>JAHWFO010004583.1:506073-577314 GCA_023313115.1 Rhysida immarginata
ATTTTTATTTCTGATCATATCTCAGTTATCGTTCAAATTCGGACCCATGTTCATATGAACTTTTTTGCTTAGAATCACCCATACTACCTCCCCTAAAAGTTTGTTCCAGGAATTTTGAGACATATAGCACATATAGAAGCGCTATGCGACCAGTTCCTGATTCTGAAGATCTTCCTATACATACAGCTCCAGATAAATATACTGTTGATTTCAGAGAAAGACACCTCCGATGATCCAAACTATCAACATCCTGACTTTCAACTATGACATGTTCACATCATGAAATCACACAAGCAGAGCTTAACGATGGAATGGAAGTATGCTAGCTGAATATTGCTGGTCTGTTATCAGGGACACACCAACAGATGCCTACAAAAGGAAACGGCCAAAAAAATCATTTTAGTGTTTGTGTTTTCTATAATCAAGCCTCTGTTATATTTCTCTGAGAAGTAGACCTCCTATAAAAACGGTACGTGATGAACCATTTTAGTTTTGAAATATGAATCAAGCACCTTTAGTTAATTCAGAATCACAGAGTTTCATCTAAAGGACAGAAAAAAAGTTCAAATTTGTTGTACAGTGTAATACCGCCTAATTGACGTTTATTGCTTAAACAAGGGGAAAAAAAGTGTTCCAAAAGGAAAAAAAAGAACATTTGCTCCTTCGACATATATGAGTTTTCATTATTGATGATAATTCTAGTAAATCAAAATTATACAAAAAAGTATAACTGGGGCAAATATCCATAATTGAAAACAAGAATAGATCTTCATACTTAGTTTTCATTATGATTCAGATAAAAAAGTTGCTATCATAGCCGAGGAATTTATTGATGGATTCATTAAACATTCATTCATATTAATGAAAAAAATCTAAACTCCTGTGTCACTTCCATCAGCCAAAGCTTTTGATTTGAGAGTGCCAATTAATATTAAAAATTTAAATGATTTAAAGCGAGTTCAGGAGAGCATCCTGGAAGAGCATATGCCATTTTATCAAAACATATTTAGCTGGCCAACTGCAAATGTTGAAGTTAATCCAGATGAGAATGATGGAGAATATGATTACGTACCATAATGATAGTAAAACATGAAAATGTAATGTTGACAAGATAATATTTAAGTGTAAATTTTCAATAATATTGATTAAAAATATGATTAATAGGATTGTTATGTTCAAATTATATACCATCTAACCCTGTTTCTTGCTAAAACAAGATAAGTCAAGAACAGTTTTTCACGTTTTTTATATTATTATTATTCATATATTATAAATATTATTCGATATTTCAATCTTTTAAAGCTCAGCTACTATATTCAGCTCAAAAAGTCCTTCTAAACTCGTTTACTTGTGAATGACACAGTTTTTATTGATTCCTGAAAAATTCTAATTGTGTGACTTATACGGTTTTTGAAATGACCGATTCAATTAAATATTTCACCAAAAATATTAATATTCTTTTTTTAAAATTTGTTTTAATTCGAACGTGAAATGTAACCAAAATCATATCCCTATGAAGTTTTAGAATTAAATACAGTAATAAATATTTAAAAACCTACATGAACTCCTATTTCATAACCGTAATTTAAGCCAAACTTTCGATCGAAGTAGTAAATATGTAATTATTTGTGTATTAAAATAACGAACGATTTTTCACAATTACTACACAATATACGGTCTCTCACAGATAAAAGTCTCTTGTGATTCTTCATATGGTTTAACCGGGATAAAGTCTTTTCGAAATAACTGATCAACATGCAATTTCTCGTGACGTTTCTGGTCGTTTAAATGAGTGAAACATTTCTCACAATAACTACACTTGTATGATTTCTCACCTGCATGCACCTTCTCGTGAGATTTCTTACTACTTGATTGAATAAAAGCTTTATCGCAGTAACTACATTTGTATGGTCTCTCACCTGTATGCACCTTCTCGTGAGATTTCTTACTAGTTGATTGAATAAAAGCTTTATCGCAATAACTACATTTGTATGGTCTCTCATCTGTATGCAATCTCTCGTGAGCTTTCCTATAGCTTCTATCAGAGAAAGCTTTATCGCAAAAACTACATTTATACGGTCTTTCACCTGTATGGAGTATTTCGTGGCTTTTCTTACTGGTTAACTGAGAAAAAGCTTTAGAGCAATAGCAACATTTATATGGTTTCTCACCAGTATGAACCCTCTCGTGATGTTTCTTACTGATTAAGCGAGAGAAGGTTTTCTCGCAATAGCTGCACTTGTATGGTCTCTCACCTGTATGAACTCTTTCATGATGGTTCTTTTGGGTTACGGAAGTAAAACCTTTATCGCAAAAACTACATTTATACGGCTTTTCCGCTATATGCACTCTCTCGTGATAGTTCTTTGCGGTTATCCCGGAAAAAGCTTTAGAGCAATAACAACATTTATATGGTTTATCACCAGTGTGAATTTTCTCGTGCAATTTCTTATCCCACAAGTGAGCGAAAGATTTCTCGCAATAGCTGCATTTATATGGTTTCTCACCTCTATGCCATTTCTCATGACGGTTCTTATTGCTTACTTGAGTAAAAGCTCTATCGCAATAAATACATTTGTATGGTTTCTCCTTTGTATGCATTCTCTCGTGACGTTTCTTCAAACATAACTGAGTGAAAGGTTTTTCGCAGTAACTACAATTAAACTGCCTTTCGCAGTTCTTTTTACCTTTTAATTTTTTGGATGTTTCATCGTAATTTTCAAAATCAAGTCGCTGCGTATTTATGCATACCGCTGTGGAACTATTTTTATTGTACAAATGGTCTTGAGACATTCCATCTATGCGTATACTGAATGGAGTCAGTATTTTATTTGAACAAGATTTCTGATTTACTATACCCGGCTGCTCTTCTGCAATAAGATGGTCTTCATTACAGGAAGTGCTATCGACTTGTATGTTCCTACCAGTTGATTTTTCATTTATAACGGAAGAACGAGGAAATTCTCCCTGAGATGTTGTATCGAAACTACTAATTACCTCTTTTTGCACTATTTCAGTCCTCCTATTGGAAATAAGTACTGCACATTCATCGTCTTCTTCCTGTTCAGTATTTGTAAACGCAAGTGATTTAACAGTTGTATCCCCAGGAGCTATTTCTTTGTTTGCAAGTATCTGGCTGCATTTATTATTATTGACAACTTGGTAAGTTAGCAAGTGTGATGAAAGTTCGTGAAGAGAGACACGAATGAAATATGTGACTGAATTTCCTTCTTCAAACCTGGAAACATGGGCGCTTCCTTTAATAATGCTATTTGCAATCATATATAATCCATCGACAATTTCAGTGAATTTTCTTTCTGTTAAAGTAGATTCCATTTACAATCTGCCTTTTTATTCCTAAATAATTTCCTGTAGGGTAAAAAGAAAAGCGGAATTAGAAAAATCAAAAATTTGTTCAATGATAACTACATAAATAATGGATTTAATTTTTTAAGAACAAATAAATTTTTAGAGAAAATGTACATGAGTAGAACAAACAGAGGTTGATTACTGAGTAGGTGAGCAAACTTTTATTAACATGCATTATCGTCCATGCCCCCTTAGAACACAAAATACAGGGTGTATATATTCTAATTAGCAACTTCAAAGGACGACGGAAAGGCGGCGAGTGCTTGTAGTAACTTTGTATGGTTAAGAAATAAAAGTTTATACACAGACATTCAATAAAGAGTACAATATAGACAACACAGACTCAATGTCCCTTGAAAATAACGTCCCTAAATGTCCTCATTCTACGTGGATGTACTATTCGAGGCGATGCGAAAAAGATCCCTTGATTCGTTTCAATATGTCCACCACTGTTCCAAATTATACAGAGGCTGATTCACATTTATGTGAACGAAATTAGAATGGATGTGGTTCGCATGCTTGTTGTCACGGAAGTGTTAGAGAAACAAAGTTACAGGGAATTTTGGGAATAGAAGAGTATATAAATGCCCTTTCCGACGTAATTATCATTTTCGTATAATTGAGCAATTAATGAGCAATGTAATAGTTGTAATTTTACTGTAACTAAGGCAGACGTGCATAACATATTAAGCCGGGTTAACAAATGTGGAATGGGAAAAAACAATCACATAAGAAGTGCCTCTTCTGTCGGAGTATCACAGGTAACTGTAATTCGTATTAATAACCAATACTTATTTCACATGGGATAATTCAAACCGAGCCAGCCCGTGCTATTTTGTTTTATTACATCTGAATGCAAACTGAGCCAATGCGAGCTGGACCGCGCCACATCCTTCGAAAGTGAGCCAGCACGGCACGCTATCACAACCGTGCCAAGGCGCCTGGTCCGAGCCAGCTATCCCACAATGCAATGCAAAGCTTTCTCCAAAGGATTTATCCTTGTCGCCGATTATAAACCTTGACCTAAGGGTCAGCCTACATCGTAAGCAAGACTGGAAGTTATGTAGAGATTTGCTGAAGGAAAGGGACATTCTATACAAAGCCCCTGCCAACAGCAATGACATAGATGGTAATATTGGTGACATCACTTGCTTGATCAACTCAGCCACTGATGCCAGCGCCACTGCTGTCGACCGAAAGCGACCCGATCATCTCGATCTTCCTCCATCTATCAGGACCCTTATACGTGAAAAGAACTCCTACAGAAGATTGTGGCAACGTAGTAGGTGCCTCCGTTTCAAGACTAAGTACAACAGGCTAAAACGCAAGGTTAGTGATCTGGTCAAGGAGCTGCGAATCCAAAGGTGGAACAACAAGATCAAGAGCCTGTCGGTCCAGGACAACTCCCTCTGGTGTACGGTCAGGGCCCTCAAAAACAAGAAGGCCCCCTGCTTACAGACAATGGTAACTTTGTCAGCAGCTCCCAGGAAAAAGCCCAACTTATTGCCAATGTATTGAAGAGCCAATTCACCACCCTCACTGCAGATAGACCGGCAAGCATGGAGAATACCCGCCAAGTCCAAGAAGGCTGCATAAATTATGATCGCTCTCCTTGTGTACTCAACCCTCTCCAAGCCATAGACGTCACCGAGGTCTCAATCATAATTAAAAGTCTAAAGAGCAACAAGGCTCCTGGTATTAACTCCATCACCAATGGTACACTGAAAAATTTACCACCAAGGGTTATCTGCCTTATTATCTAAATGACTGCTGGAACCACGGCTACTTCCCCAAAGCCTGGAAGGACTCAGTCATCCTTACTATACTTAAGCCGGGTCTTAATCCTGCTCTCCCCGTCAGCTACAGGCCCATTAGCCTATTGCCCACGCTATCTAAGGTCTTCGAACGCATTATCCTGAAGAAGTTCAACGACTTTTGCGAGTCTCATAATCTAATTCGCAAGGAGCAATTTGGCTTTCGCCCGAATCACTCCTGCCAACTCCAGATATGGAGGCTCGTTGCAGAATCACTCTCAACTATTCGATGTACGGCGGAATTGTCTTTCTCGATGTGCATAAGGCTTTTGACCAAGTCTGGCATGACGGCCTCATCTATAAAATGATCAACTCCGGTTTCCCTGACGAGCTGATTGCTCTAGTTCGCTCCTTCCTGGCCAACAGATCATATCGTGTCAAGGTTGGTAACTCCTTGTCGGACCCCTGTGATGTTAACGCTGGTGTTCCCCAGGGTTTCGTCCTGGGACCGGCCTTGTTCAACTTCTACATTCATGACCTTCCAGAGTTCTTTAAGTGTAACCTGTACTTGTTCGCTGACGATGCGGCCATCACGACATGCGCAAGGAACCCAGCCCACGTCATCAGTCGCTTACAAAAGGCCTTGCTCCAGTGCGAAGAATGGTTCGACAAATGGCGGCTGAAGCTTAGCGTTGATAAATGCAAAGCCATGTTCATCACTCGGAAACGCAGGTATCCCCCAAGGCCCCTCATACTTTATGGAAGAAACCTTGACTGGGTTAAGAGCTACAAGTACCTTGACGTTAAAATTGATTCTAGATTGGACTGGAATGAGCACGTTCAATATGCTCTCAATAAGGCAAAAAGGGCGAAGTTCAGCCTGATTGCGCTTTTGGGGAGGAACAGTGCGCTTCGACTAGATAATAAGCTCTTGCTGTACAAGGTTGTGATCCGCTCTATATTGCTTCACGGAATGCCTGCCTGGGCTACTATATGCAAGTCGAGATGGAAGGAACTCCAGACCTTCCAAAATATAACTCTCAGGACCATTGCTCAACTCGACAGAAGAGTTGCAAACAACTGCTCCTTACATGATGACTTCGGTATGGGCCACATTGGTAGCTTTGTCCAGATGCTCCTCAAGAAGCTGCTCACGAAAATTGAGAGTCATGATAATTCCTTGGTAGCCAATATATTGGATCATTCCTTAGCTTTTAGGGGTCCCTTAAGGTTTCGTAGACCCCGTCATGTCCTAGAAGTCAACTTTGATGATCTCAACAAGGGCGTCTTCCCTGACTACTGGATCTCCTAACCCGCACTTGTCCGGGGTTATCACTACGTCAATCCACAATCCTAGTCCTCGTCCTACAAGGTAAGGACGCTATCCTCAGGATGACTCAAGAGGGTGATCAGGCTTCTCCTCTAACTCAGTGTAATTCCCCTGGTTACTCTTTGGGCGAGTGTGTTATGGAAGCCCGGCTACCGGACCGCTCATGTCCTCATTAGGGTTGCCTTCATGAACAGGCCAGAGAAACAGGGATCGGGGCTATCGACTTCATTGTCATTTTGTTGAAGTCGCCAGATGCTGATCTTAAGGATTACTGTGATTTTTGTCTACTTACAAGAGCTTTAGAAAACCGATAACCTTGCACAAAGATGGTCCAAGGAAAGCTTGTATTGTGCGCTTAAACGCGCTCTATTGCAATGGAAACGCCATGATGCAATATCAACACATCGCCTCTGATGCCCGAGGACGCGGGTTCGACCCCGGCCGAGGACGACGAGGATTTTTTCAGGGGGAAGTACAGCCGTTGGTCCCGTGTAGTTGTTTGCTGGCTGCACGTTCTGAAATGACCATAGCAGCCGCTATAACGCCGTTCTGAAATGTCCATAGCAGTTGAAAAGGACGTTAATATCAAACAAACCAAACCAAACCAAACCAATATCAACACAATAGCTGGTGGCATGGGGTTTCAATAGCAATACAAAAAAATTCTATTTCATTCACATAAACGAGAATCAACCTCTGTACGAACTGCCAAACTCCCAGCACTCCACGAGGTAAAAATACCGCGTATGCAGCCATGTAATCAAGTCCAGTTTTTAGTACACTATGCATCATCCTGTAGGTAGTGCTATTTTATTCTGTCCCAATTCTCGGAGAAGCGCTCTCGACGTTTTCTTATTCTCTCAGAGAATCTCTCCCAAGAACTCTCAAAATTCTCCGAGTTTTTGCCGAGAGTTCGGAGAGTTTTCAGAAACCATCGACCGCGCCATCATCCTTAGCCTTAAGAAAATAGATCGTTTAGAGACGCACCTACTGAATTGCAAACGACCCTCTGGCCTTTAGCATTCTTGTTAAAAGACGTTGCGAATGTACATCATGGCGTCGTTAGTGTTATGCGTTTTTTAATTATACCCGTCTCTACACTCGCCGAGAAATTCGCGCAACTATCAGTCACATGACCAACTCTATCGGAAAGAATAAAAAAAACTAGAGTTCTCATACTGTAAGGTGAAATGGAAGAGTTCACTTTATCGCGCTCAATAGGTTGATTTAAATACCAAATCTATTCCCCAGACGGCATCCCCTACGGTTTATGAATTTTGTTCTAGTTTATTTACAAAAGTTTAGTGAAGATGAAGTTAAAGACTTGAAAGAAAAGCTTCAGTTAATAGGAGCGAAAACTGACGGAAATACAAGTATTGACTAACAGTGAGAAAATTTTATAATGAATTACCGAGCCACGTCGGGGTTATCACCTAGCTTATTTGGTAGCACAGCAGATCCAAACATTACGTAAAAATACATTTTGACTATATTCTGTGGGAATGTGTATATTTTGGAAACTGAGATGCTGATAATGCGATGACTGAACTTCGTTTCCAAGAATTATTGATAATGAGCGTAAAGTGATGATGCAGTGACAGAACATTATTAAGGCAGCGTCTATTGATGAGGCAAAGGAGTCACGCGTGCCTCCGTTGAGCTCCCTATCAAACGTCCAGACCAAGGAAGATAAAAGAATTGGTCCAGCTTTTATCTTCCTTGGTCCAGACGACTGGCAAAAATTTATGTATCTGGAAAGTAAAGAGAAAGATCGAGTATTGGTCAGAGAAACTCTGCAACTAAAACAGAAAAAACTATACGGGCATCTGAAACATCTGAACAGTGGGAGTTTCGATTAGAGCAAGAGGGTATAAAAGCTTCTACGTCAAGGGCAAGAAAAACTTGAGTCTAAAGTATCTGGTGATGCTCCGCAGTGGTGAAGCAAATCAAGAAGAGTTTAGATAAAGACCCGGTATATTACCTAGACTTCCTGTTTTTCGTACTTTTCGTAGAATGCATAGTCCCTTTGCTCTGTGTTGTATTGATTGAGTTATTATTTAACCAATTGGGAGTTATAATTTAATTTTTTGAGATTGTTCGCTTTACCTACAAGTGTAATTATCCCGGGCAACGTCGGGTACCTCTGCTAGTCAACCTAGAGGTAAGGATAGGTAGGAAAAATCTTTCTATATATATAAAGAAAGATGTTTGTGGGTTTGTTTCTTTCTTATACAAATCTACAGTTTTATTCCGATCTTGATGAAATTTTGCATACTTGAGCTTCAAACCATGATGAAGATCACTGTCTACCTCAGATTTCGAAAAAATAATAATTATTGATAAAAAATCGATATTCATGGTTATGGCAAGGCATATTAATGAGAAATACCTCATGACCAACAATGCAAGCAAAAGTTTGTGCAACAATAGGTATCAACAATGGTGTCAACACCCAATGCATCAACACCTCTACAAGGATCAACAATATATCTCATGAACAACAATGCAAGGCAAAGTTTGTGCAATGTAGATAAGTTTCAATTTGTAACAATGCATAGAATTCCTGTTATTCACGCTTTTCTTAGAAAAGAGAGTTCTCGTTATTTAACAATTTCTTGAAAATCTTTAAAAATGATCAGTAACTGGAGATATGGAAAGTTAGCATACTATTGAAAAAGAGTGGAAAGACGACAAAGGAAGCACTCATTTAGCTCCGTGCTGTATTGACCAAATGTTAAGAAAGTAAATAGAAAAATCGGTGACTGCTACACTACACAAAGTGAAAAATGCCCAAGTTTTGCTTCAAGACATCGAGAGAAGAGTGGGAATTGCAACAACATCAAGTGTACATCTATAGTAAGATTACGTGAGTAAGAAATTATTTAGACTAGCAGTGGCATCCTTGGAGAGGTCCATCCATTTTGAGCCTTTAAAATTTTTTTTTTCGATTTTTCATTAAGAATTTTTACTGTTTTAATTCTAAGCGTTTTCATTTGTGTTAATTTTAGGATATTGCAAAATTTAATCCAAAAAAAAAAGTCCGAGCCACACAGGGGTTATCACCTAGCTTATTTGGTAGCACATCAGATCCAAACATTTCATAAAAATACATTTTGACTATATTCTGAGAGAGTGTGCATATTTTGGAAACTAGTGCCCTGCGATGGATCGAATTTCCGATCTACAATAGATCTTTTTTCATGTCGATCAATCAAAAGAAGAGATCTTTTTACTAAGCGATAGATCGAAAAAAAGATCGATATTTCCCTTAGCTCTAGCTCAGCCAATCAGATGAGGTAGGCAAGCAGTTAAGGTTAAGTGCCCTGAAGCATACACAAGCTAGGTTCAAGAATGTAGAAAGCAATTTACTTTATAGTGTATCAACATTGCTTGATCCACGTTTTAAGAAGCATGATTTCAGAATCCGTAGTTGTTGTGCTGCTGCTATATCTCACGTTAATTCAATGTTGAATAAGTTGCCTTCCTCAGAATTTGAAAGTATTGCATGTGTAAATAATGATGAGATATGTGCCGATAGCATATGGATTCACAGAAAAGTCGACAATCATGTGGATCCCACTTCAAATCTTTCTTCACCTTCTTTAGGATTAAATGGAAACTTAAAATTATATTTAGAAAACAAATTAGAACCATAGCCTAATAATACGAAGTCTGTACACTACGGGATTTTCTTTGATTCCTGATTTCCATCAGGGTGACCAGATACCTCTTGTTAAAAAGCGCCCTCGTTTGGCAAAAATTACGCCCAAAAGCGCCCAAAATATTTGTAAAACACACAAAATTATCGCCTAAAAATAAATACAACGTTTCTCTTAAAAAATTGAAAAATTAAAAGAAATTAAAAAAATTAAAATTAATTAAAACAAAAAAGTCTAATGTAGACAAAAACAGAAAAACTCATACAGGGGGACAGTTTTCAAATTTCATAATGTTTTTCCTGGTGGGAAAAGCCCGGTCGAGTTTATTAGCTTTTCAGGGTAACGACTCATTCATTCTCATTAATTTTCCAAATGTAGGCCCTACTGTTTTCTAATAAGTAGGGTTTTTGTCCACATCGGCTAGCCATACCTTTCACTTTACCCACTCGATAAAGGGGGCAGGGCATGAGATTTTTTGTTCGGGTTTTTTGCTAAACCCACATTTTACATGATGCTCTACAACTTTCTAAATAACACATGGGGTCTAACCCCTACCCCTACAAAATTAAAATTTTCAAAATTTATCCCTTCACCTCCAGGGACGCGAAATGTTTTTATTCTGAACTAGGGGACATTAAAACCAAATAATCAATATTCATTTCCCCCCAATCTTTTCCCCTTGAGTCGTTATTTGGACCTAAAGACGGGACACCAATTATGAACAGAGCTCCCACTTTTAAGGTAATTGCCTTAGTTTAAGGTAATTACGGGATATTTAGCGTAATTTTTAAGATAATGAATTTTTTAAGGTAATTCTAAGGTAATGAGTCTATTTTAGAGTAATGTTTGAAGTAATGATTAGGGGGCGTATTTTATGACGTAACCGAGGGCGTAACGCAAACAGGTTATCCTAATTCCCACCCAAAGTAAAATTTGAAAAATGTCAATAATATTGTATCTAAATAGATTTTTTTTTTTTTTGCTCGAAAACGTTTGTATTTTTTACTTTTACAGGAGTATTGTCTATTATTTTGAATCACGGCACTTATCTTATGAATTTATAGTTTAAAAATATGAAGTAAGTTTTAGGGTAATAGTGATTGAATTTTAAGGTAATTCTCTCAAATCTAGAGTAAAATCTGAGGTAATTCAGTTTGTCACTAGTGGGAGCGCTGATTATGAAACACCCTGTATATAAAAAGAAGGATGTTTGTGGGTATTGAATACAAATCTACAGTTTTATTCCTATCTTGATGAAATTTTGCATACTTGACCTTCAAACCATGAGGAAGGTCACTATCTACCTCTTGAACACGCAATGCACCAACACTATGCAAGGATCAACAATATATATCTCATGACTAACAATGCAAGGCAAAGTTTGTACAATATAGATAAGTTTCAATTTGTAACAATGCATAGAATTCCTGTTATTCACGCTTTTCTTAGAAAAGAGAGTTCTCGTTATTTAACAATTTCATGAAAATCTTTAAAAATGATCAGTAACTGGATATAATGGAGAGTTAGCTGACTATTGAGAAAGAGTGGAAAGACGACAGAGGAAGCACTCCTTTAGCTCTGTGCTGTATTGAGTAAATGGTAAACAAGTAAATAGAAGAATCGGCGACTGCTAACAAACACTCTGCACGGACCAACAATATATATCTCATGACCAACAATGAGAGGAAATGTTTGTGCAACAATATGTATCAAGAATGGTGTAAACATTCTATGCACCAACACTACGCAAGGATAAACAATATACAGGGTGTTTCATAATTGGTGTCCCGTCTTTAGGTCCAAATAACGACTCAAGGGGAACAGATTGGGGGAAAATGAATATTGATTATTTGGTTTTAATGTCCCCTAGTTCAGAATAAAAACATTTCGCGTCCCTGGGGTGAAGGGGTAAATTTTGAAAATTTTAATTTTGTAGGGGTAGGGGTTAGACCCCATGTGTTATTTAGAAAGTTGTAGAGCATCATGTAAAATGTGGGTTTAGCGAAAAACCCGATGAAAAGATCTCATCCCCTGCCTTTTATCGAGTGGGTAAAGTGAAAGGTATGGCTAGCTAATGTAGACAAAAACAGAAAAACTCATTAGAAACTTATTACAACTGTATTATTTATTAGAACTTTATTAGCTTTTCAGGGTAACGACTCATTCATTCTCATTAATTTTCCAAATGTAGGCCCAACTGTTTTCTAAGTATGGTTTTTGTCCACATCGGCTAGCTTGAGGAAACCTTTAAAAACTGCAATATCCAGCACGTCGCTAACGGGAGAGTGGTCGCAGTAGTATGTGTCATCAAGGGGACCAGCAACGAAGGTGTCAATCTCGTTTAACGTGTATCTATATAATGTATTGCCGTTTTGATTGGGGCATTTGGAGTTCCACGCGTAGTGCTTGGCATTCAAGTCGCCCCCAATAACAACCGGAATGGACCCAGACAGCAGCTCGTCAAGTTCGCAAGGATCAAGCTCTACAACTTTCTAAATAACACATGGGGTCTACCCCTACCTCTACAAAATTAAAATTTTCAAAATTTACCCCTTCACCCGTGAAATGTTTTTATTCTGAATTAGGGGACATTAAAACCAAATAATCAATATTCATTTTCCCCCCAATCTGTTCCCCTTGAGTCGTTATTTGGACCTAAAGACGGGACACCAATTATGAAACACCCTGTATATCTCATGACCAACAATGTAAGGCAAAGTTTGTCCAACATAGATTTGTAACAATGCTTAGAATTCCGGTTATTCAGGCTTTTCTCAGAAAAGAGAGTTCTTATTATTTAACAATTTTTTGAAAATCTTTAAAAATGACTAGTAACTGGAGATAATAGAAAGTTAGCAGACTATTGAGAAAGAGTGCAAAGACGACAGATGAAGCACTCCTTTAGCTCCGTGCTATATTGAGCAAATGGTAAGCAGGTCAACAAAAGAATCGGCGATCCGGGGTATCACCTAGCTTATTTGGTAGCACGGCAGATCCAAACATTTCCTAAAAATATATTTTGACTATATTCTGTGGGAGAGTGTATATTTTGGAAACTGAAATGCTGATAATGCGATGACTGAACGTTCGTTTCCAAGATTTTTTGATAATGAGCATAAAGCAGGGCTTGAAATTCAAATTTTTCATGAAGGGGATCCTCCCCTCCTATGTTTGTAAATGGAGGGGAGTTGAAATGTTTGGAATGGAGACAATAAGTTATAAGTTATACAAGTGATATTTCAAAATATTTTAATTTAAGTTTTGTACGTAATTTAAATGTGTTAAAAATAATAAAATACCAAAAACTCAGTCTTAAGATAAATGTCATAAATTCTTATATTTCAATAAACAAAAAATTAAATAGTCATAGATGTGAGGTTTTTCTGCATCGTAGCTATTAACATAACGGATTGGATCTTGCAGTACAGCATGTTTGATAAAAAATAGATAACCAACCGGATTCGACTTTTATTCCTGCCTTCATCTATAAACTCCGTTACGTTATACAAAATTAGCATTGTGTTTAGATGATACTTCAAAATCGTGTCCAGAGATTGCTAAATATCAAGACACTTTAAAATCCATTTTTATATATTTTAGTGGTATTTAATTTTGTATAACGTAACGGATAAATGGCATTAAGTCAAGACCGTTCACCGTGGGTGTTGGACTCCGCCAAGGGTGCGTACTGTCGCCCCTCTTGTTCATTATCTTTATGGACTGGATAGACAGGGGCAGCCGAGGCGATGAGCGTGTTTGTTTGGGCGACTGCCCGGTGGAGAGGTTGCTCTTTGCTGACGACCTTGTCCTCCTTGGGTCTTCTCGCACGAACCATCAGCATGCACTAGACCGATTTGCAGTAGCCAAATGTGAAGAAGCTGGGATGAAGATCAGTGTGGCTAAAACCGAGGTTATGGTCCTTTCAAGACAGCCTGCTCAGTGCGCTCTCCATGAGACAGGTGGAGAAATTCAAGTATCTCCGGATTGCATTCACGAGTGATGGACAGCAGGAGAAAGAATTGGATGCTCGGATCGGTGCAGCAAGCTGTGTCAGACGTGAACTGTGGCGATCTGTGGTAACGAAACGCGAGCTGGGTAACAAAGCCAAGCTCTCCGTCTTCAAATCTATCTTTGTCTCCATTCTCACCTATGGTCATGAGGCTAGGGTAATGACCGAAAGAGTGCGATCGCGGATACAAGCGGCCGAAATGAGATTTCTGAGAGGTGTGACAGGTGTTACCCTACTAGATAGAGTGTACAGCAGCACAATAAGGGAATCTTTAGGGGTTGAGCCGCTACTTCTCCGCATTGAGAGATCTCAGTTGCGCTGGTATGGCCACGTGATACGGATGCCGCAAACTAGTCTTCCTAGGCAGTTGTTATTTTCCAAACCGGTGGGTAAGAGACCAAGGGCTCGGCCTAGAACCAGGTGGCTAGACTAAATGGAGAATCTGGGTTCGAGTCGCTTGGATATTACCAGGGAGGACATGCGCCTGATGGCGGAAGATCGCGATCGCTGGAGATCCTCCATAGGGCTGCTGCCCCCGCGACCCTAACGGATAAGCGGGTTTGAAAAGTAAGTAAGTATAACGTAGCGGATTATATAGATGAAGGCAGGAATAAAAGTCGAAACCGGTTGGTTATCTATTTTTTACCAAACATGCTGTACTGCAAGATCCAATCCGTTATGTTAATAGCTACGATGCAGAAGAACCTCACATCTATGACTATTTAATTTTTTGTTTATTGAAATATCAGAATTTATTACATTTTTCTTATGAATGAGTTTTTGGTATTTTATTATTTTTAACACATTTAATTTATGTACAAAACTTAAATTAAAATATTTTGAAAAATCACTTGTATAACCTATAACTTATAACCAAACATTTCAACTCCCCTCCATTTACAAACATAGGAGGGGAGGATCCCCTCCATGAAAAATTTGAATTTCAAGCCCTGTGGTAGTGTCCTTCATTGACCTCGAAGCACGTGTGAAGGCGTGCCCACATGTTCCTGAAGACATGAGCATGGGTTTCCGCTTGAATGGCATGGCTGCCTGGACGTTTTGTTGAAGGTCGGCGACTGTGCGCGGATTGTTCTGGTAGACCACACCTTTCAATGCACCCCGGAGGAAGAAATACGCGGATAAATCTGGCGACCGTGATGGCCAGGGGTGTTCTGTTCCTCAACTGACCACATGGTCGGGTGGGAACACTTCCTGGATACGGGCAAGTGTTGCGTGTGCAGAATAGGCTATTGCACCATCTTGCTGAAAGTAAACATTGGCACGCTCGTCATCAGTAAGTTGTGCGGCAAACATGTTGAAGATGTTGTGCACATAACGGTCACTATTCACAGTTTCATTGAAGAACACAGGGATGATGCGGCAGGCGGAGACAGCACACCACACACCAATTTTTGTGGAACACATGCGGATTGACGGAAGACCAGTGGCGGATGTTCTGTAAGTTGACTTAACCGGACAGATGGAACCACGCTTCATCTGAGATGAACACATAACCATTCTCCAGCACCTCCGGAGCAATGGTGCTCAGGAACCATTCACAAAACTGAACCCTGGCCGGCTTGTCCACATCATGCAACTGATGCACAGTGGTCATTTTGAAGGCGTGAGACAAACCTGTTTCATGATCTTCATTGCACTTGACTGAGACAAACCCAGTTGCTGAGACAGCCGCCGTAATGACGTTTTGGGACTGCATAGCTCTTGGTTGCTGTCGTACGGACCGTCCGTTTGCGCACTTTCTTTGCATTCAGTACTGATTCCGTTGCATGCCATTTCGCAATTAAGTTTTGCATTGCACTCTTAGCAGGAGGTTTTGCAGGGACAGCACCAACTTGAAACTTAATTTTAAACTCATCTGCACATTATTTCCATGACCCATGGCGTGCATAGTGCTCTACCACAAAAATGCGCTGTTGCAGAGATAACACCATTTTCGCCACTTCGCACAAACGACTACCATGCACACCAATGTCACTCTCTCAACTGCGCAATATCACATGAATGACAAGTCATTTGAAAACTTACTGCGCAGTATTTCGCACCGGGCCACTTTTAAAAAACTCACCCTATATGACGAAAGCATATATTTATGCAGTAAACAATATGCTGTTTACTATACGCTATATCTTTCTTTTTCTTATAAAATATACGCATAATATATGGCTGCATGAACAATTTCGGTATCAAAATATTACAGAATTTAAAAAGTAATACATAAAAATATCAATGTTCGAAATAAAGAAAAAAAAAATAAATAAATATAAAAATAAATAACTAAATATTTATTGATGAAAATAAGAAAGAAAATTCCACAGCTTGGACTCGAACCGGGGAACTTTAGCTCTTCGAAGGTTCCCGGTTCGAATTCAGCCTGTGGAGTTTTCGTTCATATTTTCATCAATAATTTAAACATCTGAGCTTTTACGTAGGATAAATCCTCATCGAACATTCTTGAGATATTCTTAAACACTTGTTGTTTTGTTTTTAATAAGAGAGTTAAATATTTCATCTGCAAAGTCGATTTCAAAATAAAAAGCAGCGATTAATCTTTTCAGTTAAAAGTGCTGTAATTCGCCCACACTAGTCATAAACCTCATCTCTATTTCCATTCTGGACGGCCACGCCCATTTTAATCTTCTACGATGTTCGTTCAAACTACTAGACTTTATAACCGATCAACTTCGCTTAGCTCAACTCCTGCCAAGCAAGTGAAAACGCTTTTGGAATGAGCTGTACAATGTATAATGTACGGTTTGCATACCGCTAACAGCTTGATGGGAACAAAACCCTACTGTATGCTTAACTCTAATCAGACTGCATAACGTAAGGAAAAATTAACTGTCACAAACTCTCCAGTATCATCGAAGAAGTTGAGAAACATTATACAGTGTCCCATAAAGGACTCCCTGATTTTAAGAGTACATATCTCGGAACGGAGATCGATAAAAGAATGAAACAAGTAGTATGCTTATTTCGAGAGCCGTAAAAATCTAATACGGTAATTTCAAAATTAGATGCTGCGCGTAGCGTGCTGAAATTTCGTTCTTCGTTTGCGCCATCTCTGTGCGTGAAAGGCGCACATTTTGAATTGATTGTGACGTGTTTGCAAAGGACAGTTTATAACTTATTTCTCGGACTCCGTACTGCGACTACAATGTACAGCGCCACCTGTCGGCATCATTTGTAACTAGTTTGTAACCAATTTTGAAACTTCTGTATGAGATTTTTGCGGCTTTCGAAATAAATATACCTCTTGTTTCATTCTTCTATCGATCTCCATTTCCAAGATATTTACTCTTAAAATTAGGAGTCCTTCGTGGGACACTGTTGCATCACATTCCTGAATGTCCCTGGACACAAGAGTTTTCTACATCCAGAAAATTCTCCAGTGACGTAATGTCACTTAACAGTTTGCAAACAAGGGGAGGAAGTGCACGAGCGGAAATAACGTCAGACGAAAAAGAAAAGAAGCAGGAGAAAACAGTGTTGCCAAGTTAGTGAATTTTTCACTAGATCTAGTGAAATTCTAGTGCACTGAAATTTCTAGTGGATTTTCTAGTGATTTTCTATTTTTATGACTAAAATGTAATTTCTTAAGTATTTTTTTTAATACACTGCTTTGCAATGAAATTGCCCCACCAACAAAGAGTTATCCGACCTTATCCGTATTTAGGGGGCGGGGTTCGTCTACCTCCGATTAGTAAACGATTAGATGCATGCTCACGGGACATGACCAATTGGGTTGATACAGGGTGTCTAGGTGGCTGTATAGGCTCATAAGTTGACACCTGTGCGAGACGTTCAATGCAGTAGCGAGGAAGCAGCTGCCTCGTGAACGTACAGTACTGTAATCCGCACAACGGTCTCAATTCCGCGACGACGACAACCGAGACGGATAGTCAACCAGACGGATTGCTGTCCATGTGTCGCAGGATGCACGGACGGTAGGCCGATGTTGAAGGCAATGGCGAGATGAAGGCACACATGCCAGAAGACCAATAGGCAGATATTGCGCACAGCACTAGTGGACAGAACCATACCCTGAGGCAACTGCGCGACAACATCACTATTCCCGGTACTGCTCCAGAGTCAATGGCAATAATAGCATGCCGGTTACTTGTCGCGACAATGTCTGCCAGGCATTCATTGTTGTGTCTTCCTTTGAAACCTGAGCACCGCGACTGCAATAGTGTCGTGAACGAGTGGGCCGGCAAATAATATGGTGCCCGGTGGTCTTCAGCGACGAATCCCGCTTTTGTTTGGACACCGACGATAAACGAGGACGGGTGTGGCACAGACAAATGGAACATGCCAATGAACAGTGCATCCGGTATCGCCATCGTGGACCAACACCCGGGATCATGGTCTGGGGTGCCATCGGCTACGATACCAGAACGCCTTTGGTCACCATCCAAGGCACCCTGACAGCAGCACGGTACGTCACAGAGATTCTGCAGCCTGTATTATTGCCTTTTCTGCACACCATACCCGGCGCAGTCTTTCAGCAGGATAACGCCAGACTGCACACGGCAAACATGAGCATGGCATGTCTGCATGATGTCAACTGCCTGCCATGGCCCGCCAGGTCCCCAGACCTATCGCCAATTGAGCACGTGTGGAACATGGTGGGACATCGTTTACGATCACCCTGCAGTCTCCATGACCGGACACAGCAGATTAACCTGGCGTGGGCAGACGTAACCCAAGAGGGCATTCGCCACCTGTATGATCACCTACACCTGCGGCTGGAACAATGCATCGCCGCTAGAGGTGGTGCCACAACCTACTGATGCCGCTTTCCGTTGGGACACCCTGTACAAACGAGTGCAGTGCACATCTTGGCTCCATCTATATATATAAAACCAAAAGTCTGTATGTTTGTGTCTGTGTAGCTTCAGGCGATCCTATTGGCTAATCGAAAAGGAATTGTTTCGATTGTTACGACAGTATTATTGTTAAACTCAGGATGAGCAGAAGAATTTTAATTGTTGCAATATTTTTATTTGTATAATAAACTTTGGATAGCAAAAAAGATTTTTTCTTCTTTAAAATATAATATCCTTTCATTGAAAACATGGTTTTTACATTTGAAAAGTAAAATCATGTATCTGAACATGAAATTATATAATGACTTCTCTGATTTTTGAAATGTTAATTTTCAAATTTTAAAAAGATATTTTCATTCAGTTATTGCAACCTAAATATCTTAAACCATTACTTAGAATTTTTATTATTCAACATTGTTTTCAACAGTGGCTTAAAGAATAAGATAAATTAGAGATAAATACCATACTGTTTACCCCTTTTTGGATAGGTTTGCCCAATATTTTGTGAAGCGACCAAACCTAATAACTTTAATGTTACCATAATAACACTTTATTTCTGAACTTTCTCAATAGAAGGTACTGCGTTAACTTTAAAACCACAATATAAGAAATAAACTGTGTTTAAAACGCGCTTTAGGTCGTGTCTGCCGAACTTCACCTTAGCGTTATTGTTTGACGCGCCAGACCAACACCTCCTAGAAAGAAAGCCTATGCACTGAAAATTCATGCATTGTTACATCATCATCAAAAGGCATTGTTAATCGTATTTCTACCAATAACAAGCCCTAAATTATGACTTCTTATAACCACGTAACAATGTATGAATTTTCAGTGCATAGGCTTTCTTTCTAGGAGGTGTTGGCCAGACACGTCTGATCTAGGCCCTAAGGGGTTACCTGTCGTATAATTATTGATGTTTATCTTCTGTGTTTTACGGGTTTAGATTTGTTTAATTTGCGATGCTATTGTTGTTTGGTTTCGTATACATATTAATACGTTTTGGCTATTCTCACGGACTTCGATTTGCTTTGCAATTCGGATTTTATTATTTGCTTTGTGAATAAGTACTGAAGTTTATTTTTATTCAAATTTTGTAAGATTGGAGATAAATAGCATCAGTAGCGCCTGGTTCAATTCCCGTCTTTCATACACGGGGATGATTGTGTTTGTTGTGTACCCGAATGGCCCGTGGATCATGTTTTTGACAACTGTGTCGTGTAATTTTTTGTCACTGTTGACATCAAGAATTTCTGCAGTAATAATATCGTCAATTTGGTTGGGACGCAAACTTTCTTTTAGCCACAATAAAAGATGTACGTAAACGCCACTGAGTCTCGCCAATATTTGACATTTCGTGAGCAGATCTACCAACTTCCGAACTTTATTTTCAAAGACTTGAGCATAGGATAGGATAGAAGGAGCATAAAATTAAGACGCAATGACAAAACATTCGTTTTATGCTATTGAACATAAAATGAGTATAGCAGACGATAAGGATAGGGAAGTGTCTATCGAGGAGGCAAAAGAGAAATACGTGTCTCCCTTGAGCCCTCTAACAAATGTCCAGATGACTGTCAAAAGTTTGTGTATTTGTTTGTGTGGTTGGAAAAGAAAGAGAAAGAACGAGTACTGGCCAGGAAACTCTGCAGCTAAAAGACAAATGAGCATCGGGAACATCTGAACAAGGGGAGCTTCGTCTAGAACAGGGGGGGGTATAAGAACTTCTACGTCACGGACAAGAGAAACTTCGAAGGAAAGATGAGTTCTAAAGTATCCAGTGATATTTCCCGGTGGTGAAAATGGATATTTTAATCTGAGGCAAGTCAACCCAACAAGAGGATAAGTAAAGTCCCGGGCGACGCCGGGTTTTCAGCTAGTAACGTAATAAAGGTGTGTTCCGATGTATCTCTTGCTGTATACCTACTTTTCGCTCATTTGGATAACTCCTTGGTGGTGGGGCAATTTCATCGACAATCGACAATCGAACAGCACAGGGAAAAACGAAACGAGCGGTCCGAAAGCAACGCTTTCACTGCCATACTCATCCAGGAAGTAACCAGGGGAAGTACACTGAACTAGGCAAGAAGCCAGATGAGACCTAGTTAAGTCATCCAGTGGATAAGATTGGGTCATTTCCTATAAGGACGAATAAGTTGATTGTTGATTGACGAGGGGCACGAGGAGCTATGAGATCCAGTAGTCGGGAAAGATGGCATTTTGGATGTCGTCAAAATTGATGTCCAGGACGTGTCGAGGCCTGCGATGCCTGAGGAAACTTCTAAACGTGAGTGGATGCTCCAGAATATCTGCAACCAGAGAATTGGGATGGTCCTTAATCTTCGGAAGAAACTTCTTCAGTGACTCCTGTACATAGCTACCAATGGGAGGTATCTCAAAATCGTCGGAAATAGAAGTATTTGTTGCAACTCTCCTGTCGAGTTGGGCAAACGTCCTCAAGGTAACGTTTTGGAAGGTTTGGAGGTCCTTCCATTTGGACTTACATATTGTAGCCCAGGCAGGCATACCATAAAGCAAGATGGTTCGGATTACCGTCCTGTACAGCAATAGTTTGCATGCGCGCTGTTTCGCCCCAGAAGAGCTACCAGACTAAATTTTGCTTTCTTTGCCTTGTTGATGGCGTAAGAGACATGGTCGCCCCAGTTTAGCTTGGCATCTATTACCACTCCGAGGTATTTGTAATGTTTCACCCATTCGAGCTCTTTACCAGAAAGGAACAGAGGACTCGGGGGTTTCCGAAGTTTCTTTGTAATGAACATCGCCTTGCACTTGTCAACGTTCAGGTCGAGTCTCCACTTTGCAAACCATTTCTCGCACAGATGTAAGGCCTTTTGTAATCGTGATATGACGTGAGCTGGAACGCGGTCAGTGATCATGATGGACGCATCGTCAGAGAACAGATACAGCTTGCATTTTGTAAACGTTGGGAAGTCATGGATGAAAAAGTTGAAGAGTGCAGGGCCCAGGACAGAACCCTGGGGAACACCAGCCTTGACGTCACACGGGTTGGACATGGAGCTGCCAACCTTGACACGAAATATCCTGCTGGACAGAAAGGATCTAATCAAGGCAATAAGATCGTCCGGAAAAACACAAGTAATCATTTTGTAAATCAGGCCTTCGTGCCAAACCTGATCAAAAGCTTTTCGGACATCCAAAAAGACAAGAGCACCATATTTAGCACAGTTAAGAGGAGTGTTTAAATCTGCAATAAGCCTCCAGATCTGGAGTTGGCAGGAGTGACCTGGTCGAAACCCGAATTGCTCTTCACGAACAAGATTGTTAGCCACACACAAGTCGTTAAATCTCTTAAGAATGACGCGTTCAAGCACTTTTGACAGCATAGGTAACAAGCTTATAGGCCTATAGCTGACAGGGAGAGCAGGGTTAAGACCAGGCTTTTGTATGGTAACGATAACAGACTCTTTCCACTGGTCGGGGAAGTAACCATGTCTCCAGCAGTCATTCATGGCTTTGGTAATGACCGAGACAATATTAGAAGGCAAGTTCTTGAGAGCACTGTTAGTGATGGAATCAATACCTGCTGCTTTCTTGATTTTAAGTCGCTTGATGATGTCGGAGACTTCTTGAGCACTAATGACTTCCTCAGGGGTGGGAACACGATGAATGCACTGGTAAGCGATACAAACATCGTTAACTAGCTGAGTGTTTTGGAGGCTATCCAAGTTTGTCTCACCAGGCGTGGTAAATTGACTTTTCAGGGAATCAGCGATCAACTGAGCCTTATCCCCGTCACTGGTCACGACGTTGCTGTTGCCTGCAAGCAGTGGCGGCAATTGGATTGGTCTGTTACCCTTTAAGGCCCTCACAGTTCCCCAGAGCGAGTTGTCTTGGACAGACAAGGACTTCAGTTTTTCGCTCCACCTTTGATTTCGAAGTGCTTTGACCTCTTCCTGAAACTTGCGAGAAAGCCGGTTGTACTTGGTCTTGAAATAGGGAAGTCGCTTACGCTGCCATAATGTTCTGTAAGAATTCCTTTCGAGAATAAGACGCCTGATATAAGGAGGCAGGTCGAGATGTTCAGGACGCTTACGATCGATAGTAGAGGTACTGGAAGTAGTAGCATCGTTGACAACACGGGTGATAGCATTCATATTACTATTGATATCCTCCTTATCAATAACCTCCTTGTAAGGAATGCTATTATCTCTAAGAATATCCCTAAAGAGCTTCCAGTCCTGTTTAGTGCGGAGCACAATTTTCTTATCGATGTTTAAGCCCTCAAACATAAGCATCACAGGACGGTGGTCAGAAGATAAATCATCGACTGTGAAAATATTATAGGGCTTG
Organism: Rhysida immarginata; assembly: GCA_023313115.1. Lineage (NCBI taxonomy): Eukaryota > Metazoa > Arthropoda > Chilopoda > Scolopendromorpha > Scolopendridae > Rhysida > Rhysida immarginata. Next base: position 529,371 of record JAHWFO010004583.1, read on the forward strand.
AGGAAACCTTTAAGAACTGCAATATCCAGCACGTCGCTAACAGGAGAGTGGTCGCAGTAGTATGTGTCATCAAGGGGACCAGCAACGAAGGTGTCAATCTCGTTTAAGGTGTATCCATATAATATATTGCCGTTTTGATTGGGGCATTTGGAGTTCCACGCATGGTGCTTAGCATTCAAGTCGCCCGCAATAACAACTGGGATGGGCCCAGACAGCAGCTCGTCAAGTTCGCACGGATCAAGCCTGTGCTTGGGTGGGTTATATAAGGAGATGAACTTGATTTCGCCTGCATCCACATCGTTTATGATCACGGAGACTGCTTCCATTCCCTCAAAGTCTGGAGTGGCAGACTCACGATGATCAATGCTGTCCTTAACAATGATCGCTGCTCCACCAAAAGCGTGGCTGGCATTATTACCCAGTGGCCGATCCTTGCGATAAACACGATACCCAGGCAAGGTAAAGACTTGAGTAGATTTCAGGTGCGTCTCGCATACGAAGGCGATGTCGACATTCCAGTTTGTAAGGAAATTGTAGAATTCGATGCGCTTGCGAGCGATTCCTCTCGCATTCCAAATATTACAACGGAGTTTCCAAATAATTTACGGAGTGTATGGGTGTCTGTCCATGATCATTTGTTGGATTCGTGAGAGGCAATCTGTGGCACTGCTTTTCCACTTTCCTTATATTGATTCAGCAAATTTCCCAGGAACCTGTAAACATCACGCAATTGATTGTGGTCGGCCGTACGTGTGTCCCGTCTATCAGCAGAACTGGATGCGACCGAAGCATAGGATTTTCCCTCTACCACTTTGGTGCTTTTGATCCTTTTAATTTGTGGATATTTGGGACACTTGGTGTAGCTAGAAGTGTGCTGACCAGAACAACGTATACATTTTGGGGGGTCTTTGCCTTTTATGTTGGTACAATCCCTCGACTGATGGTCGCCAGCGCACTTATTACATCGAGGCGATTCTGTGCAACCTTGGGATACGTGACCAAAACGTAGGCAGTTGTAACACTGCAAGGGTCTTTTGTTACCTCTAAATAGTTCTACGGTAACAGCTAGAGGACCGACACGTTTTAAACCTAAGAAGGACTTATTATGTTCAGTATTCTGGAGGATAACTAAAATCATTGGCATTTCCACTGAACCATTTGCTTTTTTAAGCCTTATTGCTTTCTCCGGAAAATAATTCGCCTTCCTGAGGTCGTCGGCAAAGTCTTCAAGGTCATACGTTGTGTCGACATTTCGGACAACGTATTTCAGCATTTTTTCGGATTTTAGTTGGTGATGCTGAATCTTAAGCACATCGTTGCTTTTCACTCCAGACACAAGAGTTTTATGGCTCTCTTCATCGTGACACCTGATCTTTATGGTGTCCTTTCGACCTGTGTGGGCGGTAATTTTGTCGAGAGGGACGTGTTTTTTGATCTCCTCCAAAATTCCCGTGGTGACGAACGATGATTGGCGGGATATATATTGCTCCCTTTTCACGGGTGACATTAATATGGGATAAACTGTGCTTAGCTTTGTTAGCTCGAAGGGCTACAGAGGCACTAGCGCTGACATCAAAAGTGGACTTTATATTGTCGATCCTAACACCTCCTTTGTTCCTCTTATTCTGTGCAGTCTGCCAGTCATCTCCATCAATGTCCTCCTCTTTGTGCTTGTTCTTGATGAGGAGCTACTGTCGCTGCCCGCGCCCAGACCTGCAGAACCTTCTTTACAATCGTATGGAGGAACAGCGTTATCCACTAACATGGGCGAAACGGATGGAATGGCAGAGCCCATAAATTCCTTGATAGCACTGCTAAGATTGGCAATGCAGTTAGTAGTTTCCAAATTCGCACGCTTTACATCCTCTCTAAAGCTATCAATATTTGTGTTTACACTGCTAATATCATTAGTCAGCGATTCCAACCTTGTTTCTAATTCTAGATATTTTTTGTTCAATTCCGAACATAATGCCTCAAGCTGGTCATTTATAATGTCAAAAGCAAGAAATCTGGGGTCCTTACATGCATCTTTGTAAGCTACATCACAAGGTAACACCTTACCGTCAGCATATTTAATAGTAATGCTAGCGGTATATTTTATCAGTCCACTGGTGATGGCACTAGTGGTCAAATGATTGAAATGTTATCATTGGTCGACTTGTCGGTAACCCTTATTAACCACGACAAGCCTGGGTTCGGCCACTCTAGGGGATATTTCAGGATCGATCTCGAACTTCGATCTTGGCCATAAGATCGATCGATCTCGGGCTCGAACCGATCTCAAACCTTTTTATCATTTTGGGACAATAGCAGCAACCAGAGTACAAATAATTTGTTTATCTTATAGGAAGGTAATTTAATTTATAATTTCTAATAAATATTGCATTGATCACAAATCAAAGAAACTATTTTTATTTATTTAGAAAGATTCTTATTTAACATCAGGCATTGCTCTCCTTTAATATCTCATCTAAACATCTTGATAGTTTAGATGAAATGAGTTCACCACTTTTTGAAAATATTCTGTTTCCAGTAGAGCACACAGGTGTTTCCTAGTCAGTAGAGCAAGTGTGGGGAATCTGGAAGAATTTTCTCTGAAAAATATTAATGGACACTCTTGTCTAGGAATATTTTTCAAAGCAAAGTAGCCATCTATTTCGAGCTCCACCCATCTGTTGTAATCACCTCGTAAAACAACTTGTCTTTTAATCTGTAAACACATTAGGTTTCAAAATGAAAATTAAAATGTGAATCTGTAAACACATTAACTATAAAACGTGCGGAGATTCTGTGATGTTACCTCTTCATCAAAAGCAGCCCACAATGAACTGCATTTTATTGGACTTGTATTTGAACCAGTCACATCCCCAGCAGGTTAGGTTAGGTTAGGTTTGAACCAGTCACATAGCACTATAATTATAGCCAATCATATAGCAATACAGCATGCCAGAAATTCAACTATCGAACCGATCTTAAGATCGATCCCAGCGAAAGATCGGTTCGGCTCGATCCCATCGATTCAGGATCGCCCACCCCTACTAGGAACTGTAACAGGAACTCAATCAGTCTGAGGCTAATTAATAGTGCAATGTCACTTTGCCTTGCACGTACACCAATTTGGCTTGAACATAAAACCAAAATTTATGCACAACGCTACTGTACAAGTTGGGAAAAAGAACCAGCGCTCAAGGGTAAGTGTTACAAAGAAGTTTTTTTTAAAGTTAGAATGATTTGAATGATAAGAAAATTCAATCAAAACATTTACGACAATATAGCCAATTGTTCAAATGTAGAAGAGGCTGAATTAAATGAGATTTTCAAAAATCTTGATTGTGAAAATTTCGAAGATGACAATGTATTTATTTAATGATTTCATAAAGATGTAAAACTTCTTGTTAGTCAAAATAATCAATGTAACTATTTGTGTTGTTAAATAAAATTTTGAAAATTATTTTAAAAAAAGACTTATTAAATTTAGTGAAAATTCATCACTAATCTAGTGATGGCGCTGTTGGAAGACTTGGCAACATAGATAGATTAGTAGATGTTCGGAAGCGAAGGCGTGAGGTCAGAAACGGGAGATCCGAAAACCAGAGCCGCCATGGGAAACAAGAAGGCCGGGTACACTAACTTAATTGACGACGGTTTAGAAGCAAGAAAAATTGCTATTCCTGTTGGACGAAAGAATGGATCCTGTCTCGATAAGTGCCCGAATAAGGCAAAAATACAGACGAACATAACATTTTCCCCGGACTTTATCGTACTGTGGAGAGATTCGCATATGGAATATATCCTTCGTAGGATTAAAGGAATTTTATCATATTAATTCGCAGGCTTCTTCGATGAAGCTCACGGTAATATTTAAAATTGCTAATTTAACGTAAGAGACTTTTGGAAGCGAATTGCGGAACGTGAGACGTTATTTCTGTTTGTGTGATTAGAGCACATCGAACTGCTTTATTTCGTATGAGTAGTGTATTTTATCATTGGAAATTAGATTCTCACAATTCTGACTCTTTTTATCAAATGAAATAATTTTTTGCTCCGTTAAATTCCATAAGAGCACTTTGCTTTGAGATATTATTAATTATTTATTTTTATTATGGTCGCACCCATTATTGCGTATTGAGGGTACAGACAATTATTCATTTGTGATTGATGATACAAATTTTTCTCGTTCTTCTTGAACGTTGAGGTTATTTTGTTGGAACTGTAATCCTTAAGAGAAGATTTCTCTCTACAAAGAATTTTTGATACCATTGCATAATTGTTTTGCTTGACTTTTAATTTTCTACTTTATAATAGATGACGACCCGGGAATGGACTCACCGACATGGCGAGCAGCATTAGCGATTTATGACAAGGCATTCTGAGGCCATGAAGTGGAGGCTGCATATTGAAGATTTCCTTTCAACTATATTCGATTATTTCTACTGCATCATTGTGTGGATATTTGTAAAGTACTTTATCTATTTCCATTCAATATTCAATATAATTATTTTTGTAAATTTAGTTCTTTGAACATGTTTCTTTACTGAAATTTTCCGTACTACAAAAATTTGTCCAATTCTTGTTTCATTAAAGAAAAATAATTCTTTTCTAAACATCAAATCTCGACTCAGTATTTCTGTCCTTAGTTCCGCACATTTAATTATCTCAATTAAGATTTTTTTTGTTCCTGACAGACACCCTGTATGTACAAGAGCAACTGTAGAAGCTCGACACAAGTGCTGCTGACATCATTTCTACCTAAGGGAAAAACGCGTCTCAATTCAAATTAGTCGAGAGCAGTTTCCGTGAAGGATTCAACTCCTCCAGACCCTGCAAAACATGAGTGAAATTCCGATCTTCAGTAAAATTAATTCACTAATTAATTAATCTCTCGTGAAAGATTAATCTCAATGTAATTTTAGTGTCAAACTTTAGCTATTTGTAATAGTTTATATTGTAACTGGAAAATAGGCTTAAGAGGGTTTTCTTAACGCCATACCTCCGGATATAAATAAATAAATAAATTGTGAAAATTGTATTAATATTTTGTGTTTCTATTGTGAGCAGCTGAACCCTCCAACCGCTTATTTTTCATATAATGGGCCTTTTTCACGTTTACGAGACTTGAGAAATGGCGGCGTCCTTGGCAGATTGAAAACGAGGCTGACGGGTGAAATTCACACACGGGAAAGCACTATATGTGTTAATTTATAGATTAATAAAGAAGTAACTGTTTAATCACTGGATTTTAACTCAGGATATTTCACGGATTCCCTTGATAAATTAAGATTAGCTAAGAAGGAGGCTATTGCAAATAAATTTGTGTTGCAAAATAGACCAAACGAATGACTAAAGAAAATCACTATACTATCATTACTTATTATTTCGTTAATTAATATTAAAATTTGATATAAATTATAGTGAACATAATTCATGAATTTAACATATACCTTTTGTATAATAAATTTTATTAATTGAAATCACTTAAAATTATATTGGGATGTTATTTTTTATTTTCATTTTTTGTTTTATTATTTGTTATATTTTTATATCAATATGACAAGACCAATTAATCAATCAATTAATTAATTGATCTTAATAACATTTTACATATTGCATCTGTGTGTGCAAGTGAAGCAAACAATATAAATGTAAATGCACTGGCAATGAGTGTTTATTGCAATCCATGCAATGAAAATAATAATACATTATATGACAAAAAGCTAAGAGAGATAGTTTAAGAATCTCCTTCCAAAAACCATGTTTATGACGAACTTCAAGACTACCCAATATGACAATTTGACAGAATAAATAAAAGTTCAAGTATTTAAGAGAATTTAACAAAACGGATCAGAGAAAAAAGCTTTTTAAAGCAAGAGTCAGTAAGATGAAATCGGCCTATTTCCTCACCAAAGATATCTATAAGAAGTCAATATCATTCAACGCTAAACTTTGGCACTAAACAACAGTAATACGCCCAGAAGCACTTTATACAGCTCAATGTCTGATCCTGATTAACAAAATGTTAACTCAAGAACTGAAAGTAGCTGAAAGAAAAACATTAAGAAAAATGTTGGGGCCAATATTTAAAGTACGTCACAACAATGAAATATACACACATACTGAAAAAACTACTGATACCGTACCGCTAGGAAAAGGAGAATAGTTTTTTATGAAAATCTTGAAAGAATAAACCCCAATAGGCTCACAGAAAAAATTTTCAAATATGTGTCAAAATTGAAAATAGCCAGTACTTGGATATATGAAACACAAAGGGCATAGAAGAATTACAAATTTCACAAGCAAGCATATAAAAACGTACACCACATGAAACCAGGTTGGTACAATCAAAAGGCTTGCGGGAAAAAATGAAGAATTAAAAAGGCGCATTTTGAACTCAGGAAAAGAATAATAATGAGTTGAAAAGAACGTAGTCCATTGCGGGTTATTCAGCAACACAACAACAACGACGACAAAATAAACCTCATTTGTCAAATGAATTTGAAGTAATGATAATCATTGAAGAAGGAACTGAAAATTGTAATTTGCATCCTGAAAACAATGAACAGTTTGATTTGATCAACAGTTTCCAGATTTCTGTCGGTTCCTTGAGCCTTCGACCTAACAATTTCTTTTACATCCTTCAATGATATCTGTGGTAGTGCATTTAAAATGCATATAATAAGCATTCATTCCTTCGCAGCAAGCTGCTCTTCACCAGTCAGCCTCGTTTTCGATCAAGCATGAGCGCGGCCATAATCTCGCGCTTTCTCGTTTGAAAAAGGCCCATTATTGAAACTAGTGCCGTGCGATGTATAAAAATTTAGCATCGATGTTTATTGATATCTGCATCGATTATTTTCTACTTTCAAACTATGTAAAATGAACCTCTAAAACCGGTTAAATAGTGTAGAATAATGAAACACCACCACAAGAATAATTTGAATATATAAATTTTTTATTTTTTCAGGATAATAATATTCAAGACAAAAACATTTTTTTGAAGACAACAATACTTAAAACAATTCTTTCAACTCTTCTATTGTTAAAGAATGCATTACCAACAATTTCTCTAAATGCTTTGGCTTAAGGGAGGATCGTTTTTTAGTAATTATTTCTCCAGCTTTTGAAAACAAACGCTCAGCTGGAACAGATGTTGCTGGTATACTTAAGCTTTCTACTGCCAAAGAACACAAATGAAAATTGAATTTCTCCAAACTCTTCCACACTTTAAGTGGGTCAATTTTATGTGACTCAATTGGCGCCTCTAAATAAACTTTGAGATTGGAATGCAAACCAGAATTAATTGAGTTAGCATACCAATTCCAATTCAGAAGTAGGCATCAAAAGCAACTTCTGATTGATACGATTTATTGCATGTGCACATGCGGACCTGCTTCTAAAATCTATCTTTTTAAACCTAGGGTCTAAAACAGTTGCTTCACTAAATATAAGATTGGTTTCCACATATTTAAGTTTTTTACCAGCAGGTGTTTCAGGACTTATTCGCGTCAAGGCATTGGCTAAAATACCTAAAATTGGTATGACTTTGCTAATCGTGGTGTATTTTTCACCTGAGATTTCATTTGTGATGCTTAAAAATGGTTTCAATATACACAAGCTATCATTAACAATTTTGAGCCGAGCTAGAGGTTGAAATTGATGATGAAAACGTGGAAATTGAGCACATGGCATGGTCATTGTTATTGTCGCTGGGCTTCGCTTTTGGCAATACTTATTATGCACACGCTGTAAATGTTGTTTGAAGTTACTTGTGTTCCCCCTTCCTTTTAAATTTTTACAACATAATTCGCATTTTGCACTGCCATTCTCTTTTTCAAAATATTCCCACACATCAGAGATTGCACGCTTTCAATAAAATAAAGATTATTACTAACTTCTATAAACCTAAAATCTGTGAAAGCTACAGTATCCAGGCAATGGCTGAAAATATCTTTAAATAACACTATCCTAAAACACGACCCTAAAGGAAAAACCCAACATCAGGAACCAACGACCGAGAACAAGGAATGATAATCGATGTTTTAAAACAACCATCGAGGATTCAAAACATCGAAAATTCGATGGATCGTTCAAAAAACATCGATGTAAATCGAAGGCTTCGATACATCGCACGGCACTAATTGAAACAAAGAGTCATTCTCACTAGTCCAAGAAGATATCAGAAAGTAAGGCCATTATATTTTTTTTCAATACATACAAGTTAAACAACTAAGCGCAGCTGAAACTATACGTCTTTATCTACTTTTCCACATAGGCACCTTGACGATTTAGGCATTTACCCCAGCTCTGCACCAGTTTCAGAAACTACCCCCACTCGTAGAACTCTCTCGCCTGTGAAAACAGCCAATGGCGCACGGCAATTTGAGTTCCTCGTAAGTCTCAAACCTCTGACCACCCAGAAATCTCTTTAAGAGGGTTACCAGGCGTCCGTATTTAGTACGGACATTTTGTATTTTTGACCCACTGTCCGTACTAATTTTTGTGTCCGTATTTGCCCGTACTTTACCTGATTGTCCATATTTTTGCATTTCCATTACTATTATTAATTATTATTATATATAATTTTCAAAGGTCAGCGCGATTGCAGCAATAAATAATAATTTTTGTGTGTTTTTAATCGCGGTGAAATTACTTATAAATGGTGAATGATATAAAAATCGATTGAACCAATGGAAGATTAGAGCAGTGATGATGTCATATCATTGTCTCTGCTCCTATGTTCGTATTGTAACGGATACATTGTCCAGTGTAACATTGATCTAATATGTTCTCAATTTTATGATATGCTTCTTGAGAATGAAAAGTTGTTAAAAGCAATCCACGGATGTGCAAAATCTTCACCATAGTAGCATACGGTATGTGACATTTCGAGAAGAATATTCAAAGGAATGGGGATTTATCAAGAAAGGTAGATACGATGAAAAGATCGAATGCAAAGTGTGCTAATTTTTCTCAATTTTAGTTTATTTAATCATTGTTTTGTGAAATTTTGCTCTGTTAGACTATGTGAAATTTCTTTACTTATCTTTCAAAGCGCCGTTTAATGTTAGTTATTTACTGTTAATATTAACGGTTATATGTATTTATTTGTCTAGCTGACTGTTATACTTAACTAAATAAATAGAATTTCTAACTCTTGAGTTATTATTATTTATTTGAATTCATTAATTAATTGAAGAAAAAAAAAGTACATATATTAACCAAAGACAAATGAAAGTACATGTAAGAGACTGGCAGTGCCCTATTCATCTCGCTGAGCGCTACTGGTGCCACCGGAAGTGCAGCAGTCGCCCTGTTGTGAATGGCAAAAACCTAAGGTGGCCTATGTTCTCAATGCAATTTCAGCTGTTTTTGTAGATGATTTCAGGAGGTATTAGTAAGCATAACCTGTTTGCTGATTTTTTTAAATAAACTTTATTGCAATAACTGACGATAACGTATACTTTTAATGACTTTCAATAGCTGATTCAATGCCTTACGAATTTTTAAAAGAGCACGTACAACTAGCAATTCCTATCGTTATAGGAAGGCTTAGCCAGAGACAAGTGAAAGCATAGATGAAGAAAAATGAAGAAGCAAAGTTATTTCTTCATCCATGATGAAACTAGAGGAAGGATGAATTTATTTTTTCAGTCTTAACTGATTTTTATTATTAAAAAAGTTGATTATTGTAACTTAATCAATTTTTAATATCTAGCAAAGAATTTCATTTGTATTGCTAAATAAAAAGTAAATTTGAAGCCAATACAGTATTACCAATGGAGTTTCGAAAATAGCTTCAGTTACACAAAAAATTTAAATTCATTTACCGGTATTCTTTATTGATTTTTAAATATAATAAGTCGTGAAAAGACACTGCCTATATTTTCTCCACTTATTTTTTCTGTCAGCCGCTTGGTTTCATGGTGATATCGAATATTACAGTATGTGATATCATTAAGTCTAAAAGTCGAAGCACATGATCGTCAGAAGGACTCATTTCAAATGAATGGTGATTTAAATTAGTGAAAATATTAATTTTGTTTTCGATTATAAAATGTAATGTTTTTTTTAGAATTTTGATAGGCGTATTCAAATTCACTCCTAATGATTTTTTCTGAAATTTTGCACAGGCTTACTACATCTTTCGATGGTGTGATAAGGCCTCTTTATTTTTTTTCACAATGAAATTAAGGTTGTGGCAGCTCTTATATTGCTCTTTCAACGCTTCTTTACATTGAATGCAGATTATAGATTTAATTAGAGACCTAGAAACAAATCCTGCAATATATTCTACAACCGAATCATAATATTTTGACAAGATTTTAATATCAGGGATTGGATAATAGTGAGACGCATCATCTTATATGGATTCATGATTATATTCATCAAAGTTATACAAGATTTAATGTTTTGTGCCCTGCACTCAATTTTAACCTGGCAAATTTAATGCCAATCAATTTGTCATCCTTTGGAAATCTACAATGCAAATGTTTCACTTTCTAATTTTTCGTTTAGCTATGAAATAGCTATTATACACGGGTGTTTGAGCTTGGTGCTTATTTCTTGAGTGACAAGTTATTTTGTTATTTTTTTAATGTATTCATCACAATAAAAACGTTTATACTATGTTTACTAAAATGTCAGTTAGATGTTTATACTTTATAAAAAATTTTAAAAGCTGTGTAACAAAATTGTTTTTTAAGATAATAAAAAAAATGCAATTTTAATTTTTTTTAATCTGATAATAATGGAATATTTGTAAAGGCAGGACATTTAAACTGGAAGGATATTTAAAAGTTTAATTGCTATCAATAAACAAACCTAACATAATTTATCAAACATTAGCTAATTGATTTTAAAATATTTTAAAATTTTAAAATAAAAGAAAATCTGGTAAGGTAAAATACTTTTGAAAAGGTACTTAAATTGTTTTTTTTAAACAAAAACCGAAAAGGAAGAAATAATTCTCAGTTCAATAAAATAATCAATTTATTAATCCAAATATTGTAATAAGCAATTAACTAATAATATAATTACTTGTTAACTGAAGTATTGGATCTTTAAAAAAAAAACAATTTGACCAATATGTATGAGAATGTGGTCGCCAGTTAGTATTAGAAAGGGAAATTATAATTTATACATCTCGCACAAATCAACAATAATTTGGATTATAATTAGTGAACTGTATATTTTATTTTATTAACTTTCAAATTATAATTTATAAAGGAGAATTTTTCTAGTTAATTGTTTAATATAATCTCTTCCTCCTTTTCCATTTAAACTATTTATTTTAAATTAATGTTTAAGAATAACTTTATTTATCACAAAATAACTTTTTATCGGATGGGCCGATTTGGATAATTATTTTTTGTTTAATAGAGCAAGTTTTTCTGGTGGTCCCATAAAAAAATTCATCCAGATATCTTAGGTAGATATTATAAAAAATAATTGTTTGCGATTGATTCACATGCATTGCCTCCCGCGATCAGCGTTTCTTGCCAATCCCATAATGGCGGCGCGAAGGCACCACTAGAGGGGAGGTCACTGCCAGTCTCTTTCTTCATTTGTCTCTGATATTAACGACAAATTCAACAACTTCCGGTCACCTCTTCTCCATAGTGTTTTACCAAACTAATCGATTTATTCGACTAATCGAATAAATCGTGAAAAAAAATTCGACTAAAAAATCGAATAAAAATTGTTACATAAAAATTCGATTTTCAAATTACTTTTGAAGGGGATGAAAAGAAGACAACCATCCAGGAACGAAGCTAATGATAATGGAGTAACAGCTTTGAACCCTGAAGATAGCATTGAAAAAGAAAAAAATATTTGGACTGTCCATGATGAAATGGTTGAAAAGTCGGCTTTTAATCTTGATGAAACGGAAGGAGTATCTGTCGAATTACGTCAGTACTTGAATCAGAAAGTGGTAGATCGTAAGATTGATCCATTAAAGGCATGGCAATCAATGGAATTCATCTATCCCAATGTTTATAGTATTGCAAAAAAATACCTTAGCTTAATTTCAACTTCTGTTCCGTCAGAATGTTTATTTTCTCAAGTAGGAAGAATTATTTCACCGTCAAGGAATCGACTATCCGGCAAAAAATTAAACATGTTACTTTTTTACAGAGCTTAGATGTTAAATACTGGAATTTGTAAACAATAGTTTTATAAATTTAGATTTTGTAATCTGTTCTCTTTAAAATTCATGTAATTGATGATTTTGTTCTATAAAATAAACAAATATTACCGAATTTGTATTTTTATTCGATTAATCATTATTTATTCGATATTTACTCATCATAAAATTATCGAATATGAAGTATCGACAGATTGAAAAAATCGAGTATTCATTTATTCGAATAATTTTTCCTGGGAAAAACACTTGGCATCCAGAAAATCTGGTAACCTTATCTTTAAGGCCTCTCTACACGAGCGTTTTTTGCCGCTCGCGTCACGCATCTTTATGTAATGCGCATGCGCCAAAAAATAAATTAAGCCGCGGCGGCATAACGCTGGAAATAGAAAAGCACGCGACGAGAACAGGAAGTGACGTAGTCAAGCTGCAAAACGTGCCAAAAAACCGCCTCTCGAGCCGCCGCTTCTCGCACCTGCTGCCTGCCTGCTGTTCTCGAGGAGAAAGACAACGACAAAAACATGACTATGACTATGCAAGCCCGTAGCCAGGGGGAAGTCGAGGGGGGTCGACGACCAACCCATTATGGAAAAAGGTCCGACTCAGTGGAATTTTTGAAAATCGACCCCCCGAAGATAACGTCCTGGCTACGGCCCTGCTATGAGTGAGGGAAAATGGTCCAGAGGCATAGAAGAAAGGTTGATAGACATGTATGAAGAGAATCCATGCCTCCGGAACCCTAAACTACCCGAATCAACCAATGACGAGCAAGCGGCTCTCTGTTCTATCCCTCAGCGGCCTGCCGCGAGCGGCTTCTCGAGACAATATGACTCGCTTTTCGTTCCGCGAAAGCGCCTACACCAGGCGTCTATTTTCAAGCGGCTTCTCGCGTTTTGACGCAGATTTCACACACCATGGCGCCTCTTTCCGCGCGTTTTGCCGCTGTCGCAGGAGTTTTTTGACGCTCGTGTAGAGAGGCTTTATGAGACCAAAGAGGTGGTAGTCCAAGGGCGTTAAGTCCGGACTGTAGGCTGGATGGTCCAGAACCTCCCAACCGAAATGCACCAGTTTTGCTTCACCTGCGTTGGCCACATGCGGGCGTGTATTCTCATGAAGAAGTCGAACATCGTCTCCTCTTTTTGGTTGCTTATCCCGAATAGCGCGTCTTCTGTTTCTTATTCTGTGCTTTCACTTTGAGCTTGTTCACTTTCGTTTTGCAATGGCTGACAGTGAAAGTGTATCGCATCTCGTTCACTTACACACCAAGATGGATTCAACCATCATGGGTTATGACTAGGATAAAATTGCTTATAAATAATATATTTAATCTGAAAATATGAAACATTGCTTATGAATGTTTTTCTTTCGATCTCATCTATGATATATCATTTTTTTCGACTAAAGGCTCACTTTAAGACCAACAAAGCAGACGAAAATTTATGACTATTTCAAAAAAAATTGATTTTCTTATTAACGAACTTTCAGACCAGAGACCATCAATAAGGAGACATGGCATTAGCTCATTTTACGGGTAATGCGCATTTTTCACCCGCACATCCTGTTTCATAAGTTTTATCCAGATGGCGCTGCGGGTGATGACGTATTGCAAGTCTTTTATAGACCTTGACGTATTGGTTTCAATAAAAGTGAAAATGAAAGTTGGAAGCGAGCCGGCTTGCCACTCTCGAAACCAGCGAGTCGCGGGTTCGAATCCCGCTGAGGCCATGGATGTTTATGTTTGTCTATTTTCACCATCATCCTTTGCCGGCCAAGTGGCCGAGAGGGCTAGGGCGTAGGCTTTCTAGTCCTCGAGTCCGCCTGGTCGTGGGTTCGAATCCCGCCATGGGCATGGATGTTTGTGTTTGTCCTGGGCTGCGTACAGATATAATTTGTGTAAAAGGCGCAAAATGACCTTAGTAGTCGACGCCAAAAATTCTAATAAACCAACCAACCATCATCCTTTCATCCCAAACAGCTAGTCTCCTGGAAAAAAGGGGAGATTGCAGGCTGAAAATCTATCCATCCAAGTTGGAAACGACCGTTAAGTTCGTTAACGTATGTCTGACATGTCGAAGAGTGGGTATTCCACAGTGAAGTGCACGGTGGAGATATAGTGGTTTTTGATCTTGAAACGTTGAATCGTCAATGGAAGCATCGCCAGTTTTATCTAAGCACGTTTTCTGCAGCGTTTTAGTAAAAATATCTGCCGTTTTTACTAAAATATCAGATCAATGGTGCGCTGCAAAGTTTTGTGCTAACCGACGAGGAATGAAGAAGTTATTCTTCATGCATGAATCTGATGATCGTTTGTACAGTCAATGTATTTTAAGAGGATCCCAGAATTTATATGTATGAATCATTAGATCGTAGTTTACTCTAATTGCTTTTATTCCATATTGAATACTGTTTCACGATGAAGAAACGAATGCCTTGTTTTTTGCATGTCTACTTTATTTTTTTAAATTTTTACTTTACTACGTGTTAACTTATTTATTAATGCTTAATTAAATGTTTGAACTTAATGTCAAGCTTTTTGTCAATGGGTTTTGTTTTTTTTTAGTATATGGACTAATTTTTCATTTCTAGCATAAACATTTAACAGGAATTACTGCAATGTAAAATAGATTAAAGTAAATAAAGGAATAAAATAAATAACATCTGTTAAGTAAATAGAATGAAACCAAAGAAAATGAAATAAAAGCAAATTTTAAGATTCAGAAGAACAAGAAGTATACTTTATTACGTAAATTATGACTGAATTATACCACGTCCACGTCATTCATGAGCGGTCCACAATGTTTCATTGGTTTTAGCATATAACAAAGTTTATATGGGAAAAGCTGCAAATGTCAGGTCTCCTTATTGATGGTCTCTGTTTCAGATTAACGAACCAATTTCCATGGTCCCGTAAAGTTCGTTATAACGAGATTTTACGGTATTTCCTTCTTAACAAGGAAGTAAGCAGAGGGAAAAGCAAGAGTCATTATTCGAAATTTCGCCTGTGCTCGACTCCTCCACAGAGAATGCAGCCATCAAATTTAACGGCATTCTAATTGCATAAATATTGTACATGATTAGGGATCGTATATTAACGGTTTCAGAAGCACACGATAGCATCAAAAAGATTCTACAGACCACTGCCTTTGTTCTGAATTTTTGATCGTCAAATAACATATCTTTTAATCCAGATTTGTTTGATCTGAGCTTAATCGTGGGCAGAAAGAATTTATTCTGTATGAAATATATAGAAGTAGATATCGTTTAGTCTTACTGTATTAATAATGGCAGGGCCGTAGCCAGGACGTTATCTTGGGGGGTCGATTTTCAAAAATTCCGGACCTTTTTTTAAAAATTCCACTGAATCGGACCTTTTTCCATAATGGGTTGGTCGTCGGGGCCCCCCCCCCCCCCTGATTACGGGCCTGAATGGCAATAGATACTTTTCCTAAACAATACAATTTATCTTATTGCATTCCGCCTTCCGCATAGCCGACCAGGTGGCTGAGAGGGCTAGGGCTTTCTAGGTAGGCTTTCTGGTTCTCGAGTCCGCCTAGTCGTGGGTTCAAACCCTGCCGTGGGCATGGATGTTTGTGTTTGTCCCGGGCTGCGTACAGATATAACTTTGTAAAAGGCGCAAATGACCTTAGAAGTCGACGCCAAAATTTCTAGAACCCCACCCCCATATGGTACCATTGTAACTTTCAATGCTAAGGCATGTAATATATCAAACAACTCATAACAATGTGCCAAGAGGGAATGTAACGAGTAAATAATGATAGTGGTTATTGATTTAGTAGCACGTGCCCTAATGGTGCCATACAGGGCCGTACCCAGAAATTTTTTTCGGGGGGGGAGGGGTGAGGGGGGCTGACCCAATCCTGCTTGTGGAGGGGGGGTCCCCCACGTAACAGATTTAGTTGACATGGTGGCCCCCTGGGTACGGCCCTGGTGCCATATGAAATCATGTGGTACCATTGGAACTTTCAATGCTAAGATATGGCATGTAATATATCAAACACCTCGTAACAACGTGTCATGAGTGAATATATAGAGTAGTCGACGCCAAAATTTCTAGAAACCGCCCCCTTCCGCATTCCAGCTTAAATTTCATGGATCTTAAAATAAAAATATTTTATTTAAAGTAAAACGTAAACCCTGAATCACTAGATAATAATTAAAAAGAGCACGAACTTTTCGGTAATACTTTAATCGATATATGAACATTAATGTAAAATCTTTTGTTATATTTAATATTATTGTTAAGTCTATTGTTCATTTACATTACGCTCAATCTATCTTATAAATTCATTCTTTTAAATATTATTCGATTCCTCTTTGATGATGGCTTGATAACGGTGAAAAACCGAAACGGCCGTTGCCTATTATATTCTTATATTAATTATATTGATTAATGTATCATTAAAAAGTTTGTCTTCTTTTTAATTAATATTTAAGTTACGGATTAAAGCATTTAATTTATTTATTTTATCAGAAAAATAGGCCAGAAAATTACTAATCAAAAACTAAGCAAAAGAAAAATAAAATAAAATAAATTGTAAAACCAACTTTAATAAAAATTCTCCTGATCAGGTTTCACAAAGTTTTTAAAATGACCACATTTTTTTTTTTTTGAAGGTTTATAAATGGCATTTAAATCATTATCGGCTGTCTTTGGTGAGCGTCTCGCCAAATCCTCCTTTCACACCGGGAGGAGCGAGTCGCAAAGCGAGTCCTAAACAAGGAAGTAAGGAGAGAAAATTGTTAAGGGTGATCGAATTCTGAAAAAGGATTAACTCTGTTATCCATTGTTCGAGTCCTATAGAAATTTCGCTTCTTGACTCGTAGCTCCGGGTATGGACGCAGCCTTCCTTATAATAACAAAGGAGAGGGGTGCTAAAGAGAAGAATGGTTAAATTCTAAAGAAGGATTAAAGCTTAGCCATACAACCCATCCCACCTCTATGCTGGAAACGAAAGGAGTAGCATGTTGTTGTTTTTTTTTTTATTTATTTTTTAATACCCGTATTTACCCGAAGAAAAGCTAAGGTTATTTTCCGAAATCTCACAATTCATCTCGGTTTAAATTCGCGTGAGGCGGAAAAGAAATTATTTTACTGGCACCTTTATTTTTTATCTTTTTATTTTTTTTTTCTGTGTGTATATGTGTGTTGCGAACAGTTCGCGAATAATTTTCGTATTGGAAAAAAATATATTTTACGGTAGTTTAGGAGTTGAAACTGGCTGACGAGGATGGCAAGATGTTTGCAAAAAAGATTCTATTTAGAACGGAACGGGCAACTTTTATAAAGCAAAAATTAGAAAAAAAAATCAGAAACTTTGTAAAATAATTTCTGACTTCAGTAATAAATCATATAAAAAATAATGAAAAATAAAATAAGTAATGCATGAAAATAACTTTGAATGAAGCGCTGGAAACCGATTCTATGTAGAGTGCCTTTATAAATACATGTATAATTCTATGCTGTTTTGAATCCTTATATAACAGTGCCTACCAAACCATGTGCCGCGAGAGATTCCAGGTGTGCCGTGAAAGATAGCGTATAGCTTATTTTAATATACTTTAGTATGAAGTATAAATTTAATAAATTTAATTTTATTTTTGTGTGTATGCCGCAAAATAAATTCACCTCCCTCAGGTAAATAAGCTTGGCAGACACTTTCACACTTTTTCTTCTTACAATGTGACTCTACTCTTGCATAATATTTCCTTAGCCTACAATAATAAGAGTCTTTCTATCGCCGAAAATGCAGTAGAAACAAATGAACGCTAAAGCAAAATAACACCCGCAAGCACGAGTCAGAATGAACACAATCTACTTACTTGGCTATCTATACGGCAGTGTTTCCGACTTCTAGGAAAACGTTTTGATATACTTCTAAGGCAGGTAAATTATTGATCAAAGACTGTCAGGTGGAAATAAAGGTGGCATGCAGCATTGGAAATAACTATTCTCTGCTTCTCTGGTTCTCATAAGGAAACTTGTTTATTTACGGGAGAGAATCGACCTGATTGGTTGCCACACATGAAACTGAAATTGAATGGATGGAAAAAGTTGCATTTGCCTCTTGCAAGTGCGACCGTTACGCCGCGAAGCGGCCTTTAGAGAAAGTATTTTCAGAGAGGAAAGCAAAACAAAACAACCACAGATATCGTTTACGTGCACTTCATGATCAGATCTCATAACCTTCAATACTTTATGGGGATCCTATATTTTAGGGAATACTAACAGTTTGGATTTTTTTCTAAAGGAACAAAATTTTTTTTTCTTTTCCGTCAGCGATTAATTTCGCACAACAGAGACAAAAATGGATAACTGCAAAGTACGAATACAGAAAAAATTAAGAGCTAATATTTTTAAATTTCAATCCACAACACGCTGCCTGAGGTCAGGGCCGTAGCGAACCGTTTTGTTGGGGTAGTTCTAGTTTACAAATTTTTTGGACTTATAATGACATTATATTATTTCTTAATAATGAAATTTGAATTTGATGAAATTATTAATGATAAATGACGCGTGCATAAATGCCATGATCAAGAAATTATTTAGACATGGGAATCATTTTTATTAAATTTAAGTTATGTAACAAAGAAGAAAGAGGTAACCGCTATTCCACAACGAGTTACATATTTATTAACATGACATAAGATTTTATCCTTTTTCTTGGATGCTAATAACATTCAAAAAAGGATAAAATCAAAAGAATACAAATCAAACAAGAAAACATAAAATGTCAAACAACTGCAAAATGGCATAAACTATAAATCAAAACTGAAGATTTAAATAAATATTGAACCAGTGATGTGCACTAACTACTTTAGAGGTAGTTTATGCACAACTACTAACTTTTAAAAATTAGTAATTACAATTACTTTCCAATTACTTTTTTAATGAAGTAGTTATAACTACAGTAAATGCTTAACTACTGCAAAAAAGTTAACTACTTTTACAATTACTTTTTAATTACTTTTTTATTTATCCACGTCCCTAATAAACTTTAAAAATTTTAATAGATTATACAGTAAGCTTTACTGACTTTATTACATTTTTATAATTTCTAACTTCTAAGGAAAATTGTAAAAGGAAACGCATTTTATAACAATTTTTTAATAATTTACAGTAACATTTTAAAGGACAACTCTACGGTGACATATAACTGTATTAAAATGGAAAGATTTGCGCATTAATAACAGTAACATCGTGGCATGTTTAAAATGTTTTAATTCAAATTCTAAATGTATAAAAAAAAAACAAAATTCCGAAAGCAATTTACAGTAGTGGGGCGTCCATCTTGGTGACGTCATTGGGGTCATAAACTTTATTTCACAGTATAAATTAATATATTGCCTGCAAGATTAATAAAATTAATTTATTTCATTTTATTTCGTATGTGTTGATGATAATTAACTTCGTGTCCGATATCGTGTAATTTATACAGTGAAACAAAACCATGATTCCGTTGAAGTCACTAAGATGCCCTACTATTGGAAATATCGTTCAGAATTTTCGTTTTTTTCACATATTTAGGATTCGAATTTAAAAATTTTAAATATGCTACGATATTACAGGGTCGAGTCACATTATTATGACCCCCCACGTTTGTCTTCGGGGTTACCCTGCCGAGGAACTATGTCACGTGTTGGGAATTGGTTAGGTGACTACACTGAATTAGCAAAACTCGTGGGATAGCAAGCACATTGATTGATGGGCATGGCTCACGAATTCACAGGGGTAACGGATTCTGGGAATGGACCATTAGACGTTGTGGGAAGAGCTTGGATAAGTGATTAATCGGAAATAGCACGTCGTCGCGATTTGACGTCTTTTGAACGGGGTATGATAGTAGGTTCCCGACGTATGGGATGTTCCATTTCGGCAGTGGTGCAGGAATTTGGCTTTCCCCGCTCAACTGTCTCCAGGATGTATTGGGAATGACTGGATGAAGGCATCACAGTCCACAACAGGCACCATACCGGGCATCCAGCTGCCCTGAATGATCGTGACCGGCGACACCTGAGACGAATAATTCAGAGAGACAGGAGCGCAATAGTGCAGCAAATCACAGACCAGTTCAATACTGGCCGCACTAGAAACGTCCCTCGGTGGACAATCCGTCGGAATCTGCATGCCCTCGGGTTTGGCAGCCGTCGCCCTACACGGGTGCCAATGCTTACCCAGCGTCATCGGACACTCCGGCGTGCATTTCCCACCAACCATCTTGGCTGGACTCTGCAACAGTGGCGTAACATCATATGGTCAGATGAGTCACGATATAAACTGTACCACGCTGATGGGAGGCACCGTGTGTGGCGCAGACCTCACGAAACGATGGATCCCACATGCCAACAGGTGGTGGGGCGTCAGTGATGGTCTGGGGTGCATTTTCCTGGTTTGGAATGGGCCCTCTGGTTATCCTGGACCAAACGTTGAATGGTCCACGGTATCGTCAACTCATCGGAGACCATCTGCACCCGTTTTTGACATTTCAACACCCTGACGACGTAGCAGTCTTTCAAGATGACAATGCTCCACCACATCGCTCCAATGTCGTCCGCGAATGGTTCGAGGAGCATGCAGGAGAGGTCTAAAGACTGAGCTGGCCAGCCCGGAGCCCTGACATGAATCCCATCGAGCATATCTGGGATGCTGTTGAAGTCAGGCTCCGGGCACTGGATCATCCGCCCACGAACGGGCAGCAACTATCTTCGGCTCTGCAGACTATCTGGTGTCAACTGCCTCCAGAAGTGTACCAGGGACTTGCAGACTCACTACCACGCCGTATTGCTGCACTCCACAGGGCCAGAGGTGGCCTGACCAGATATTAAGTAACTATTCCATGAGTTTTGCTAACTCAGTGTACATAAGGTAGGTTTCCACTATGTTAAAAACATATCACTCATTGCTGCAATGGGTAAGAAACGTGATTTATCAGATCTGGAAAAGGGGATGATAATCGGCTTTTGGGCCAGGGGTGGCAGTATTTCGGAAACCGCGCAGTTTGTGAACTGTTCTTAGTTCGCTGCTGTAGTTAAAGTGTACCATGACTGGGAAAATGAGACCGTTCAAAATAAACGATATGGAAACTGTGGAGCACCATGTGCCATTGATGAGAGAGGTAAACGTTGGCTGCGAAGGTGTGTGAAGGCCAACCGAAGTGCTACAGTGGACCAACTTACCGCTCAAACCAACGAGGGTGCTACCAGACATAACTCTAAAACCACAGTACAGAGGACCCTGCTACATATGGGCCTACGCAGCACACGGATGGTCACTGCACCCATGCTGACGAAGGTTCATCGCCAAAAGCGGCTTCAATTTTTCCAACAGTACAGAAACTGGACCACTTCTGACTGGAAAAAGGTTGCCTCCTCCAATGAGAAGTAACGGCGGTTGGTGGGTGAGGCGAGAAACCTCCGAGAACAAGCATCCTGCAACCATTGTTGGACGAATCCAGGCTGGTGGCGGCAGCGTCATGGTGTGGGGAGTGTTCTCATGTCACAGGTATCAGTGTTGTCTGGGCCCACTGATACCTGTGGAAGGCACTCTCAACCCATTCGGTTATTTATCCATAATTACAGATGAAGTACGTCCATACATGGCGACTGTCTTCTCAGAGGGGGACGGCACGTTCCAGCAAGACAATTCGACGTGTCATACGGCTGCAATTCAACGGGGGCGGTTTGAGGAACACGACCAAGTGTTCCAAGTACTTCCCTGGCCCCCCTAATTCCCCAGAACTCAACCCAATCGAGAACTTTTGGGATCACCTTGATCGTCATGTACGTGCTATGGAACAACCACCGTGTACCCTTCAGCAGCTATCGGATGCTTTACAGTCTGCATGGCAACAGCCACCAGTAGAAACCTACCAGAACCTTATTGACTCCCACAACGTCTAGCTGCTGTCCGTGCCGCTAAAGGCGGTTATTCGGGATATAAGCTGGTGGTCATAATAATGTGACTCGACCCTGTATTAATGCGCTAATCTTTCGATTTAAATAAAGTTGTATTGATCGTAGAATTGTCCTTTAATACAATAATAATAATAATAATAATAATAATAATAATAATAATAATAATAATAAATTTCACCAAAAGTACTTTAGCATTAGCTTTAAAAATTACTCCTTGAAATCACCATTTTTTCAAACATTTCATCTGATAATTTACATCTTCTTGATGTCAGGATTTGACCAGCTAGACTAAATAACGGCTCCACAGCAGCACTTACTTGGCAATGACGAATTAAATTTTAAAAATCCATGTTTCACATTTGGATAATTTTGTAGAGTCATGATGTGAGTTTCTTTTGAATGTATTTAATGTACTACTTCATTTTGTACTGAATTATCGGTCTCATGATTGTTTAAAAAGCTAAACAAGTCATCGTCTTTGAGATTAGATAGGCCACTGACATTTTCAGTGGCTTTTGTTAAAAGTTCTTCATCCTGTCTATTTTCAGCATTTTGAAGATTTCTTATTACCTTTTCCTTCATGGCTAATTTTTCCTTTAAAGTCACCGATTACATCGATTTATGAAAGTTGATTTTGTTATTTCATATACTATGTCAGACATTTTGGTGCTTCTATGAACAGCATTAGAAAAGTCATCATCACGCAGTCATCGTCACGCAGTCTATTCGCTACTTTCAGTTTTGGTGGCGCCGCCCTTGTGGCATTTACTTGAACGGAGCTAAGTAGGATTCGCCTTAGTTTAAATAAGGCTCAACACTTTGTTGCAGCTAAAGAAATGAAAGGAAAAGTAACAAATACTCACGTGTTTAAGGCTGCAAATCAAAAACGATGTTACATACAGTAAGATTATATTTTTCCCCCAAAAAATAAAGCCTTTAGAAAAAGTTGGGAAGTAAAACTTACAATGGGGAAAAAAGCCACAGATACAATGAGTATCAACACAATTTTTTTCTATCACGACCTTGTAAGCAGAAATTAGCAATGGTAGGGTAAAAGATGGAAAATATTTACATATTTTAACATACACTACTAATAAAATAATATTTATTTATTTATTTATTTATTTATTTATTTATTTAATAAAGTTAAGATAAAAACTACGCCCAGCTGGGACCAGTATGGTCACTGACCACCGAGTTAGGTCCCAGCGGGTGCGACAATGTAACAAAATATAAGTAAAAATTGGTTGGTAGTAAATATTATGTTAACATTTAAATGTTAACAAAAACTAAATTAGTAAAATGAGAACAAAGACCATGTGACATATAACAATCGCAAACGGTAATGAAGTTATCTATAATTTCGTTATGTTTATCCTATTCCTTACTTATCGATATAAAAATAACTGTATAAGTTGTTATATCCCATAAAATATTCAAAACTTGTTTTTAGAAGTTTGTTTCACGTACAATACGTTTACATGCACGTTATTTTACGGTAAAATCACTATCATTGTTAGCTGCATTAGTTTTGATAAATTTTATTTTGTTTGTGGGTCATTAATAAGTAAAAAAAATTAGGTTCTTTATTATTAGGAAGAATTTTAATTTTGAATCTACTTTTTCATATTTAATCAACAAATAACTTTCCAATTAAGAAATAAAATTTTTTAGGATCCGGATCCTACTCAATGAAGTTGTATTGATATCATTGATCCTACTTTCGCCGCCATTTTTCAAAATTAGCAGCGTCCTCTATATTCACTGAAAATAGCGAATAGTTAACAGCAGTATCAATGTCATAAAAATATAATTGCGCTTAACATGGTGAACGGCCATACGTAGAAGTCATTGGCCCTGCTCTATGATAAAAAAATATCGTGTATCTTAAAATGATACACTCCACACAAAACTGTATTTGAAATTTTAGCTTTAGAACTGACCATAGCAAACGATGAATTGCAGCTACGAATATTATTGAAATAATTCTTTGATTTCTCTTTACGGTTTGATCATTTGAAGTGAATTCCTGATACAGTGCATTAAAAGTAAATTTTGTGTTAATGGCGGCAAATAAACTTTACCCTTAAAAGAACATGAAGTGAATGCCGTTGTATCACGTAAAGTAACTTCAGATGCGAAATGTTTTGCATTACAAATTCTGCAGTGTAAATTCATCACAATCATAACTAACAAAAAACATTGAAATTACATTTAATGCATATTTAAATACATCTTTTAAAATAACAAATAGAAATATCAATATCGATTTCGCCCTGTGCGACATTATTTCTATTACGCTATCTATTCTGCCTTTACATCCGACCCGTTAACGTTCTTCTTCGAGCCATAACAAATTTTAAATATTGAAATTGGAAACTTTCTTCTTTTCGAAATATAAACAATGCAATTAAATCGACGAATCTCGCGCGAATTGAATTGAATCACCATCTCTTAAACAAAAAGCCTGATCACTGAAACGTTGCCAAGTCTTACACCGGCGCCATCACTAGATTAGTGACGAAATTTCACTAGGAAAAAATGCTATTTTACTAAAAATTTCACTAAATTTATTAAATCTTTATTTAAATAATATGCAAAATATTATTTAACAACACTAAGATTTACTTTGGCTATTTTGACTAACAAGAAGTTTTACATCTTTATGAAATCACACTTTCATCTCAGAAATTTTCACAATCAAGTTTCTCGAAAATCTCATTTAATTTCAACAATGATGATGCAACAAAAATAGTTTCCTGCTCTGTCTGTCGCCTGTACCTGTCTCGCTTTTCCGGGGTTTTCATGTTTTGTTGCTTTGGCAATAGAACCGTACCTTTCCAAGATTTATTATCAATGATCAGGCAATGATAGAACGTTCTGTTGGCTTGGCAATAGAACATTCGTTTCCAAGAATTATTAACAATGAGCAGAAGACCAGACGGTATAGATAGGATATCTCTCTCGAGGGATCAAAGAAGATATGCATGTCTCCTTTCAGTTGTCTAACAAATGTTCAAACAGTTGGCGAAAATTGTGTATTTGTTGGTGTGTATGTAGAATGTTTGTTTGTGTTGTGCTTTTTAATAATGGATCCCAGCAACAACGCTTCAGAGGAAACTTCCAGGACAACAAGAGCAGAACACTATTCCGGTGGCAGGAATGGCTCGAGCCATTTCAGGGGTGGAGTGGTTCGAAGAGATCGAATTGCTCGAGCGGCTAAGTGCGCGGAGGTTTCAAGGTATGTCAAGATCACAGAGTGTGGAACTTGAACTCAGAAAGAGGAATGGTTTGTGCGAAAGCCAAATTGTTCATCGCGGATGAGATCGTTGGCATCAAAGTACTCAATGAATCTCTTGAGAATTGTTTTTTCCAGGATTTTGGAGATTGATGGTAACAAGCTGATGGGCCTGTAGCTAACAGGTTTTGCAGGATTTTGTCCTGGCTTAGGAATGCTTAAGACAACTGATTGCTTCCAAGCATCCGGGAATGTAAGTGTTCTTCCAGCAGTCGTTAATCACTTTTGCAAAATCTTGAATTGTATTTTGAGGTAAATTTTTCAAAGCACTGTTCTTAATAGAGTCTTTACCTGGAGCTTTTCTCGTTTTTAAATTTTTAATGATGCTTTGGACTTCATTTACATCAATGCTATGTTTTGGGAATTCATTGCCGTGAATATTATAGAAGCCAGTTATGCAGGATTTTACTTTCTCAGACATATCAAGTCCTATTTGCCGACCATCAGTAGGCGTGACAAACTGTTCTGAAAGTGAATTTGCAATAAGCTGCGCTTTATCATCATCATTCGTGATGAATTTGCCATTTTGGGCTAACAGGGGTGGGATATTAATGGCTTTCTTATTTTGCAAGGCTCGAACCATGCACCAAATAGAGTTATCGTGGGTCGACAGACTCTTAACTTTATCGCTCCACCTGTCATTACGAAGTGCTTTTACCTCCTCGTGAACTCTTCTAGTGAGCCTATTATATTTGGTCTTAAGCCATGAATCACGAGTTCGGTACCACTGCCTTCTAACCTTATTCCTTTGCTCACCTTGATCTCTCCTTTGGGGTGAGATCAAGGTGATCAGCTCGCTTCGACTCTAAGGGTGAAGCACTAGAGTCAATAGCTGCATTTATACTTTTAGTAAGCCTTTTCACATTGGTATCTATGTCGCTCGTACTATGTACGTTAATTAGTGGGTCGTCATCATTTTTGAGAATTTCTCTAAAAAACTTCCAGTCTTGTTTGAGCCTCAGTTCTTCTTTGAAGTCAATGTTTACGTTGTCAAAATTTAGTGCAACTGGTTTATGGTCTGAGGGATAGATCACGGAGACTCTTTCCATTCCCACAAAGTCTAGAGTGACAGACTCACGATGATCAATGCCGTCCTTTACAATTATCGCTGCTCCACCAAAAGCGTGGCTGGAATTATTACCCAGTGACTGATCCTTGCGATAAACACTATATCCAGGTAAGGTGAAGACTTGAGTAGATTTCAGGTGCGTCTCGCACACGAAGGCGACATCGACATTCCAACTTGTAAGGAAATTGTAGAACTTGATGCGCTTGCGAGCGATTCCCCTCGCATTCCAAATATTACAACGGAGTTTCCCTTGATTAACGATCTTGTATGGGTGTCTGTCCATGGTCATTTGCTAGATTCTTGAGAGGCAGTCTGTGGCACTGCTTTTCCACTTTCCTTGTAGTGATTTAGCAAATTTCCTAGAAACCTGTAGATATCACGCAATTGATTGCGGTCGACCGTACGTGTATCACTAGTATCAGCAGAATTGGATGCGACCGAAGCATAGGACTTTCCCTCTACCACTTTTGTGCTTTTGATCCTCTTGACTTGTGGATATTTGGGATACTTGGTGTAGCTAGACGTGTGCTGACCAGAAAAACGTATACATTTTGGGGAGTCTTTGCCTTTTATGTTAGTACAGTCCCTCGACTGATGGTCGCTAGCGCACTTATTACATAGAGGCGATTCGGTGCAACCTTGGGATACGTGGCCAAAACGTAAACAGTTATAGCACTGTAAGGGCCTTTTGTTGCCTCTAAATAACTCGACTGCTTACATGAGGAGATGAACTTGATTTCGCCTGCATCCACATCGTTTATGATCACGGAGACTGCTTCCATTCCCACAAAGTCTGGAGTGACAGACTCACGATGATCAATGCCGTCCTTTACAATTATCGCTGCTCCACCAAAAGCGTGGCTGGCATTATTACCCAGTGGCCGATCCTTGCGATACACACGATATCCATGCAAGGTGAAGACTTGGGTAGATTTCAGGTGCGTCTCGCATACGAAGGCGACAGCGACATTCCAATGTGTAAGGAAATTGTAAAACTCGATGCGCTTGCGAGCGATTCCCCTCGCATTCCAAATATTGCAACGGAGTTTCCCTGGATTAACGATCTTGTATGGGTGTCTGTGGCACTGCTTTTCCACTTTCCTTGTAGTGATTTAGCAAATTTCCTAGAAACCTGTAAATATCACGCAATTGATTGTGGTCGACCATACGTGTGTCCCTAGTATCAGGAGAACAGGATGCGACCGAAACATAGGATTTCCCCTCTACCGTTTTGATGCTTTTGGTCCTTTTGACTTGTGGATATTTAGGACACTTAGTGTAACTAGATGTGTGCTGGCCATCACATCGAATACATTTAGGGGGGGGTCTTTACCCTTAACATTGCTACATTCCCTTGACTGGTGGTTGCCAGCGCACTTATTACATCGAGGCGATTCGGTACATCCTTGGGAGACGTGACCGAATTGTAAACAGTTGTAACACTGCAAGGGTCTTTTGTTACCTCTAAAAATTTCAACACTAACAGCTAGAGGACCGACATGTTTCAAGCTTAAAAAGGACCTGTTGTGTTCCGTATTTTGTAGTAGAACTAAGACCAAAGGCATATCAACATCACCATTTGCTTTTTTAAGCCTGATTGCCTTTTCAGGAAAGTAATTTGCCTCTCTGAGTTCTTCGCAGAAGTCTTCAATGTCAAGTCGTATCAATATTTCGGACAATGTATTTATGCGGTTTTTTAGACTTGAGTGATGATGCTGTATCTTTAGCACATCGTTACTCTTAACTCCAGACACTAGAATTTTGTGATTTTCGTCATCATGACATTTGATTTTAATGGTGTCCTTCCGACCTGTGTGAGCGGTAAATTTGTCTAGAGACACGTGGTTCTTGATCTCGTCCAAAATTTCTTTGATTGGCTTCCCATGGTGACGAACGATGTTAGGTGGGATATATATATTGCCCCCTTTTCACGTGTGAATCCGATGGGAGACAGCAGACCTAACGCAGACAGCAGACTTAACGTAGACCAGCCTCAGAACACGCAGGACGATCAGGACGGACTAGCTCTTCAAGGTATCACCTCTACTCTCTTCTCAGGTATAATCTCATTGCTCTCATTTCACGGTGCGCCCTTTTCAGGGCGATATTCACCTTCTGTTACGTCTTATGTGCTGGTCCCTGGTGTTGGAATTAATATTCCCGTAAACCAGTACACCAAGACACCCACTATCCTTCTGGGTCCCTGGCGTTGGGATTAATTTCCTCGCAAATCTAACTAAGGACATTTCTCATATCATCTATTACCATCCTGATCATTCACAAGTGGGTCCCTGGCGTAGAATTAACCTCTCGCAAACCTGACTTGTTCTTTTTCTTAAAGCTAGGTGCGTCCTTCTTAGGACGGCTTCCTTAGCACACACCTAGCTGCAAGGTTATTCTCCCCTCCCCTCCCCTCCCCTCCCCTCCCCTCCCCCTGGTTCTGAACAATTCTCTTTTAAGAATATTATGGCTTCGTCCAAATTAACGACGCCTGACGGTAAAAGTGTGTCCTGCGAAAGGGCCTAGGTTTGCTGCATTTGACCTAGTATTTAATGAAATGCTAGAATCTCTCAGGAATGACATAAACGCCACGTACAATGCACTGGAGGCGAAGGTCGACTCCTTACGAACAAGTTTTGATGAGAAATTCAATGGAATCAACACGGAAATTCAAAACTCTCGTACAGACGTCATCAACAAGATAAATGATTTTAGAAAAGCCTTTGAGAAATGTTCCGGGACTACAAAGGCGGGAAACTCCATGGAAGAAAATAAGGTAGGAGAAAATTTTCAACCTATTTCCCTCGCTAACAAAGTGCATGGACTGGAGTCCATGGAAACAAGTGATGATCGTGACTGTTCGAAAAACGGTGGCAACAAAAGAAGCCATTCCGACGGAAGTGATGGAGAAGTGGAAGACAGTGCCTGGCCAGTTGTTCGTAACAAAAAACCCAGAAGGGGGACGAGGACGGAAAATTCCCAGATTAAGGTAAGTGAAAAGAGAGCTATTTACATTTCCTGTTATCGTTAGACATCACGGGAAACCGATTCAGGAAGTGCTAAATGAGATAAAAAATCACGTAACGTTAGATAAGATTAGTGCGCATACCGGAGCTCAGACACTATCAAGATAAAATGCCATGATGAGGAAACCCACAAAACCCTCGTGTCAGGAATCAAAATGAATGGTGTGCTTAAAATCCAGCATCATCAGCTCAAGTCTGAGAAGCTGTTACAATACGTTGTCCGGAATGTGGATATAACCTATGACATGGAAGATTTTTGCGCAGACCTTAGAAACGCTAACTACTTCCCCGATAAGGTAGTTAGTGTAACGTGCAGTATATCTGTATAAGGGCAGATAGGCGCAGTGGAAATGAGCACGAACAGTGAAGGAATAAATTGAATAAATAAATAGTTTATTAAAGCACACAATAATCAATAAATAAACAAATGAAATAAAAATGGCAATATCCCTTGATTAAGCTCAAATAAAGGGTTTCTAAATATAGCCAAATTTTGAGTCAATATACTTTTAATAGTTCCTTATCACTACAAGGCATAATATTATAAATTGTGACATTGAATACCTTCATTCAATTGTGTAAAAATTCTTAATTGATTATGAGTAATAATTATAACAATTATGCTTAGATAATTAGCAATAATTTAAATGCAAATTAGCACACAAGCAATAAGATATGAAATATCAATGCAATAACAGAATGCGTAAATACACTAAGGCAACATCAGTATAATCACAAACAAAAGTACAAATAGCCCGGTGTAACCTTATTGACTAAAGGCAACAATTGTAAAAAATTTCAATAACACACAAGGCACAAAGTTAAGTTACCCTCCTCGTGGCATTTAGCAATTGTTTTCAGCTCCGACACAATTATAGCAATTATCAGAATATCAGAGTTGAACAACACAAAATGTTCTTTAGTCCAGGTTAATGTTTGATCCGTTGGATTTTAAATAAAGTCTTATTCGGTAATGCCACACACAAGAAATATAAGCAATGCACAAAGATAAAGAGTTCAGTCCAAATCAGTGAAAATTAAAATAATGTCCTTAGCACATTTCTGTAATACCAAAAATTCACTTTAAGAAATTTTTCCTGAATTGCTAATCATAGTGGCTAATAGGATTATCACTACAACAATTTATGTAATTAATTAAGTCTAACACATTCCCACGCTTCCTTTGACGGAGCACTATGGATAAGTTAGACTTGAACAGCTGCTACACAAACACATTAACTGTAGGCCACTGCAAATCCTAAATGGAGCGAGAAATAATTATACATGCCTCCTGGCCACACGCAATTGATTCGAGTTGAATCACGCAGTTCCCGATTCCATAAGTCGCTAAATGCGGCTTGAGATATAGTGGCATTAACGCCAACCACGTAGTTTAAAATCACAAGAGAAAAGGCCTGTTCGACCACTGACCTTTTGAAACACTGCGGAACACGCTGAACGTATTCATGAGAAGGAAACACACTGCCATTCCCGACGCTCTGCCACGTCGACGAAATCTCCGCCGAGAATGCTTCTCTGCATTGCTCTCGTTCTTTCGTTGGTAGCGGTGTTATCGGCCGTCGCTCTGGAATCTCGGACGGCGTTCGTCTCTCTCTATCTGCCTGCCTGGCCACGACTTAGAGCCCCTTTTCACGGCTCCCACGCTGTACCGATGAACGGCTTCCCCGACGATTCGTCTTACCAGCTTCAATCGTGTTTAGATTCCAAGTCCTTTTTCTCTCTTTCTCTTCGAGCTTCGCCTCGAGAACGACCCCTCTCTCCGATTGGCTGTCTCCTCGTGATGCAAACTCTGACGTTGCTGCTTCCTACCCGAGTGGCGAAACGATCGTGTACAGAAATGCCCGATTCCTCCGTCGTGCTCTACGATGATCGGGGATTTCCGTGACAGTTAGACTTAAAAAAGCAAATGGTGCAGTTGAACTGCCAATGGTCCTAGTCCTCCTACAAAACACTGAGCACAATAAGTCTTTCCTATATTTAAAGCGCATGGGTTCACTTGCTGTAACAGTTGAATTGTTTAGGGGCAACAAGAAGCCCTTACAATGTTACAATTGTTTACGTTTTGGGCACGTGTCCCAGGGCTGCACCGAGTCACGGCGTTGCAACAAGTGCGCGGGCGACCATCAATCAAAGGACTGCACCAATATAAAAGGTAAAGACCCTCCTAAATGTATTCGATGTGAAGGCCAGCACACATCGAGTTATACTAAATATCCCAAATACCCACAAGTTAAAAAGAAGTGAACTTCCAAAGTAGCTGAAGGAAGAACTTTTGGCTCGGTTGCTTTGCTTCTATTGTTAAGGGAGTCGCTGACCACGACGAATTGGCTAAAATTCAAAGGTATCTAGGCAACCTAATGAATATGTTAAAGGATAGTGGTAAAGCTTTGCCGCAGACAACTCAAACTGAGACAAGGAAATAATCATGGACAGAGTTATAAATCAAGGTAAGCTACGTTTCGAATTTTATGATTTCCTTACAAGCTGCAACATCGATGTTGCCTTCTTGTGCGAAACCCATCTCAAACAGAGTAGCTTTCAATCTACCAGGGTACTATGTTTACCAAAAAGATAGGTCCCCTAAAAAAGCTTCAGATCCAGCCTCTGGTGGGGTAGCTATTGTTGTTAAAAGAGGTATTAATCACACTAAGATTGTCACACCTAACCTTGTGAATATGGAAGCAATTTCCATTGTCATTAAAGATGCTGATGCTGGAGAGGTCAAGTTCACTTCCTTGTACAGCCCACCGAGGCATAAGTTAGACCCTCGCGACCTAGATGAACTACTGCGGGGCCCACCCCAGTCGTTATGGCGGGTGATTTAAATGCGAAACACCCATAATGGAACTCCAGATGCACTAATCAGAGTCGCTCGGTACTTTATAGGTACATGGTAGATCAGATCGATACTTCCGTTATTGGCCCTCTTGAAGATACATACTACTGTGATCACTCACCCGCTAGTGGCGTGCTCGACATTGCTGTTCTCAAGGAGTTTTTCAAACCCTATAATATTTTTACAGTAAATGCCTTATCATCTGATCACTTACCAGTTGCACTAAATTTTGAGGGGATAAATATCGACCTGAGAATAAATCTTCGTTACAAGCAGGACTGGAAATTTTTTAGAGAACTTATGAACGACAGTAACATTCCCTATCAGGATCCCGTCACCAGCAGTGACATTGACGAAAATATAAAAAACGTCACTCACTCCATCAAGATGGCTACAAATGCTAGTGCAACTCCAGTGGATTGCAAGTGGCCAGACCATCTGGAACTTCCTCCATCCATCAGTCAACTCTTCAGAAGAATTTGGCAGCGTACCAGGTTTCTCCACTTCAAGACGAAGTACAACAGGCTATCCCGCAAGGTAAGTGAGCAGATTAAGGATTTAAGGAATCAAAGATGGAACGACAGGGTTAAAAGTCTGTCCGTCCAGGATAACTCTCTCTGGAGTATGGCCAGGGCCGTTAAAAGCAACAGGACTATTGTTCTCCCTCCTCTGATTACAGAGGGTGGCGATTTTGTTAGCAATGACCAGGACAAAGCACAAATTATCGCCGATTCACCGAAGAGCCAATTCTCTACGCCCAAAGAAGATAGCCTGGAGGGGTAGCCTGGTCGATATTACTCGTGAGGTCAAAGACGTGTGTGACAAGTATGGCCACACACAGCGCGCTCTTGGCTCTCCTGATGTCATTGGCACTTCTGAGATATTGGACATCATAAAGCGCCTGAAAAGCAAAAAGGCAGCCGGCATCAACACCATTACCAACAGTGCTCTCAAGAATTTGCCTCCCAGTGTTATCTGCATCATCACCACAGTCATGAATGACTGCTGGCTTAGCGACCATTTCCCTAGTGCCTGGAAGGACTCAGTCATCATCACCATTACTAAACCTGGACTGGATCCTGCTCTTCCATCAAGTTATAGGCCCATTAGCTTGTAGCCCATGCTTTCCAAGGTCTTTGAGCGCACTATACCTTTATTCAGTTATGGAGGCTTGTTGCTGATTTAAACAGTCCTCATAACCTCTCTATGTTTGGTGGTCTCGTTTTCCTCGATGTTCAAAAGGCATTTGACCAAGTCTGGCATGATGGACTAATTTACAAAATAATTACCTACGGGTTCCCTGACGATCTAATTGCTCTGGTTCGCTCCTTCCTGTCAAAGAGGACTTTTCGTGTTAAGGTTGGGGAATCCTTGTCTGAAACCTGCGATGTTAATGCTGGTGTACCCCAAGGCTCTGTCTTGGGGCTAGCCTTATTCAACTTCTTTATCCATGACTTTCCCAAGTTTGCAAAGTGTAATCTTTACTTGTTTGCTGACGACGGGTCCATCATGACCTGTGCACGAAACCCAGCACATGTCATCACTCGACTCCAAAAAGCTTTACATCAGTGCGAGAGCTGGTTCACTAAGTGGCGATTAAAGCTGAATGTCAAAAACTGCAAAGTCATGTTTATCACTCGCAAGCGCAAAAACCTTCTAAAGCCCCTCTTCTTATTTGGAAAGAAACTTGAGTGAGTAAAAAGCTACAAATATCTTGGTGTCATGATCGACTCCAAACAAAACTGGAACGACCAAGTCCAGTACGCTTTCAACAAAGCAAATAAAGCGAAGTTCTGTTTGATTGCACTTCTGGGGCGAAACAGCGCTCTTGGTGTGGATAACAAACTCTTGATATACAAGGTTGTGATTCGTACTATTTTACTCCATGGAATGCCTGCTTGGGCTTCTATTTGCAAATCTAGGTGGAAGGATCTCCAGACTTTCCAAATTGTTGCTCTCCGATCAGTTGCCCAACTTGACAGAAGAGTTGCCAACAACCACTCTATCTATGACGATTTGGGGATGACCCACCTAGGCACCTTCGTTCAGATACTGGTGAAGAGCATGCTACCCAAGATGGAGAATCGTGAAAATACTCTGGTTTCTGGTATTCTGGACCATCCACTCGTTGTTAAGGGTCCCCTCAAGTTTCGAAGACCCCCGCAATATCCTGGATGTCTGCTTTGATGACGTTAACAAGGCCGTCTTCCCCAACTATTGGATCTTTTAGATCCTGCTGATTTTTGGGGACACTATTCGTCAATCTACAATCTGGGGGACTTCTTCTCTGGAGGACTAAAGAGGTTCATCAAGCTTATCTCCCAGTTAAGTGTACCGCCTCTGGTTTACTCTTTGGGCGAGCGTGCAAAGTGAGCTTGGCTCCTGGACCACTCGCGTCTTTCTTTTCACTTCATTGTTCGATTGTCGATTGTTGTGTGAATGCCAAACACCATGCGTGGAACTCCAAATGCCCCAATCAAAACGACAATATCTTTTATGGATATACCTTAAACAAGATTGACACCTTCGTTGCTGGTCCCCTTGATGACACGTACTACCGCGACCACTCACTTGTTAGCGACGTGCTGGATATTGCACTTCTTAAAGGTTTCCTCAAGCCCTATAATATATTCACAGTCGACGACTTATCTTCTGACCACCGTCCAGTGATGCTTCTGACCACCGTCCAGTGGGCTTAAACATCGATAAGAAGATTGTGCTCCGCGCTAAACTGAACTGGAAGCTCTTTAGAGATATTCTAGAGAAAATAACATTCCTTACAAGGAGGTTATTGATAAGGAGGATACCAATAGTAATATTAATGCTATAACCCGTGTTGTCAACGATGCTACTACTTCCAGTACCTCTACTATCGATCGTAAGCGTCCTGAACATCTCGACCTGCCTCATTATATCAGGCGTCTGATTCTCGAAAGGAATTCTTACAGAAGATTATGGCAGCGTAAGCGACTTCCTTTCTTCAAGACCAAGTACAACCGGCTTTCTCGCAAGGTTTAGGAGGAGGTCAAAGCACTACGAAATCAAAGGAGGAGCGAAAAACTGAAGTCCTTGTCTGTCCAGGACAACTCGCTCTGGGAACTGTGAGGGCTTTAAAGGGTAACACACCAATCCAAAAGCCACCACTGCTTGCAGGCAATGGCAATGTTGTCAC
Organism: Rhysida immarginata; assembly: GCA_023313115.1. Lineage (NCBI taxonomy): Eukaryota > Metazoa > Arthropoda > Chilopoda > Scolopendromorpha > Scolopendridae > Rhysida > Rhysida immarginata. Next base: position 564,865 of record JAHWFO010004583.1, read on the forward strand.
TAGGATGGGGTAAGGCTCAATTGATCGCTGATTCCCTGAAAAGTCAATTTACCACGCCTGGTGAGACAAACTTGGACAGCCTCCAAAACACTCAGCTAGTTAACGATGGCTGTATCGCTTACCCGTGCATTCATTGTGTTCCCACCCCTGAGGAAGTCATTAGTGCCCAAGAAATCTCCGACGTCATCAAGCTACTTAAAACCAAGAAAGCAGCAGGTATTGATTCATCACTAACAGTGCTCTCAAGAACTTGCCTTCTAATATTATATCGATCATTACCAAAGCCATGAATGACTGCTGGAAACTTGGTTACTTCCCCTACCCGTCATAGTTACCATACCAAATCCTGGACTTACTGTCAGCTACAGAGCCATAAGCTTGCTACCTATGCTGTCAAAAGTGTTTGAACGTATCATTCTGAAAAGGTTTAACGAATTCTGTGTAGCAAACAATCTCGTTCGTGATGAGCAATTTGGCTTTCGCCCAGGTCACTCCTGCCAACTTCAGATCTAGAGGCTTGTTGCAGATCTAAACACTCCTCTTAACTGGGCTATGTATGGTGGTCTTGTCTTTTTGGATGTCCGTAAAGCTTTTGATCAGGTTTGGGACAACGGCCTCATATACAAGATGATTACTTGTGGTTTTTCGGGCGAAGTGATTACCTTGATTAGTTCCATTCTGTCAAACAGGACATTTCGTGTCAAGGTTAGCTGCCTCATGTCTAATGCTTGTGACGTCAATGCTGGTGTTCCCCAGGGTTCTGTCCAAGGCCCTGCACTGTTCAACTTTTTCATCCATGACTTCCCAACTTTTACTAATTGCAAGCTATATCTGTTCGCTGACGACGCGGCCATCATGACTACTGACCGCAATCCCGCCCACGCCATATCACAGTTACAAAAGGCCTTTCATCTGTGCGAGAAATGGTTTGCAAAGTGGAGACTCGACCTAAAAGTTGACAAGTGTAAGACGATGTAAATTACGAAGAAACTTCGAAAACCCCCGAGTCCTCTCTTCCTTTTTGGTAAAGATCTCGAGTAGGTAAAAAAGTATAAATACCGCTATGTGGTGTTAAATGCCAGGCTAAATTGGGGTGACCACGTCTCCTATGCGATAAATAAAGCTAAGAAAGAAAAGTTCAGTCTAGTTGCTCTTCTGGGGCGAAACAGCGCCCTTGGAATGGATAGCAAACTTTTGCTTTATAAGATAGTTATATGAGTCATTCTTCTTTATGGTATGCCTGCCTTGGCTACAATATGCAAATCCAGATGGAAGGATCTCCAAACTTTCCAAAATGTTACCCTGAGGACTATCGCCCAATTTGACAGGAGAGTCGCAACAAATATTTCTATTGCTGAAGATTTCCATTTACCTCCAATTGGTAGCTATGTACAGGAGTCGCTGAAGAAGTTGCTTCCGAAGATCAAGGACCATCCAAATCCTCTGGTTGCAGATATTCTGGAACACCCACTCACGTTTAGAAGTTTCTTCAGGCATCGCAGGCCTCCTGGACATCAACTTCGACGACATCCAAAAGGCCATCTTTCCCGAATACTGGAACTCATAGCTCCTCGTGCCCCTCGTCAATCAACAATCAACTCTATCGTCCTTATAGGAAAGGACCCTATCTTATCCTCTGGATGACTTAACTAGGTTTCATATGGATTCTTGCCTTGTTCAGTCTACATCTCCTGGATACTTCCTGAATGAGTATGGCAGTGAAAGCGCTGCTTTCGGACCGCTCGTTTCGTTTTCCCTGCGCTGTTCGATTGTCGATTGTATGACTTTAATATGGGAAGAATTGTGCTTGGCCTTGTTAGCACGAAGGGCTACAGAGGCACTAGCGCTGACATCAACAGTGGACTGAATAGTGTCGATCCTAACACCTCCTTTGTGCACCTTATTCTGTGCAGTCTGCCAGTCACCTCCATCAATGTTATCAGAGTCGTTATCAAGCTGGTTCTTGATGAGGAGCTACCATCGATGACCGCGCCCAGGCCTGCAGGACCTTCTTTACTATTGAGTGGAGGAACAGCGTTATCCACTAACATGGGCGAAACGGAAGTAATGGGAGAGCCCATAAATTCTTTGATAGCATTGCCGTTGGTAGTTTCCAAATTTGCACGCTTTACATCCTCTCTAAAACTATCAATATTTGTATTCACAGTATCAATATCCTTGGTCAGCGCTTCCAATCTTGTTTGTAAGTCCAGATATTTTTTGTTCAATTCGGAACGCAATGCCTCAAGCGTTCATTTACACTGAGTGGCCAAATTATTATGACCACCTGACAGTTTTGGGCAAATGAGCTATTGTGTCACAGTGCTGCCGCTAGAGGGCTAGATAGTTATAAAAAGGGAATGCAGGTGAGGTGAACCATCAGTTGCACTGTGTTTTTTGCGACGATATGGGCAAAAAACGTGATTTAACTGAGTTTGAACGCGGGATGATCGTCGGCGCGCGCAGTGTCGGAACCAGTATCAGCAAAACAGCTGAACTTGTGAAGTGTTCAAGAGCAGCAGTTATTAATGTTTACAAAGAGTGGACTACCAAGCAAAAAACCGGCTCTCAACGTCAAGCGTGTGGTCGTCACAGGCTCCTCAATGCTCGAGCTGAAAGGAGATTGGCCGAAGTTGTCCAGGGCGACAGAAGAGCAACAGTGCGTCAAATAGCGGCAAATCTTAATCAAGGACAAACTGTGACCGCCTCTGAACGAACTGTTTGTCGTCGCTCATTACATCGTTTAGGCTATGGAAGCCGACGACCAGTTCGAAAGCGTCTACTGTTAGCCTTGAGCAAGAGCAGACGTCTCCAGTTCGCCAAGGAGCACAAGGATTGGACAGTGGATGACTGGAAAAGGGTCATGTGGTCCGATGAGTCACAATTTCAAATGCATCGTGTAGAATATGGAGAAAACAACACGAAAGCATGGACCTCACCTGCATCGCCACAACACTTCAAGTTGGTGGCGGCAGTATTATGGTTTGGGGGATGTTTTCTTGGCATTGTTTGGGTCCTTTGATTCCACAAGATTATTTAAGTATTGTCGCAGATCAAGTACATCCCGTTATGTTAATGGTGTACTTTGACGGGGATGGATATTTCTGGCAGGACAATGCTCCTTGTCATAAGGCTGGCATCGTCCTCAGATGGTTCGAAGAACATGCCGGAGAGTTTACCTTGCTTCGTTGGCTTGCACAATCGCCAGATCTCAATCCCATTGATAATTTGTGGGATGAAATCGAACGGGCCATCAGGCAGCGGGATCCAGCACCATCAAATCTGCAGGAATTGGAAGGTGCAGTTCTTCAGAGTTGGTCTCAAATTCCTCCTACAACCTACCAACATCTCATAGAATCCATGCCCCGAAGAATGCAAGCAGTAACAAGAGCGAAAGGTGGCCCAACACTGTATTAAGGGGGTGGTCATAATAATTTGGCCACTCAGTGTATAATGATGTCAAAAGCAAGAAATCTGGGATCCTTACATGCATCTTTGTACGCTACATCACAAGGTAACACCTTACCTTCAGCATATTTAATAGTAATGCTAGCGGATTTCGACGCAGCGCCTGTCGTCGCCATAGAAGGACACTCCTACTCAGAACGACGCAGTGTGTAAAAATACTAAAAAGGTCCTACCTTTTGGAAAATCCACCGGTGAATTCACAATAGCAACCAGGATCAAAAATGAAGCAGACGGGCGCCTCCAACTCTAGGTCCATAATGTCCGCAATGACTGATGTATAAGACGACTCCTACCGACACAGATGTTCTCTTCCTCTTAGGGACTCTGATGAGCTACTCTGTACCTCAAGTCATGTTTGCGAGAAAATTAATTCTACGCCAGGGACCCGCTTGTGGATGATTAGGATGATAATAAATGATATGAGAAACGCCCTTAGGTTTGCGAGGAAATTAATTCAACGCCAGGGACCATCACATAAGACGTAACGGAGATGCATATCGCCCTGAAAAGGGCGCACCGTGAGATGAGAGCAATGAGATGATACCTGAAATGAGAGTAGAGGTGACACCTTGAAGAGCTAGTCCGTCCTGTTTCGCACATTGCAGTTTGCATTTAATATGGGAAACGTTATGACGTAATGTTCTTCAGAAGTTTCGAGAATATTCATGTTACTTCGATGGCTTCCAGTGCGGTCTTTTCCTTCCGTCCCAACTATTATGGTACATGTTGCCAATGGCAATTTCATTAAAAATTATATACGACCAAAAAAAGAGATCAGCACTTATAAATTGTATATATTTTACTTCAGTCACTTCAAACGCATTTATTATTTTTAATGTTGCTAATATATATTTAGTCAATCATGTTTTATTTGCATTTTTCATATTGTCCCAACTTTTATGGAAATGGGTATTGTACAGATGCGGAACCGAAGCCATTCCTATGGTGTGACAATGTAAGTGAAAAGATAAATCCTATGCTGTGGCATGCATTAAGCTCATCCTCCTTTCGAAAAATTCTTTTTATACGTTCCCTAATGGTCCATATTGACGAACCGATTGCGATCACTTGTTTTCATATTATATTCTATTAAAAATATTTACAGCTTTCTGAACTGCCAACCGCTATCAGACAGCATCCCATCAATAATAATACTACTCACACAAATGCAAATACAAGTATATTAGATGACGTCAGACAACACACCGAGATTGCATACGCTATTAATTAAGAATTATAAGTGCATATTATAATTCTTCTAAAAATTTGATCGTTTTCTCTCGAGCAAAACTCAAAAATATACAGATGATAGAGCAGTTGAAAAGAAAAACTGAAATTCTAGAAAAAGTTTCAAATACGATTTTCAAATTTAGCCTCTTATGAATATGGATCTCAACGGTTCACAACATGGAAATGGTTAACGGATCACAACGGTTAACTTTGCTTACTGTTATTAAAATAAATTCTTATTTTGTTTAAAAATAAAAATAATTTTCAATTGATAAGTGGATATAATTGAGAGTAAAGTTTTCTTGTCGATTATATTTTATTTACTGAATGATTATTAAAATTATAAATTGATGTCCGAGATGCTTCAGTTATAGTTATCTAAGACTAAGGTATGCATTTTCATTGCACATTCACAGAGGAAAATTATATACAGTACTTCATTATTTTAATTCAATATCTTTTAATTTTATATAGGGACTAGAATTTTGGAGCTTAAAAGAAAATGTTTCCAATTACGAGAAATGTCGTAAATAAAAAAAAAATTCAAAAAAAAATGTATATACAATCTGCTACTAACAAAGGAATCCCTCGAACATGTATGTCACAGATTTCCACCAAATTGAAATATGTTACTCATCTGAAGCTACTATAGATGTTTGCAAAATAAGAGAGTCAATATGTTTGCGAAATTGTGTTTCTTTCAAAATAAACCGCGAAAACGAAAAAATTTCAGTATCCATAGCCCTACAAAGACTCCATTGTTAAAGCTCTTCGGCTATGTGGGGTTCCCTTGTAAGTAAGCTCTTTAAAAAATGTTAAAATAAATTATTTAAAGAATTCATTATGTGCGTATTATTGTCTATAATAATTACTAAGTTTATTCATTTCTCATTGTTAATCTAGTGACCCTTATCATTACTTTCAAGTACTCAGGAAAAACTCAAGGAGGCCTAAGCACTACATAAGAGTCAAAGAAATTTATTTTTTCCATAATTAAAAAAATACCATATAGGACAACATTAAGAAAATGACGGATTTTAAAATCAAATTTTATTAGTATCCTGAGTTTTCACCATCTCAATTTCTTTAACCCAATTGAAATTTTATTTATCACATGGAAATGTAAGGCAAAGTGACAGATATTTTAAAAATTCTTTGTGTTCCATTTTTATGTATCTTTTTTGAATAGTCAATTAAAAAAATTCAGTACTTATGTTTTTATCAATAACTTATTTTTTATCAATAACTTATTACAAAATTTTATCTTTTTTAACAAATGTTCAACTTATTTTTTTATTACAGGGCGACAATAAATTATGGCAACAGAAATGGACGCGTCCAGGCGCGAATATATTAAAGCGCCACCAAATAATTTTTTATTCATTGCAATCACTGCATGTTCTTGGGCAAGTCGTCCGTGTTTCAACTTACTATGAGTTAATTGACGTGTGTTTTGAAATGTCAAGCAAACATAGTGCAGTTTTGGAGCTGTTTCGTCAAGGAAAGCTTCAATGTGAAATTGTTCGTTTGCTCAATGTTGGCAGAGACGTCGTCTCCAAAGCGGTCAAATGGTTCAAAGAGCTTGGCCATGAAGGCGACCGTCCAGGAAGAGGAAGAAAGGGACCGCAAAATCATCAAAAAGCGAGTCCAGCGAAATCCGAGGATCTCAATGAGACAAATCGCTCGTGAGACCGGAATCAACCGCGAATCGGTGCGGATAATGGCAACAGAGCAACTCATACTCATGCTCTACAAGCTCCAAAAAGTCCAGCTCCTCACAGATGAAAACAAGCGCGTACGGTTCCACAGATGCCGCCAACTCAAGCGTCGGCCCGCAGGTGAGAAATGGAAGCGTATCCTTTTCACAGACGAGAAGCTCTTCACTGTGGAGCAAGCACACAATCACCAAAACGACAGAGTGTGGTCAGCAGAGGCACCCGGCACCTCTGCAGTCATCGAACGTCGCCAAAATACACAGTCCGGGATGGTCTGGGGCGGAATTTGCGCCAGTGGAAAGACATCCCTCGTTTTTGTGGACCACGGAATCAAAATCAACCAACAAGTTTACCGTCGTGGCATTCTCAAGGCTGTGGTACTTCCTTGGACTCTGCAACATTTCGGCAATGCGGATTGGACCTTTCAACAAGAGTCTGCACCAGCTCACAGAGCAAAAATGACGCAGGAGTGGTGCAAGAGCCATTTTCCGGATTTCATCACGTCTCAGCAGTGGCCGCCCTACTCGCCGGATCTCAATCCGATGGATTACAGCGTATGGTCGATCTGTGCTAAACGCCAAATCAGTTTGGAGTCGCTGAAGAAGTCCCTGTGCCAAGAATGGGGCCGACTGTCGCCCATTGCTGAAAATTTCAAGGCACGTTTGGGGCTTTGTACCGCCGCCGAAGGAACCCACTTCGAAACCGAATGAACATGTTATTACCAAGGAACCATGTTCTATTTATTAGTTGACAATCGCTTTACTTTTCGTTCTTTGGATTAAAAAATGTGTACACAATGAGTTGCCATAATTTATTGTCACCTTGTATACAGGGTGAGGCTTTTATCTTGAGACAACTGAATATCTCGAAAAAATCCTACGAAAAAAATGTCCGAAATCAAAATTTAATTACTTCGGGGGGGAAATTAATTATCCCAAAATTTTCGCCCATCCCCCCCCCCCCCTTGTGAAAAGAAACCCCTATTTTTAGTGGTATTTTCAGATTGTACACAACATTGGAGAAATGTTTTATTCTTGGTGTTTTTTAATTGATCCAACCGTTTAGGAGACAGAGACACTGAATGTGTGGAGCTTTTAAAGTTCGAATCCAATTTTATCGATGAAGAAAACTAGATAGAGGGTGGCTCTTACAGACATTCTTATTTTTGATGATCTTTGAGAATCCGAAGAAAGAATTTCAAAAATCCAATATTTTATAATAATACTTTGCTTATGCACTAAAAAATATTGGATTTTGGAAATTTTGACTTCGGATTCTTAAAGATCATCAAAAAGTATAATATGAATGTGTTAAATCTGCATAAAGTTTATTTATGAATCGATTATTCAAAACAATATACTACAATTTTTTATTAGTTAATAAAAAATTTTTCACAAAACTACTGTCCAAAAAGTCTGAATAATAGGGGGAAGTACCTGAATATCTGATACTTTTTTGTAAAATTAATATAACTTTTTTTATTATACAGCTACACATATTTAAAAAGAAAATCAATAAAGTACAAAATTTTTATTTTTACCTGTATTGCAAAAATAGTTAATTTTTTTCAAATATATCATCAGGAAAAAAATGGAAACTTAACAAGTTCATTTTTTAGAATTCTTCAAAGAAGGTTCTTAATACCGGATAGCATGAAAATTAAAATTGCTGGGCTAAATGAGACTTTTTTGCAGTTCTGTTTCCAGCATATTAAAAAAAGAAATCATCTTTTTCCTTGCAAAATCCCTTAGCTCTGGCCAAAGACATTGCTTCTGGTATTCTGAGGCTAAGGGAAGGATTCCACTTTAAAAAGTTCCTCAGCCATTTCTTTCCTGCAGTTCTTTTTAAATGGAAAGAAAATGGAAATGGATGGTTGATACTGTTCATCACTGCTAATTGAAAAGAAAGTTGTTTGACGTCACATGCTCTCAACCCAAAATATCTACTCTCCACTACTTTGCAGTAATCAACCAACTGGTCCTCTAGATCATTTCCGAAGCTATTTTTTCTGCCTGATTTTATGTGTATCAGAGAACTGATGTCCATACTTGTATTTTTTACATAATCTTCAAGGATTGATTTGCCCACATTGTAAGTCTTTGATGCTTTCAAATATTCCATTTTTTTCTCCTGTTTCACTGCATTGAAGCTTCTATCATTGACTCTGGATGTCATTGCTTCCTCTGCTTTGCATTCTTCAACGAACACATCTATCAAAAAATTAATCTAATATGAGAAAAAGTGAAGCCTAATGTCGGATATCTGATTTTTGGGACCCAATGACTATCCGATAATAAGAGTACCCATTTGACAAAACAAACCCTCTGGACATGAAAAAAACGTTATGTACAAAGCAAGGCTATGACACATTTAAAATTTTGAAATGTGTACTTTAAAACTATATATATTTGACATATATCTTCATAGAATTTGGCGATTCCAAGTTTTGTGAACATGCGTTTGCTCTCTTCTTTTGCTAGCAGCCATTACAGCAAGACGCAATCGCAAACGTACTATATAAGAGGCTGCTAGAGAACATTCGAAGTATTTTGAACATTCACCAGCAGAATGCAGCACTTAACTTATTCAAACCCTGCCTATCCGATAATCGGTCACTTTCCCTTACTTACAGAAATCAAAACAATATCAAAGATTGCATTAAACATAACTCATGGTTTAATTTGTTTTCCCTTATTCTCAATGACATCATAAACCTGTTTGATCATGGAATTTATCGGTTTTTCTAACAATCTCAGAGGAATATCGTCCCAGCTTCTCAAAATGGCCTCCTTTAAGGTATCTAGGGTTAAATATTGTTTGTTTTTGGGCCTACACCTTCCTGGAAAGAATTCCCCATAAATTCTCTATGGGACTCAAGTCAGGACATTTGGCTGGTCATGTCATGACTCGGACATGATGGGAGTCAAACCATGGTTTTGTCGAATGTGATGTGTGGATGGACGCGTTGTCCTGCTGGAAAATCCAGTTGGGACCACCAAGCTATTGCCCGATGGACAGCAGGTGATTATCCAGGGTGTTTTGATAGTCCTCGGACTTCTGTCTGTCGCTGATGAACACTAGATCGGATTTTCCATGGAAGCCAAAGACACCCCAAACCATGATGAAGCCGCCGCTCTGCTGCCGACTGAAGAATGTCTTGGATTCTTTGCACAAGTCATACCAGTAACATGCCCAACCATCTGGGCCATCCAATTTCCACTTCTTCTCGTCATCAAAGATAACGGTTTCCCATTCAGACGTCTAGGACATGTGATCAAGAGCCCACTCTCTTCTGGCAAGTTGATGTGCAGCAGTTAGAGGAAGCTGTTTGGCCATTCTCTTATAGGAAATTGTTGGCTGCTCTTTGAGGCGATTATGAACGATGCTCTTGGAAACTGCTCATACTTCTTCTGCAATTTCTCTCACTGAAAAAGCAGATTCTGTCGAAAGTTGAACCATCCTCCAGTCAGCTCTGCAGTGGTTGATCTTGGTCGTCCAGAGTGGGTTTTGGCTTCCACTCTTCACCTTTTCTTATGTTCTTGTAAACACCAGGAATAGATTTACCAATGCATTTGGCAAGTTCTTTTCCTGTTGCTCCTTCGACCTTTATTTTCCAGATTTTTGCCACTTACAATGTTCGTCTGCAGTAAGTTGTTTGTTGTCACCCATGGCGCATATATAACGAGAATGGTTTGATGACAATCGACAATCGAACAGTGCAGGTAAAACGAAACGAGTGGTCCGAAAGCAACGCTTTAACCGTTAAGAAAGTAACCACCGGAAGTACACTGAACTAGGCAAGAAGCCAGATGAAACCTAGTTAAGTCATCCAGAGGATAAGATGGAGTCCTTTCCTATCAGGACGATAGTATTGATTGTTGATTGACGAGGGACAAGGGACACGAGGAGCTAGGAGATCCAATATTCTGGAAATATGGCCTTTTGGATGTCGTCGAAATTGATGTCCAGGAGGTGACGCGGCCTGCGATGTCTAAGAAGGCTTCTGAAGGTAAGCGGATGCTCAAGAATGCCTGCAACCAGAGGATTGGGATGGTCCTTCATCTTCGGAAGCAGTTTTTTCATCAATTCCTGGACGTGATCCCCAATGGGAGGTATCTCAAAATCGTCGGCAATAGAAGTATTTGTTGCAACTCTCCTGTCAAGTTGGGCAATGGTCCTCAAAGTAACCTTTTGAAAGGTTTGGAGGTCCCTCCATCTGGACTTACATATTGTAGCCCAGGCAGGCATACCATAATGCAAGATGGTTTGTATTACCGTTATATACAGCAATAGTTTGCAGTCCAATCCAAGCGCGCTGTTTCGCCCCAGAAGAGCTACCAGACTGAACTTTGCCTTCTTTGCCTTGTTGATGGCGTAGGAGACATGATCTCCCCAATTTAGCTTGGCATCTATTATCACTCCGAGGTATTTGTAATGTTTTACTCATTCGAGCTCTTTACCAGAAAGGAAGAGAGGACTCGGGGATTTTCGAAGTTTCTTTGTAATGAACATCGCCTTGCATTTGTCAACATTTAGATTGAGTCTTCACTTAGCAATCCATTTCTCGCACTGATGTAAGGCATTCTGCAATCGAGATATGACATGAGCGGGAACGCGGTCAGTGGTCATGATGGACGCGTCGTCAGCGAACAGATAGAGCTTGCATTTTGTAAATGTTAGGAAGTCATGGATGAAAATGTTGAACAGTGCAGGGCCTAAGACAGAACCCTGGGGAACATCAGCTTTGACGTCACACGGGGTAGACATGGAGCAGCCAACCTTGACACGAAATATCCTGTTCGACAGAAAGGATCTAATCAAGGCAATAAGATCATTCGGAAATCTACAAATAATCATTTTGTATATCAGGCCTTCGTGCCAAACCTGATCAAAAACTTTTCGGACATCCAAAAACACAAGACCACCATATTTGGCGCAGTTAAGAGGAGTGTTTAAATCTGCAACAAGCCTCCAGATCTGGAGTTGCCAGGAGTGACCTGGTCGAAACCCGAATTGCTCTTCACGAACAAGATTGTTAGCTACACAGAAGTCGTTAAATCTCTTAAGAATGACGCGTCCAAGCACTTTTGATAGCATATATAACAAGCTTATAGGCCTATAGCTGACAGGGAGAGCAGGGTTTAGACCAGGCTTCGGTATGGTGACGAGAACGGACTCTTTCCACTTGACAGGAAAGTAACCTTGTCTCCAGCAGTCATTCATGGCTCTGGTAGTAGTCGCAACAACATTAGGAGGTAAGTTTTGAGAGTGCTATTTGTGATGGAATCGATGCTGCTTTCCTGCTTTTAAGATGCTTGATGACATCGGAGATTTCGTGAATGGTTTTATGATCAAATCCAGTAATTTTTATAGGAGAAAAACTAAGTATTTATCCAATTATTTGGAGGAGTGCAAATCATTTAATAGGGTGAGAGCATTTATCCAGACTTTCTGGACAGTGATTACTTGACAAATAATTGACAAAAAAATGAATAAAAATAACCTGAGAGTTATTACTCTTTAAGCTGGTTTTGCATCTTTTAAAGCGAAAGTATTTTATGAAAAATTGTTGCAAAAATATTCCAAAAAAAATTAAATTATACAGACTTTTTGGACACACCTTAATATTTATTTATTTATTTATTTATTTATTTATTTATTTATTTATTTATTTATTTAATAAATTGACAGAATGAAATAATTAAGAATAAAGAAATAAAAACACTCTTTGACCACAACAGAAATAAATTTGGAAAAATATGACCTGGAAGCGCTTTTCGAGGGCGAAACTCTCATCATTCAGCAGATTCAGGGAGTAAAATGAGAAAATCCGATGATACTGATTGAAGTAACGACAATCGACAATCGAACAGTGTTGTGTATCGGTATTCCAGTGGAACTTGAAGCATAGCTTCCATAATCTCACCCTTCATAATCATATTCCAAGGGAAATACACTGAGCTAGAAAAGAAGCCTGATGTACCCACAAGGGTCATCCAAAGTATGAAAGAAAATTGCCTCCTCTTGGTGGAGGAAA
>JAHWFO010004583.1:602314-630753 GCA_023313115.1 Rhysida immarginata
TCTAATACTAGTGGTCTGCTTCTAGTCTAGACAGTCGTCAATCAAATCACCTTCAACCAAGAGGGGGTATTTTCTCCTTCATATTATGGATGACCTTTATGGGTTCATCACGCTTCTTAACTACTTCAGTGTAATTCCCTTGGCATTTATTTAGGAAGGGTGAGATTATGGAAGCTTAGCTTCAACTGCCACTCGAATAACGTTTCACTACACTGTTCGATTGTCGACCTATTCCATATTCTTGTTGAAGCAACCACATATTAAAAAAATCCTATTCGTTTGATTTATAAGTTGCATGCCAGTATTTTTATTTAAAGATTTTTACCATACAATGTTTACCATGGAATTAACGAAAAAAAAATCATGTCATATTCTCTGAATAATTTGTAGCTTAAAAAAATTATTTTTTTCAATGCTGCAATGACATTTAGAAAGTATTCCATACTTATGTTGGGGGGTTGTACATTTGCTTCTCAACTTTAGTGTAAACTTAAGTTATTATTATTAAAAAAATTGGTTCACCCAAATTCCACTTTCATCATACGTAAATTAATTTCCTTTTTTAAAAAGCTTACATTAAACTTGAGAAGCAAATCTATGCTTTAGTCCTATCGGTTGTTAGAGAGCTGATGCTGAACATATGGGACCTACTTTGCATTTGGGACCATATTATCCTACACCCGTGTCTAACTCGTAAAGTCCCTAATCTACTGTGGACCCATCTGTGTGTTCCAGTGACATAAATTCTGTCGAAATGGTCAATAACGACCTCTGCTCCATCTGGCATTGTGGCACGAAGCCAAGCCATTCCGTTTGAAACCTCTCTCACAGGGAGAAAGGCAAGACCGTCCAACATCCCGATAAAGTGATGGAAACGTTCGTCCTCTCGATTTCGTGTTGCAAGCCCAACTTCTTGAATTTTTCTCCATGTGCTCTGCGTTAAGTGAAAAAAACAGCTACGGATGTCGACGTGCTCTCCAAAGACTGTCCACACTGCGTGCATGGCTGAACGTTCGAAATCCGTGATCACAGTCGTAGGGTCCAAGGAATAGCCGAAGGCCTCACAACGGGAGAATATGGCTCTGAAAAGCTCTTCGTACACCATTTGAGTTTTATTCTGCAAAAAGGCGTACACAACATCAACTGCCGATTCACCCAGCGGAATCTGTATTACATAAAACTGCAGAAATCCTTGAGGAGAAGTAAAAGTCCCATCCATGAACCATAATTCCGCATTTGACTGTAGTCGTCAACATTGAGAAGTCCCGAAAATGATTAGGAAAGACCTGTGTGAGCCAGAATGAGTCGATTCCACCTAAAATAAAATTCCTTCCCAAAAAAAAACCCAGGAAAAATTATGTAACTCCAAAAATGTAATTGCGGTAGGAAACTGTCCTACTTTCATGCATACATGTACATGAATAGGAAAGCTCATTTACAGAAAAAGGGGAGAGAAGGTTTATAGAGATGAGTTTCAATGTATTTCATTTACATAAAAAATTTCTGAACAAGGCAACTCAACGCAATACAATGACTCGTCAATGTCAGTTCACCCAGTTTGAGGTTGCTGAAAGTTGGAAATTGAAGGCAGAAAGAAAGTGTGTTGCGGATATTGTAAGATTAACTGGAAGATCAAGAGCTGGTGTATATTCTGTACTAAAAAGACTTTCAAATTATGCACCCAAAGCCAGATCCGGGAGACCAAAAGCCACCAGTAGCCGTGATGACCAGTGTAGGGCAAAAGCCCCTTCGGACAAAGACCCCTTGGACCAAAGCTCCTCTGAAAAAAAAACCCCTTAGACCAAAGTCCCTTTGGATAATAACCCCTCTGAACATTTTTGCCTTTGAATGAAGTCCCAAATGGCATGCAACATTTAAGAGAAAACATGCCTCAGGTACCAGGAATAGAAGAGCTTGTAAAGTATTTTGACAGCACTTATGTTTCTGGAACAAATCGACGCGTCCAGCCACCAATTCTTCAAGATGGGACAATCCAACAAGTGCGCATTAGAAGAATTCCTCCTATGTTTCCATCTGTGCTATGGAATGTTCATGAATCAAAAAAAATGGCGAACATCGTACAAACAACTTGTGTGAAAGTTGGAATTTTTCATTTCATGAACTTGTAGGACATGACCATCCCACCGTTTGGAAAGCGATTCTAAATATCAGAAAAGATCAGGCCCTTGTTGCTACAGCTATAACTAACGTATCACATGGAATTCCACCTACAAAAAGAGTGAAACGTGCTACTATTGATCACCAAAATCGCTTGAAAAAATTATACATTGATTATGCAGACAAGAGGAAGACCTTAAAAGAATTTCTACGTGGCATTGCCTACTATATTAGATTGTAAAATAATGATTATGTAAACTGCTTTTTCAAATTCGGAAAATAAATCGCATGTCAAACATCTCATCATTTCATGTTTTATTTCTAGAAGGGCTTTTCTCCAAGGTGGGTTTTATCCTACCGGCTTTTGGCCGGACCCCGTGATGACAGACACATTGTTCGTCTTGCGGGACAACAAACTCTCTCAATAAGGCAAATACAGCAAGCTTCCGGTTTGAATATATCAAAGGACACTATACACAGACGGATAATTAACAGTGGTCATTTGGTGTACAAGAAAATGGCCAAAAAACCACGGCTAACGCCAAAGCGCATGGAAGCCAGATTACAGTGGGCACAAGATCACATGACGAGGACGGATGAGTGGTTGATGGTGTTATTTGGCGATGAAAAACGATGGAATTTGGATGGCCCAGAGGGTTTGATAGCGTACTGGCATGATTCACGAAAGGAACCTAGGTCGTTTTTTAGCAGACAACAAGGAAATGGTTTGAGGGATGTTTGGGTTTACTGGTACGAGTAGCATCGTTTTTCTCAGTGGCCGGCAAAATGCACAGAGTTATCAACAGACTCTTGCAACTAATCTGCTGCCTGTTTGTGAACGACTAGGAGGTCCAGAAGTCGTGTTTCAGCAAGATAACGCCAATGTACACACTGCTGCATCAACAATGCGATGGTTTCAATCCCGCAATATCATGAAATGACTAGCCATAAGCCCAGACCTAAATCCTTTGGGGGGTTAATGAAAGGTTATCGAAAACCTTTGGGGGTTCATGACTCGTGATGGTTGGTTTGGTTTGGTTTGTTTGGTATTAAAGTCCTTTTCAACTGCCATGGTCATTTCAGGACGGCATTATAGGGGACCGCAAATTTTGCCTCGCAAGGGTTCTTTAACGTGCACCCGGCAAACGACTACACGGCACCAACGGTTTTACTTCTTTTCCGAAGGAAGTGCGTGATCTCAAGAATTTCCCCATGAAAAAATTCTCGTCGTCCTCGGTCATGACTCGTGAAGTATATGCCGGTCATCAGTTCTCATCAGAAGAAGATCTCAAACAAGCAATAGAACAAAGCTGGTATAATTTAAAACCAGAAGTATTGTTTGAGTTGATTAATTCAGTGCCGAAGCGTGTATTTAAGTTGATTAAAGCTCATAGACACAGCATTTAAATTTGTTTTATGCTATCACCTCACACTTTGAAAATGTCTTTAAACTTTTGAGACAGCCTGATATGAAAATATTGTATTTTCAAGCTAAATAATTGCTTGTTCTTTTTTGAGAATTGTGATTAAAAACTTTTTTAATTACCCACCAATAAATTAATTTCAGACGCAGTTTTCATCATAATGTTTATGCTATTTTCTTTTCATGCAAAACAGTTGTGTCTTTAAACTTTTGAGATGCAATTTACTAACAGAACCGCAAGCATTTCAACGTAAAGTTTCCACGTAGCTAAAAAGTTTAAGGATCGCTAATACAGCTTTAAACATTACAATTTCGTTTGTGCGATACTTTTTAGAGATATTTCATTTCTTACAGTATGAGCAGAATGGGTTTTTTGTTCGGAACCGTTTATGATGCCGACTTTTTGGAAAAATATGCCTGTACACCTTGAAGATCTGCTCTTAGCGACGAGGGTGCCCATGCATCAAAAAAATGAAACGACGCTTCATTGTTGGATATAACTATTTTCTTCAGGTTTTTCAGTAAATACTGGTAAAATGGCATGGATTTATGGCACCTTTCTTCGGTGTTGCCGCCGAGATAGCATTACAACTTTTCAGCCGCATAAAAAGATTACTTTGAAGTGCTTACAATTATAGGAGTCTGATTGAGTACAAAAATTCTTCCAGCCTCTTTTTTTTTTAGGCACAGTTTTTTCAGGGTTTTTGTCCTACAGTGTTGTGAATCATGTTATGGATGATCGAAGTGACATGTTTACATTAAACTACAAAAAAAGCTTGCTGAAGTGTTGTATGGGTAATAATCAGTAGTGCCAACATAAATTGGATACTGTCTGTTCATTGTAATATAAAAACCAAGTTCCTAGTCAAATTAAATAAAAATTTATAAATACACAAAATGTTGCTATTCTCTTTCGAAAACTCTATATAAATTAACCATTTTATACAACTATGTTTGTACAAATGCCTCACGGACAAACGCTCCACATATCCTGTCAATGGTTAGGTTAGATGGTTAGGTCAAAACCCGATCAAAGTATCCGCATGCCAAAAGTTCCCCGGCAAAATATCCCCTGGCAGAGATTCCACTCATATCAGAATTATCTTCATCTTCAGAATCAAATTATATAACTATCTAAAATTATTGCACAAAATTGTTTACATGCAAGAAATTAAAGACACATGAAGTATTGTAGGATTAAATTTTTATTACTCAGCCAATGGGTAAATTAGTAAAAACTTAAATAATAATACATTAAAATTAGTCTGATTGTATGTCCTACCTATACCATCTAAAAATTCTTCTAACGTCTTCTTATTTTGAACATAGTCTAGGCAGGTGGTCTTCATTCATTTTGATGATCTTTCGGAGCAGGTTAACTCGCTTCTGTGGAGGTTCTTCGCGAGATTCATTCAATGGCTTTTCAAACGGTTGGATGAACGTGCCCCACTACTCTGTTGAAATACGAATTCCAACTCTCATATAAATTGTTGGTACGATCACTGTCGTCGAGAGTGGTTTGGTGGACGAGTATAGGTCAAAAGTCCCTAATTGCTTTTACTGCAATGTATCCTTCGTGTTCAGAATGTAATTAATAACTATAAAAGTATTACAAAAACTGATCACATACAGGAAATTAAATGAAATACTATGTGATTAATAACTATAAAAGAAGCCCCTACGTTTATTATTTTTCCAGCTGTTTTCTTTCTCTTAATATTACTTTTTTTTTTCTGTTTCTGTTTTACGCTCAGGTTTCATGCCGTGATTGCTTTTTACCACCTAACCCAGAACACATGGCGAAAAGTTCAGGGTCTGGGGTTACAGCAATTATATATGGATCAGGATACGATAAGACACTTTTTCGGGATGATCGATGGACTGGCCTTCCTGCCAATCGAAGACGTACAGATTGGAGCAGATTATCTTTCGCGAAATGTGACTGACTTTGAAGGACTCCGGGATTTGCTAGATTATTTCACTAGCACTTACGTGCAAGGCCATCGCCGGACCCAGCCTCCACCTCAGCCCGACGGCACAATTCTGGAAGACATTGCCAGAATTTTTAGAGGGTACATAGCAGCGAAAACAGAAAATACCCCCTAGATTAGATACAAAATCCCATAGAAACTCCCTATTTATTACAAAAATCCCCTATATGATGGGAACCCCTAAAGTTAATGATGTTTTAATTAATGGGATCAAAAGTGGCAATTCAAATCTTTAATGAATAATCAATGAAACAATGAAGTAAAATCATTTATTGACATAATTGAAATAAGTTTCAAAGCAGTAATTTTTTAACGTTATACAACAATTTAACAAGAATATTTAACTGGAAATAAATGACAGTAAAGTTATAACGTCATTACATTCCGTCACACAAGAAATATGATTATACATGCATTTATTAAATGACTTAATCATACGTTCACTTGGATTGAATGAAGTGCAATTTAAATGTTCCTTGCGTAAAAAATAACGCACCATCATCAATGCTTGTGTCATTTCAACTGACATTCTATTTTTTAGTTTATTTTTTATGACTGACAGAATTGAAAATGCTCTATCCACCGCAGCTTTTGACAAGGGTAAAGATAACAGTCCAACAGCTAATGCACCAACATGGCTAAATCTTGGGCTCCCGGCTGAATCTTTATTATTAATAACTTCAGCTCAAAATGGCCCAGAGCCAGATTTAGTTTCCCAATTTATGTTGGAAATATTTAACCATTCTGCCTCAATTTGGTCAGAACGATTCTTAGTCTTTGATTGCCTAGTTGCTATTAATGGATTCAAGAGTTTAGCCTTTCTAAGACAAAAAGATTTGATGGTAATTTTTGTTGCAGTTCCTGGCAAAAAACTATAAGGAAATGCATCTTGCATCTCTCTCGTACATCATCAGCTTCATTTTTTTTCATTAAATTAGTCACAATTCAAATTCATAACCAAAATACATTCCATATGAGTGCATAGTATGTTCTTTAAAAGGAAAATGGACTACATCTTCATTTTTGATTTTCTCTAGCCGACTTGGTACAATAAATTTTTTAAGAGTGTTTCTGTACAGCAAATACAAATCTTCTAATATTTTAAGAGTTTCAACATTTTCACCTTGAAATATTGCCTTGACTTTGCAAACTTCATCAAAATTGGTTTTAAGATATACAAGATAAGCTTTAAATGCCGGGCAATTCATTATGTTAAGCAACTGTTCAGTAGCGTAACACTTATCATGTTCCTTTGCAAGTTTGAAGAGCAAGTGAAGTACTTTCCATTGAGAAATTATTGTAGAAACAACTGAATGGCGTACAAGCCACTGAGTTTTGCAATTCTATTAGGTAATGTTCCATCATTCATGGTGCCATAAAGTTTCTCCCCTAAATAAAAAATATAACTCCCCAAAAAATCTCTTAAAAATATTTACCCCCTAAATTTTCCCCCTAAATTTAGGGGGAAATCCCCTAACTTGGCAACACTGGTATATAGGCCATGCAATCAGATTGGATTGAAAGTCCCACACCCTCATGTTTATGTTATTGTTTAACTTTTACTTAATAAAAATTTAATTTCTTGTATGTGATCAGTTTGTTGTATTTCTTTCATAGTTATAAATAACTTTATTTATGTTCAGGGTGACTAACCATGAACCAGGCCACTGTAAAAGTCCCATCCATATATCCATATATATGGGATCCAGAGTCCTAGATCAGGGTTCGTACTCTTGATCAAAGATAAAATTCCATGACTTTTCCAAAACTTTTCAAGGCAATTCAATGCATTTTCCAAAACCATAATCTTTTATATTTTTAAGAATAACATATTTACATCATTTATAAATAATTATTAAGAAAACAATAAATCTATTCAAAAAAACACTTTTTCCAAAACTTAAGTCAGAAACCATTGATTTTCCAAAACTTTCCAGGCCTGGAATTTTTTTTTTCGATTTTCCAGGACTTTCCAGGTTTTCCATGACCC
Source organism: Rhysida immarginata (assembly GCA_023313115.1). Taxonomy (NCBI): domain Eukaryota; kingdom Metazoa; phylum Arthropoda; class Chilopoda; order Scolopendromorpha; family Scolopendridae; genus Rhysida; species Rhysida immarginata. The sequence goes on from JAHWFO010004583.1 coordinate 609,837, forward strand.
GTACGAACCCTAAGATGTTCCAGTGTCTGGTCTGTTGGGGCTTTTGTGTGGATCTTTTGGTGGACATTCCATAGCTGCGGAAGAAAAATAGGTGGAATCGGTCTAATAATCAAAGGTGGAATTGTGCCGTCGGGGCGAGATGGAGGCTGGATCCGACGATAGGTACCTCGTATATAAGTCCTACTGAAGTACTCAAGTATATCTTGCAGGCCTTCAATATTAGGTACATTTTGGATAAAGATATTGATCAACGGGCAGAAATAAACAGGTGATTGATGACTTAGACGTGATTAAAAGCTCGACATTTGAACAGTGAAGCTGATATTAAAGGCTGACAATCGAACAGTTAACTCTACATTTGTTTAGGTAGGACAGAAGCAATGCTTTCACGAGGCTCATCCTTCCAAATAAATTCCAAAAGAATTACACCGAAGTAAGCAAGAAGCCTGACTAACGCGAGAGATCTTCCACATTATGAAAGAATAATAAGATTGGCGATTGTCAGGGGAGGGGGTATCACATTTTCCAATATACCGGGACGGAGACGTTGTTGATGTCCTCAAAGTTGACATCAAGAACATGCCTCGGTTTTCTATATTTCGTATGCCACTTCACTTCCATCGTGTTTTCCAGAATCAGCCACCAGGTCGTTGTCATGAGTCTTCATCGTCTTCAGCCACCATACTCAAGAGAAGTTCTTGGATAAACTTTCCTATGTGAATATTAGAAATAAAAAAAGTCTTTCACCACAACAAAATTATAAAAGGAAAAACAAAACCTGAACCTGGAAGCGCTTTTCGAGGGCAAAGCTCTCATCATTCAGCAGGAACCAAAGAGAACACACGGAGTTCGTGGCCTGGTGAGCTTTCACTGAACACACAACTTCTGTGAAGTTAAGCAGAGTTCACTTCGGTTCTCCGTGTGTTCTCCTTGATTCCTGCTGAATGATGAGAGTTTTGCCCTCGAAAAGGCTTCCAGGTTAGATTGTATTTTTCCTTTTTTAATTTTGTTGTGGTGAAAGAGTTTTTTATTTCTTTAATTTACTATTATCCACATACTTATTTCTTTCTGGTTATTTGTCATATCTGTACACATATTGTTAACTTTTGTGCCTTTTTCCGGATATTTACTTATTTTCCTATGTGAGCCATGTTTAAATCCGAGTGGATGCATTGATTTTTTACAAGTTGGGCAATGGTCTTGCAGGTAACATTCTGGAACGACTGGAGCTCACTCCTTCTGCTTTTACACATAGTCGCTCACGCAGACATACCAAAGAAGAGGATGGTCCGTATCACTGTCGATGCTGAGGGCGCTGTTTCGACCCAGGAGAGCTATAAGATTAATGACGTTAATTTGACTCTTCCAATTAATTTGCCCAGCATCTAGCGCATCCAGTTGTTCCAAATTATCTAATATCATCACAAGTTACATGTAGCTCCAAAGAAATAAGCCGAATAAAAGAGCAAGCCTATAGACTGAAAAAATTAGTGAAGGCTCAAAGACGAACGATTAAAGCCCTCTTCACTTGTCACGTTCAGAGCGTATGTCATGTGACGATTTCAGAAGAGTCTTAAGTCGATGATAACGCCAAGGTACTTGTAGTTGTCAACCCATTCGAGTTTCTTAGTGAATATATTCTCTAATATTCCCCTTCATTTAGAGAACTACCAAAGGATAGCCTCTATCGGAAACGTCAGCTTTTTATTTAGTATTTATTATTTTTGATTTATCTTATTTTTTATTACTTATTATTTATGAATACTAGGGTGGCCAGGTGTCCGGTTTTTAACAGTCCGTTTTTTGAGGCATCTGTCTATTTTTTTTTCTTCCAAATGTTCGACTTTTTGGGTCGAACGTCAAATTTGGCAGTTTTTTCCCGAAAAAAATTGCGATCGAAATGAAAGGTCAACGTTAAGATGTCTCTGATCGGACAACGTTGGAGTTGATTATCATGATGTCACACCCTAGTCACATGGCACGCGACCAACACCACCGAGAGAGAAGGCCTGCGCACAGAATCGTCATATATTGTTACATCCAATGACGTATATTAAAGATAGACTCCGAATCCTATTGTTAACAGCAGCAAAAAGTGAAGCAAATTGAGCCATGATAGTTCTGGGCAGGAGTGAGCCGTGGAGTAATTAGCTGTCTGGCTGCTTTGTTTTTGAAGATTTTGGGCCCGAGGAATAATTAATTCAAAACCATTATTCCAAGTTGTTCTGCGTACAACTGTACAAACAGACAAGAAAAAGGATCAGGAATCATTTTCCACAAAAATAAAGCAAAAATACGTAACTAAAATGAAAATACGTTACTGAAAGACAATCAAAACGAAATTGAAATTGAAACCATGATCGAACAATTGTTTATAAAATATAATAAAATACTTCAAAGTAAACGAAAAGATAAACTTATTATTCCGTGATCGGCGTGTGAAAGAATTATTAATCAGCTACTCTCATGTTTAGCCTTGTGTTTTGCGTCATCTTCACTCACTTTCAGCCATGACATTTCTGGGCATGGAGCTTCCCAATTTGCTTCAAGTTACAACAATAGGATTCGGAGTCTATCTTTAATATACGTCATTGGTTACATCACATAACGTCGTCAATTGTTAATCGTATTTCTACTAATAATAACCCCTAAATTATGACCAACGAGAAAGACAGGCCTCGAAGCGGAAAAGTCACCTGACCACCTGGGTCTAAAACAACAATCCAACCTTCATTGTCTCCAGCTTGGATGTTAACAATCAGCGTTTTTCCGTTTGTTGGAACCACATTGATACGATCGAATTTGTATTGGCTATTACTTCAATGAAAGCGGTCAGTATTTTACTCTTCCAGGAGGACAATGTTTTAGGCTTTTATGAAAACACTTTGGAAGATTTCCTAGCCCATTAAAGATGATCTATGTCGTATCATTAATGAAAGGAAACTCAGTTTGTCCGGTTTTGTCCTCTATCTGTTCGTTTTTTTCAATGGGATCACATGGCCACCCTAATGAATACGGGGGATGCTTAAGCTTTTTGTTGAAGTACACAGCTTTACATTTTCCGGCGTTTCCAGCGATTAAAAACCAATCTTCAAACTTCTTCAAGGCGTTCTGCAGTTGAGTGATATGGCTGGTGTGCCCTTGCCATGATGGCAGTATCATCAGCATGAAAATAAAAACTACACAAAACAATTAAAGAGAACGGGCCCGAGAATAGAACCTTCTAGGACACCGGCCTTTACCTTACGAGGCGTGGATACGTTTTTTTTTATCTTATTTAAAGCAGATAGATGATGAACTATTTACAAATAATCAATTAACCCACAGTTTCTATAAGTAATTTTATTAAATCACTGCTGTTAGAACTGCAGGTATTATACAGGGTGTTTCTAAATTATCTCCCGTATAATACATGTTTGTTACTCATAAACTATTATAGATTTTAACGTGATTTTCTTTGTTCACAAAGAAAAACTCAAAAAGCTTCTTAGCAAGCCTTGATAAAATTCAAAGTGCCTCCATTTACGGCGAGAAGGACATCAAAGGGAAACTCGATTTCCTCCCATGTTTGGGCTAGCATTTCGGGGGTAATTTCAGCAATTGTTTCAATTATTCTGTCCTTGGGAGTTCAATGTCATCAACGTTGGTCTTGTACACTCTGTCTTTCACATATCCACGGAAAAAAAAATCCAGAGGGTTTGCGTCGAGTGAGCGAGGGGACCTAGGGATTGGCCCATTCCTTCCAATCCATCATCCTGGAAAGTTCGTATCAAGGCACTGCCTGAATTGCAGGCCCCAGTGAGGAGGTGCTCCATCTTGTTGGTAGACTCTGTTGGGCTGCAGTTCTTCCACCTGGGGAATCAAGTAGTTCTACAGCTTATCCAGGTAGGTTGCAGCCGTAATGGTGCCTTCAGCGAAAAAGAAAGGCCCGATTACTCAATCATGCATTAAATCGCAACAAACATTAACCTTTGGGCTGTCGCGTATATGCTCCCTTAGAACGTGGGATTTTGTGAGCCCCAAATGCGGCAGTTGTGTCGGTTTACTGCTCCGAAAGTATGGAATGTTGCCTCATCAGAAAACAAAATGTTCTCAAAGATGGTGGGATCATTGTCGGTATTTTGGAGCATATCCTCAGCAAACTTCTTGCGCTTTGGTCGGTCATCTGACTTCAGTTCATGCGTCATCTGGATTTTATAGGGTGTAAGACGAAGGTGGCATATCCAGTTGACGAGCCGCTTGGCGAAGTGATTTACGGGGACTACGATCGAACGCCTCCCTGACCTTTTCTACTTTCTGTGGTGTCTCTGAAGGTCTACCAGCACCCTTTTTGTGTAACAGGCTGCCTGTATTTAAAAATTTTTTATGCCATAGCTTAATTGAACTTATGATTTGGAGGATCCTTTTTAAACTTTGTTTTGAACATTCTCTGAACTGTATTCATTGACTTAAATTCCGCAAGCCATAACACGCATTGAGCTTTTACTTGAACACTCGCCATTGTTTAATGTGTCTCGCGAAAAATGGAACAAAGCGCCAACTGCGTGTTTCATTATCAACTCACGCGAGGCTAAGAAACTAATTGAATTTTTCTTTGTGAATAAAAAAATCACATTAAAATCTGTAATAGTTTTTGAGTAATAAACACGTATAATACAGGAAATAATTTAGAAATACCTGTGTGTTTTAATGACTTTTTCATTTTCAAAGATGTTCTTTCCATCATTGTTTCCTAAAATTTATATGCCTAAAAGCATGATATATTAAATGAATACTGTATACTCTATATTAAATTCAAAAGTAGTTTGGAAGTAACATAGAGTATACAGTATTCACCTAAAATATAATCATCGTAGGCATATAAATTTTAGGAAACAATTGACAACATTTTTTTCCTTCAGTGTAATCATCGGTTCTTAGTGTGATTTAATAAATTTTTATACAGAAAGTTGCTGGAAATAAAATTCTACTTTTTGGTGCAATTTTCCACTTGATTTTCACACATATGTATTTGACTTGCTCCCACTCCCCTAAAAAAATCCTGGCTATGCCCATCTTCTGGCAGATGTTTCACTATAATTCCATTTTGTAAAATTCAAATATACACGCTCGAAAACAGAAGAGTAATTTTCTCATACATCCCTGCTTTAATACTACATATATTAAAATAAAGAAAAGAGGTTAAACATTGATCATGTAATGCGCCAACTGAAGAAACTCAAGAAATAATTATCAGATAACAATTCTTTATTATAACTTTACTAGCAGAGTTACCCGGCGTTGCTTTGAGGAGAAGATTTGTCTTCTCTCTAGCGAACTGGCTGACGTCAAAAATTATTGGATATAAGTCCGATGGACGAAGAAATACAAAAATTGCGAGTACTCGGTAATGAGCGAAGACTCTTCGTTGCAGACTTCAATAAGAGCTTATATGAGAGGCAGCGAATTCTGAGGAAATATTCCCCCTGTTCCTATTATACAGTATTCTGCGAAAGAGAATGGGAACACCCCAAGAATTCGTTGCACGTCAAAACTTTAACAGTGTCTGCTCCGATGAGCGCACAATAAAGTTCTCGTACCGCAGGTAAGACTTTACACTGGAGTACATTCATAAAAATTACACTTGGACTGTTTATCGGGCGAGGGATATTATTGCACAAAAATATCGTACTGTCGCCCCTCTTGTTCATTATCTTTATGGACTGGATAGACAGGGGCAACCGAGGCGATGAGCGTGTTTGTGTGGGCGACTGCCTGGTGGAGAGGTTGCTCTTTGCTGACGACCTTGCCCTCCTTGGGTCTTCTCGCACGAACCTTCAGCATGCACTAGACCGGTTTGCAGCCAAATGTGAAGAAGCTGGGATGAAGATCAGTGTGGCTAAAACCGAGGTTCTGGTCCTTTCAAGACAGCCTGCTCAGTGCGCTCTCCATGTTAGGGGAGCCTCATTGAGACAGGTGGAGAAATTCAAATATCTCGGGGTTGCATTCACGAGTGATGGACGGCAGGAGAAAGAATTGGATGCTCGGATCGGTGCAGCAAGCTGTGTCAGACGCGAACTGTGGCGATCCGTGGTAACGAAACGCGAGCTGGGTAACGAAGCTAAGCTCTCCGTTTTCAAATCTATCTTTGTCCCCATTCTCACCTATGGTCATGAGGCTTGGGTAATGACCGAAAGAGTGCGATCGCGGGTACAAGCGGCCGAAATGAGATATCTGAGAGGTGTGGCAGATGTTACCCTACTAGATAGAGTGTGCAGCAGCAATAAGGGAATCTTTAGGTGTTGAGCTGCTACTTTTCCGCATTGAGAGATCTCAGTTGCGCTTGTATGGCCACGTGATACGGATGCCGCAAACTAGTCTTCCTAGGCAGTTGTTATTTTCCAAGCCGGTGGGTAAGAGACCAAGGGGTCGGCCTAGAACCAGGTGGCTAGACTACATGGAGAATCTGGGTTCGAGTCGCTTGGATATTACCAGGGAGGACATGCGCCTGATGGCGGAAGATCGCGATTACTGGAGATCCTCCATAGGGTTGCTGCCCCCGCGACCCTAACGGATAGGCGGGTTTGAAAATTAAGTAAGTACGAGGGTTGTACCAAAATTAAGGTTCCCAGTGAGCTACAGCCTCGAGGGAAGGTGCTAGGCTAAATCCGACAACAGTGCCGTGCGCAGTGGTTCCCGCACTCTCGAGCGATTCCTACGGCGCTCAGTGTTCGCTTGGCAGCCGTCAGAGATGGAAGTGTTGATCGCCGCTCCCGCCAAGTGCGAGGTTCGAGTAGTAATCCGGTTTCTCCACGCAAGGAAGTTTCCGCCCGTGGAGATTCATCGGCAACTGACTGAGGTTTATGGTGAAAAGTGCATGTCCGTTCAGCACGTCCGAAAATGGTGCAGGGCTTTTGCTGAGGGTCGCACGGAAGTTCACGATGAAGAACGGAGTGGAAGACCGTCGGTTTCGGATTCGATTGCCCAGAAGTTCAACAGTGAGCTGCTGAAAGATCGGAGGGTCACTGTCCGTGAACTTGTTGAACGCATTCCTGAAGCTTCCCACGGCACAATTGAAAGAACGGATTGGCGGGAGACTTCTTCGACTTAGGAATACAAAAGCTGGAGCACCGTCTTCAAAAGTGTGTCGAAAAAAATGGAGACTATGTTGAAAAATAGACAACAGTGTAAGCTTTTCAACGATGTATAAATTAATAACAATAAACAATGTTTTCTACTTGTAAAAAATATGGGAACCTTACTTTTGGTACAACCCTCGTAAATATCGTACCTTTATCCTGGCTTTGAGACGAACTACGAAGATATCCGTCGCTGAAGCGGGGAATGACCCATTCGCTTGCGGAGGGAGGCTCGGGCTTGAAAATATCGGTTCGGCTCCAGGTGGCTTGTCCGCTGGCGCTCTCATTAAAAGTCCCTGGCTCCGTAACCTTTCAAAATGACTGAAATGGATTTGTGGCAAATTTCTTCGCTCCCAGAACTTAGCAGCGCGACAACGCTGGCTCCTCTCGTCGCTGTGCTTGCCAGCCGTTCGTGCTGAGCTTCAGATTCCTCTCGGTCCGTCGTTTTGCTCGCTCGCTGCCGTCTTTAGCAGTTCGCTGGGTGATAGCCACCTTTCACGGTCTCGGTTTCCATAACGTGTAATTTCCTCCTCGTTAATTGCGTTCAAGGTAGCTTTTCGAGAGAATACGCCTCTCCGTTGACACCGTGGTCGTCGGCGCCCGTCTTCCCATCTACTTTGCCTTTTGTTTTCACGTGATCGCTTTGGGATGACAGTCTCAACGTCACTTTCCCTTGTTATGTACCGGCGATCGCGACAGCTAAGTTCGAATTACGTTGACGAAACCCATGTGACATCCTTGAAGCTGATCGTAGAAAGTCTCCACTTCTGCTTCGTCAGCTGCTGTCGTGGGTGCAAAAATCTGCACAAAAATAATTTTGTTGGTTTCGCTGCAAGTCGCAAAATTATTCTGAGATCGTTTACAGCGTATATCCCAGCACTGCACTTTCCATCTTCTTTGTTAGTATGAACCCTATTCCATTTCTTCGTGAAGCATCGTTTCCTGAATAAAATACAACATATTCACCTGTGCAGAAATGACCGATGCCTGAGCAACGTAGTTCGCATGCTCTAAGTACATCTAAGCCAGTCCTTACCATCTCGTTTTTGACGATTCCAAGTTAACTAGCGACATGCTTCGAACGTTCCATGTTCCAATTTTATGTTCGTTAAGAAAACGCAGCTCTGTCTTTTTGTTGACAACTTCTACCTGGAGGTTTCACGAGGAGGCTTCATTTAACCTATTAGTGCAAGGCGGTTGCAGTCAACCTTAATTGTCTTTTTTTGTGCCATCGGATCTGAGAGGCTCACCTTCTGACACCATAGCTTCGACGAAGATCATACTGTTATTTGACCAATATCTTACTATTATTTGGACCTGTTTATGGTCTTCAACATTTATTGTTTCATCAAAATAGACTGAATAAAAGAAAGCGCCCACCTCATCTGACATCATCTGTTGGAAATGTGGTTCCAATGCGTCAGTTATCAAGTATCACATCATCTTATGGCTTAAAGAAAAATAAATTGGAACACATCCTGCAAACATTGCATTAAATGTTTCCTTAATATCACTGCAAGCGGAAATTGAAAAATTCGCAACATATGAATTCAAGGGATGTGATTCTCGTGATGATTCTTTCAATGTATTATTTCAAATCCTCAGTTAATTCAAGTCTTCACTTCATGTCACCAGTAATATTAATTTTTTAACAACGAATGTAGGAAATACCAGATTTGCTTAATAAACGCAAGAACAAGAAACAGATGATTTGCTCAGTCAACACCACGAAATGTGACACATGAGACTGCCAGATCTGTCTATGAACTAGAAAGGAAAGCATTTCCCATAATTTATTACACTAACCCTTGATTTGGGAAATTCTTTTCAACAATGACAGTATGTACAAGAAAAAAAATAGCAAACTTTCTTGATCCAACAGTTTCATTTTCACTCCCCTCCCCCTCTTTGTGCCACTGACCCTTCCTTCCATCAAGTAGGCTAGTAATCATTCTTTTGTATGTATAGATTTCTGGCCCCTGCAGCCAAGTAAAGAAAGGGTTGTTTGCAGTGGGGCCTTGCACTGGGCAATATACATTATCTAGCTAGGTCTATTGTAGCAACAGGCATTCACCATGCCCTCAATTCCAGGATGATTTTGCTCATTCTGGTAAACATTGTTCTGGAATGGTGACGGGGACGGGGGGGGGGGGGTACAAATGATTCCTGGCAAGGTCGCCTTGCACTTCTGGTCAATTATGGACCATTTATGGTTCTTATCACAGCTATACCCAAAATAAGATATATTGAGGAAGAGAATAAGGACTTGGGAAAATGTGTTTTATGAGAACTCTGATACCAAAGGGAAAATGGGCGAAATTTAAATTTTTCATCATTAATTCGAACAGCTGAGGTAGGCGTACCATTAAAACCCTCACTGACCATCTAATGATTTAATTTCTTAAGTGTTAAAAAAAAAAGCTAGCAAAGAGACCCGCTCCTAGGCCTGGAAATATCTTCTGGGTTTATGTTTAAAATACAACGTATCTGCAAACAAAGTTGTATTCTCACTCATGACGGGAAGTAATAACCCATGCTAATATTATAAATGTGAAAGTGTGTTTGTTGGTCTTTCTTTCACGTCGATACGGAGCGATGGATTGATGTAGTTTTCTGTATGGAGATAGTCGAAGGACTCGAGAGTGACATAGGCTACTTTTTACCGCGGGAAAACACCACTTTCCTAAGTCCCCTTAAAATTCCCCTTCTTATCAACACGCAATTCACCAACACTATGCACGGACCAACAATAGATATCTCATGACTAGGGTTAGGAACCTTAGATAAAAATATGTTTTGTTTATGGTTTCAGTACTAAGAGAGTGTTTTTTTTTAATATATGTGTTTTAGTTTAAGAGTTATAAAGACCTAAAAAAGCATATTTAATGTTTTGTGGCATATTTGGACTTATCAGACCTAAAAGACATATTTTGATTGCATTGTGTCCTTCACCGAGAGGCCCATTGACTCAATGTGTTATCGCCATTGTGATCTATGATCAACTGGACTAGTTTCGCCTTCACCAACAGACAGCGTCACCGTCGTTATTAGTCTCAACCGTTCACAATACTCGATGCCCGTTGGTGCAGCATCGCAGTGGTAAGGATATCTTATGCTGGGTGCCCACTTAGCGCGACGATAATCCAGTTGATAACAGCAAGGTAAGTAATGTCTTAAAAACTATTTCCTCTTCTAATGGTATGGAGTCTATGGATATAATAGAAAATAGTGACTGTTCGACAAACGGTGGCTGTAAGAGAAGTCACTCTGACGGAACTGATGAAGAAGTGGGTGACAGTCCCTGGATTGGTGTCACTAATAAAAAATTCAGAAAAGGCACGAGGATCGATAACCTAAAGATCGTCTCCAGAGTAAACGAAGATGTCGTCAGCACGTCTAGAATGAGGAATCTGAAGAATGGACAAGGTCGCTCGGCTAATGAAGACCATAAAATCACGAAGAGGTATGTACCGCCGATTATCGTGCGGACTCATGGCGTCCCGTTTAAGACGATTTTAACTGAGCTCGAGAAGCATGTACCAGTGGAAAAGATCACCGTTCATACGGGCAGAGCTGAAACCGTCAAAGTTAAATGTGAAGACGAAGAAACGCACAACAGGTTAGTCTCTGGAATTAAGTCTGATAATATCTTAAAAATTCAGCATCATCAACTGAAGTCGGAGAAGGTCTTGAAATACGTGATACGCAATGTTGATATTACGTATGACCTCGATGACTTCCAAGAAGACCTAAAAAGAGCCAACTACTTCCCGGAAAAATTAATTCGCTTGAGGAAAGCCAAAGGATCCATTGATATGCCGATGGTTTTGGTTCTGCTCCCGAACTCCGAACACAACCAGTCATTGAAAAACATAACACGTATTGGGCCGCTTACAGTGACAGTGGAGGCCTTTCGAGGGAACAAGAAGCCACTACAGTGCTACAACTGCCTGCGCTTCGGACACGTATCCATGGGCTGCACGGAGGATCCTCGTTGTAATAAATGTGCTGAGGGGCACCAGTCAAGAGATTGCCCCAGGATCAAAGGACAAGACCCCCCAAAGTGCATCAGATGTGGTGGACAGCACACTTCAAGTTACACGAAATGTCCAAAATACCCCCAGGTTCAAAGGATGCCTAGTTCTAAAGTGACAGTAGGCAAATCCTATGCTGCTGCTGTGTCTACGCCGGAAGATAAAGGCCTCAACATCAACGACCTACCAGGCATGTATAAGCAATTAGGACGTATCTTTCATCTGTTTTCTAATCTAGGCAAAAGTTACCCACAGTTGAGTGGGCTCCTTACGACCAACTAATTTTAGTATGGCTGCACAACGTTATACTGTAATCAACAAAGGTGAACTTCGGTGCGTGATATGGAACGCTAGGGGCATTCCCCGAAAGCGTATCGAGTTTCACAATTTTCTGTTAAAGCAAGACATCGAAGTTGCTTTCCTTTGTGAAACTCATCTCAAACCAAGCCAAGACTTCAAGCTACCTGGCTATTGTGTGTACCGTAAGGATCGAATGGCTTCAAATGCTGCAAGATGTGCTTCTGGGGGAGCTGCGATCATCGTTAAGAAGGGAATTCAACACCACGAATTAGTCTCCAAGTCTTATGCAAGTATGGAATCGGCCTCCATCATTATCAATGACGTCTCCTGTGGTGAAGTGAAGTTCGTGGTGCTCTACAATTCACCTAAACATTATCTTGACATTAGTGAGCTTGATGAACTCTTCAGTGGTGACACTCAAGTCGTCCTGGCTGGTGACCTAAATGCCAAACACCCAAGCTGGAACTCCAGAACGCAGAATTACAATCGATAATCGAACAGTGAAGTGTACATTTGTTAGGATGGGACGAAAGCAGCGCTTTCACAAAGCTCATCTAACCAGAATAAACTCCAAAGGAAATACACTGAGGTAGTCAAGAAGCCTAACCAACCCAAGCGGTCTTCCATATTATACAAAAAAGAAAGTAAGAATTACAACGGCATGATTCTCTATAGGTACATACAAGGTAGAGATGATATCATCGCTGCTGGACCTGTGGAGGACACCTACTACTGCGACCACTCCCCTAGTAGTGACGTTTTGGACATCTCACTCTTGAAGGGTTTCTTCAAACCGTACAATATCTTCACGATTGATGACCTTTCTTCTGACCACAAGCCTGTGGCGTTGAACTTGACAATGTCGACATAAATTTCCGAGAGGAGCTGATACATCATCAAGACTGGAAGCTCTACAAAGATATTCTTAAGGAATATGGCTGCCATCCCGACGTTGCTTACTGTACATAGGACATCAATCAACGTTTTGAAGAAATCACCAGATGTATTAACAGTGCCATAGAAGCTAGTAAGTATCCATCAGAGAATAAACCTCCTCATCGAATCCAACTCACTCCTGGAATCCAACGCCTAATTTCTGAAAGAAACAGGACTCGTAGACTATGGCAATGCTATCGTGAACCTTGGCTCAAAACCAAGTATAACAGGCTAGTGCGAAGAGTCCGAGAGGATATAAAAGAGCTTCGCGACGCTAGATGGAATGAAAAACTCAAAAGCTTGTCGGCTCGCGACAATTCCATTTGGAGTATGGTCAGAGCTTTACAGAAGAGGAAGAATGATACGCTTCCTCCACTACGTACTCCACAAGGTGACTATGCCCAAACTGATCAGGACAAGGCCCAAGTCATTGCAGATTCACTGGAAATGCAATTTGTTACTCCTACCAACGATAAGCCCGAGAGCCAAATCATGTCTCAGCGTGTGGAAGAAGGTATTGTCAACTTTGATGAAGTCCCGCAGCATTTAACGAAGTACAACATCGAGGCTGGAGAGATCGCCAACATCATAAGTAAACTGAAAAAGAAGAAGGCTCCAGGAAAAGACAAGGTGAGTAATAACGCCCTTATGAATCTCCCAAAGAACTTTATTGACTTTCTCACCAATATCATTAGCGACTGCTGGAAATTTTCTTATTTCCCTGTGGCTTGGAAGAAATCTATTGTGTTGAGTATCCCCAAGCAGGGGCAAAATCCTGCAATTCCGGCGAGTTACCGACCTATTAGCCTGCTACCCACGATATCCAAGGTGTCGGAGAGAACGATCCTCGTCAGATTCCAAGATCACTGTCTAGCAAATGACCTTTTTCGGGAAGAGCAGTTTGGCTTTCGTGCTGCCCACTCTTGTCCGATGCAGATATGGAGGCTCGTTGAAGACCTGAGCACCCCCTGAACCTATGCAGGTACTGTGGGGTGGTATTTCTCGATGTCAGTAAAGCTTTTGACCAAGTGTGGCATCTACAAGTATCTGGGAGTTATCATTGACTCAAGACTCTCATGGAACCAGCATATGTCCTATGCTCTGAATAAAGCGAAGAGGGCTAAGTACAGTATCATAGCTCTCATGGGTGGCAACAGCGCCCTCAGCATTGACAACAAGCTACTTCTGTACAAATCGATTATCCGGACCATACTGCTCTATGGCATGCCTGCGTGGGCGACTATCTGTAAAACCAGATGGAGTGAACTACAGTCATTCCAGAATGTTACCCTGAGGACCATTGCCCAGCTGGACAGAAGGACGGTGAAAAACCAATCTATCCACTTGGATTTAAACATGGCCCATATCGGAAAGTTTATACAGGATCTCCTTCTGATTATGATACAGAAGATGAAGACTCACGACAATAAGCTTGTGAAAGGGATACTGAAGAACTCAATGAATATGAACTGGCATACGAAGTATCGTAAACCGAGGCACGTTCTTGACATCAATTTTGAAGATATTACAACGTCTCTTTCCCAGACTACTGGAAGATGTGATAATCTTCTTTCTCCTTGTATTTTTTTTTATTTCGTTTGATTTTTGTTTCTGACAATCGTCAATCTTATTTTCTTTTTTGTATAATATGGAATACCGCTTGGGTTGGTTAGGCTTCTTGACTACCTCAGTGTATTTCATTTGGAGTTTATTCTGGTTGGATGAGCTTTGTGAAAGCGCTGCTGTCGTCCCATACTAACAAATGTACACTTCACTGTTCGATTGTCGATTGTTGTGTACCTTGACAAAGCCGGGAATAAATGGCGAAACTAGTTGGTAACTCTATTGTCCATGTCTTATACTGTAAGGCCACTACACACATTACAGTAGGTGTTCAAAATGCCGACCCTGAGCCTCGATGCAGGTGTTTAGTATGTGTCTCGAAGTCGTTGGTCTAGTGTTTGAAACGCCCGGCAATGTGGGTGATCATGGTCTGGAAAACGCTGTTGGTAAATCCTTTCCGCTTCAGTAGCATTACCCTGTGTCTCGCCGCTAGTGGTGTGCGATCCATCGATGGTTTTGTTCTACGATCAATCGAAATTTCGATGGTTTTCAACCATCGAACGATTTTTATAAAACACCTATTGCCAGCGATGGTGGTTTACAAACCATCGATGGATATTTCGATTGTTCTTCGATAGTAAATGGTTGGTTAAGTCAAATCACTAGACGAGATGACCAATGCGGTTTCGAGATTTGGCGCTGGCCTCCCATTGGTGCTTTATACCAGATAAATAAGGTGAGAAGTGTCAGAGAGTATCAGATTGTACTACAATCAAACAACAGGTGACAATGTAACTGCCACTGATAGTAATGATTTGTGGTCGAAGAGAGCTGTTGCGTTAGCTATGAAAACTGCTTCGTCTCACAGCAGCAATGGTTTGCACGCAAGTCTGGCATTTTATCTTGAATCGCCACTGACTCCTCATAATAGTAATCCACTGCATGTATGGAAGATGATGCACGGAAATATTGCATTTAGAATGATGGCCCAGAGATTTTTAACGCCACCAGCAACATCTGTGCCCGCAGAAAGACTTTTTTCAAAAGCAAGTTGCACCATGGGAAAACAAAGGACCATGTTAAGTCCAAAGCAATTGGAGAAATTATTGATTTTACAATCAATGCCTTTGAATGTCTTGCATAAATTTTGTTAAATCCAACTTTTACATTTGTCAAATTATCAGTAATAAAATATTTGTTGTAGTCTAAGCTTTATCCATGTGATTTTACGCTATTTTATTGAGATAAAAAAATTAAAGGAACCATCGATGGTATTTCTGAACCCATCGATGGTAATTCTGAACCCATCGATGGTTTCCTGCGCCCATCGGTTGTGTTTCGATGATGGTTCATACCATCGATGGTGGTTTTTAAACCATCGCACACCACTACTCGCCGCATGTCCGCCAGCTCCGCATTAGTCAAGCGATCCATTGTACGACAATGGAGTTACATGTTTCGTTTCTTCTCTTTTAAAGGAGAGAACACGAACAATGTTTAGATCCTAATTTACATGGACCCTACCATTGCCGTCCAGGTAACGCACATCCATTCCAACCTCGTACAAGTTGCATTATCTCTGTAAGGATGCATTTCCGGACCCATGTTTATAGGAAAAATATTGTTCCCCGCTACAAACTGTACATGGTAATTCATTCTTGACCTACCTTTCTGAATTACCCTGTATTTAAAACAGCTTTAGAGAACCTACCTCAAGAGGATTATAAGGGAGTAATCCATGCATATCGGACTCTGCGAGGAGAGCGCGAAAGGTTTGGTTTGATTTGTTTGGTATTAACGTCCTTTTCAACTGCCATGGTCATATCAGGACGGCGTTATAGGGACCACAAATTTTGCCTCGCAAGGGTTCTTTAACGTGCAGCCAGGAAATGACTACACGGGACCAACGGCTTTACTTCCCTTCCGAAGGAAGTGCGTGATCTTAGGATTTTCCCCCAGAAAAAAAAATCCTCGTCGAACCCGAGCACGAAAGGCGTTAGAATGTACCATTAATTAATGAAATTGCTGCTGTAGTTAGTGGCAAGTTCTCCTCAAGGGATATTGTCTTGCGAGCATATGATAATACGTTGCAACGGGTAGCCGATACTCACAAGTTTTACGATGGCCTGCAATATTCATTGATTTACAGCAAGGGACAAGAGAGGTATCATTTTGGAATTCCACTGATTAACCCTGTAGCATAACGGCCTGTTCCGAACAAAAAAGATTCGTGCATTAATTTTTATGCGTACGATATCATGTTGCGAGAAAATGGTTTTAATCTGTTACCGCGGTGCAGACAACTCGTTCATCAATTCCTGGTCGACATGTATGTAAAGGTAGAAAGCGAACGTCTTCGTTACATTTCTTTAAATAAAAAAAAAGCTGCGCGTTGACAATTACATGCATCTGCAGGATGCTGTTACTAGCGATGTTAATGTGAACCCCAGAGATTTAGGCAAAATGGTGATTTTTCCGTCGTCCTTCGTTAACAGCCCTCGCTACCTGCACGAACTTACGGCAGACCTGATCTATTTGTCACTTCTACTGCAATCCCGCTGGAAAAAAATAACTGAGGAGCTAATGCCTGGCCAAAAAAGTACCGAACGACACGGTTTAGTAGCCAGAGTATTTACATTAAAAGTTCAGAAATTTATTAATGTTATTACCACGGGCAAAGTATTCGGAGAGGTACAGTGTTTCATGTATTCCATTGAGTGGCAAAAAAGAGGACTACCACATGTGCACATTCTAATATGGTTGAAAGAGAAATTACGCCACTTCCAAACAGACGACTTAATAAGCGCCGAGATTCCGGATCCAGAACAAGATAAAGAATTTTATGATACCATGGTCCGAAACATGGTTCACAGTCCCTGTGGAACACGATATCCAGCATCGCCACCCATGAAAAAAAGGAATATGTAAAAAAAATTCCTAAACAGCTCTTAAAAGAAACAGTGCACAATGACAATGGCTACCCATTATAAAGACCCAAACAAGGCGTTATGTCAGCAGCAAAGAGGCAGCGTGGCGGCTCCTTGGTTTCCCCTTACACGAGAGACATCCAACTGTTAGTCACCTTTCTGTACACTTGGCAAACGGAGAGCGCGTATATTTCAATTAGAGCAACTTCCAAGAAAGAGTTTCATCATCGCCTAAAACAACATTAACAGCATTCTTTCAGCTTTATCAGACCGATTCTTTGCAAAAACGTTGTTACATGCCGAAGTCCCCCGCTATTACTTTTGGAACAGTCACGAAAGGAATGGAAATGTCGCGTTCGAGGTACGCCTGTTGAAAGGTGGCCCAGAGTAAAATTATCAGATGCCCTTGGTCGTGTCTACACCGTCTATGTTACTAATTTTGAATGTTTCTGTTTACGTTTGCTGCTGCACCATATTGGGGGTCCGATAAGCTTTAGAGACCTTAAAATTGTCAATGGCCAGGAATGCGCAACGTACACAGAGGCATGTGAAGTGCTGCATCTGTTAGAGTATGATAATCATTGGGACGAAACCATGGAGGAAGCCGTGCAGTGTCAATCACCAGGCAAAATCGTGGACCTTTATGCAACTCTGATATCCCAAGAATTGTGGGACAAATAAAAAGTGCATGATTTTGCGAAGGCTATATCAGACACACGCGGACGTGATATTCAATTTAGACATTTATAACGAATTCCTTGGAAAAATTGAAGACAAAGTAATGGTAAAAGGTTAAGAGATTTTGGAATGATTAGCCCTCGACTAACAAACGCCATTGATTTTTTTTATTTACTTATTGATCGTAATCCAATACGTCCATTCAGGCCCTGTTTGGCCTGAGGCCGACGAGTTGGGTCCCTGGATGAACCTGGATTAACGACTGCTGTATTGATGGTCACGGCAGCCGGGGGTGGGGGGGGGGTGAAGGTTGTAAATCACGGATGGTCACCCATCCTGTGAGCAGCCGTGCTTGATGTTGTTTAACTTCTGAGGATGTAGTTTCAGTGAAAGCCCACCAGGCCACGGCCTCCCCCTAGGTGGTGGGAATTAGGTGATGAAATAATATGGGAATTAAACTATGATGTCCCAGCTTTGCAGCAGAAATTGGCCGAATTGGTCCCCCGCTTAATTTATTTGACGAGTCTTTGATCAAGTGTTACGGCAAGTAGAATCTGGAAAAGGGAGGAACTGGTAAAACATTTTTGTTAAATTTATTGTTGGCGCAAGTAAGATAAAAACATTGCTGTAGCCGTAGCTTCCTACGGGATAGCCGCCACGTTGCTGAATGGAAGCCCTACGGCGCATTCAGTTCTAAAATTACCATTAAATCTCGCTCAGGAAGAATCGCCCATCTGCAATTTTAGTAAAAATAACGCACGGGGTCTGATGCTGCGACAATGCAAGCTATTAATGTGGGATGAAGTACTATGTCGCACAAAAAAGCTATAGAAGCTCTAAATCGAACGGTCCAGGATTTGCGCAACAATACAGACATTATGGGAGGAATGGTTGTTTTTCCTGGCTGGTGACTTCCACCAAACTCTACCAGTTATTCAAAAGGGCACACCTGCAGACGAAATTAAAGCCTACGTTAACTTTTTGGGGAAGCATAACAAAATTCACCTTAACAACAAATATGAGAGTGCATCTGTACAGTGACATTAATGCTGGAAACTTTGCGGAGACTATTAAAAATTGGAGATGGCCGGTTGGAAACTGATGTCGAGGCTGTGTGACACTAACGGGAGATGTTTGTAAATTAGTGCAGAGCAATTCAGAATTAATTGCGAGCGTTTACCCAGACTTGCAAAATAATATTAAGGAGGACCAATGGCTATGTCAAAGAGCGATTCTTGCACCCATAAATGACGTTGTGAACAAAATAAACTCGGATATAATGAGTAAGGTAGCAGGTGACATAACAGAGTATTTCTCAGTAGACACAGTCATGGACTCCGTACAGAGCTACTTCATACCCCGTAGAGTTCCTGAATTCTATCGAGTTGTCAAGTGTGCCCTCACATACGTTCCAATTGAAATTAGGCGTTCCTTTTATGCTCATGCAAAATTTAGATGCTCCTCGATTATGTAGCCTAACGGGACGAGGCTTCGTGTCACACACCTTGGGCGGAACATAATTGGTGCCACTAATCACAGGCGCTGGATAGGGCAAAAATGTAATCATCCCTCGAATCCCTATAATTCCGACAGATCTTCCGTTTCAATTCAAAACGTTGCAGTTTCCTATTAAGCTTAGTTTTGCTATTACAATCAACAAAGCGCAAGGGTAAACATCAGAGGTAACAAAAGATACAACAAAAGCGTCTTTAAATAATGCTCTGTTTTGTGTCCTGATCGCTGTGTGCTATGTCACCAACTCCTTGGTTTCCCTTACACGAAAGACACCTTGATTGACACCTTTACCATGCACATAGTTACTTCCCATTTGACCACGCGGGCAAAGCCGCGGGTAACAGCTAGTATAAAATATAGTCTTTGTCTTTTATTATACGAGATGTTATGCTTTAGTAGTAATATGATTCTGGTCTATGGAATGATACATGCTGAAATCATTCTAGTTCTATTATGAAGATAACGCTGTGGATCGTTTTTTTTTGTAGACATCAAATTTTAAATTCTATTGCTGGGATATTTATAAGGGCGAGGCAAATTGGCCGCCTCTGGTTTGCTGTTCGTCTCAACTAATCAAACACTGTAGTGAATTGAGAAGTGGGAATTGTTAATAAATTGTGAAACCAGTGTCTTGTGCTTAAAAACTGTCACTACTGTTAACAGACTATGGACTAGTATAATGTGTTTGGAGACTGTCATTATTAAACAGCGGAAGAATGGAGGTGGTGTCGGTTGTCAGGCAAGAGTTATGGCTTTAGCAGGGGTGGATGAATGACCTGAGGGGTGAAATGGGAAGTGTGGGACCTTCCTCTGGCATTGTCTTGCAGTAAACAAACACCACTGGTAAGGAATCCTTGTAGCTTTTTCCTTAGTGCTGGCTTCAGGGTCGTCCTCAAAATGTTACAGTAGTAGGGTGCATTTATGGTTCGACATTCTTCCAGAAAACCCTTAATGTTCCAGCTTCAAATTTTGTTGTCGATTGTGTCATCTTGAATTTCTTGGGTCGTGGTGAATCAGTGTGTCGTCAATCCAAGCTCGCACGCTTGCCTTCAGGAGTATGGTGATAATCCATGTCTCGTTGGTGGTCACAACACGTTTTAGAAGCTTTTACCTTCCCTGTCATATCTTTTCCTTTACTAACTATTTATGATTATGTTTCAGTTTTTCCTGTGTTTTAATCTTTTTCTATATCTTATATATAATGTGTTCCACGAATTTGGTATTAGATATTCTTTGTAATTAACATCTTTAAAGTTGGTAGAGACTTTACAACACAATAAAGGGAGAACAGTTTCCGTCTAGTTTCGCCATTTATTTCCGGCTTTATCAAGGATACACATAATCGACAATCGAACAGTGAAGTGTACATTTGTTAGGATGGGACGAAAGCAGCGCTTTCACAAAGCTCATCCAACCAGAATAAACGCCACTGAGGTAGTCAAGAAGCCTAACCAACCCAAGCGGTCTTCCATATTATACAACGGATACACGTAAGAGGATATAAGCCTTTATATACAGAAAATATGGTACAGAAAGAGAACGTGATTGGATGAAGAACTAACAAATAGTGAAAAATAAATAAATAAATAAATCATCGTGTGGATAAGAGAAACCAATAGTAAAACAAAGGAGGACATGGAAATAAAAATAAAGTACATAAAACAAAAAACGGAAAATCATGGTAAAAACGGAAATATGGTAAAAAATCAAAACGCGGACCTAGTAGAAGACTTCTCCAACAGCTAAGGTAAAAAGAAAAAGAATACAAATTCATAAATAAGGCAGGGATAAATAAGAATATAAATTACAAGATATCAGATAAAGAATTTAAAATAGAATAAATATC
>JAHWFO010004583.1:665705-725201 GCA_023313115.1 Rhysida immarginata
CATACAAAGCTTACTTTGTGTTCCATTTATTATTTTTAGTGATTTGCATCATGGACTAAAGTTTTATTAATGAATTTGAATGAAATTTGCAAAACCTTATGCAGTAATGTGGCTATTCAAAATAAACAATACGTGAAAACAAAATACTAATACCTAATATAAGTACATGTATAATTACATAGCAATAAAAGTGATCCCAATTATTGAATCAAAAATTTCCCCTATTCCTTATTGTAAAACTATGACATTGAAGCTTATTTTTTTCTGCTCAACATTTTACGTACTGTAAGTTATTGATATTCTTTTTTTACCTCTTCTAACAATTGCAGCAAGTTTTGACATGGTCTCGTAGCGATAAAAAACAAAGTTTTCTTTTTGACATGGTGAAAATAGGAGGCAAGAAATTGAAATGTGATGTGAAGAGTGAAAGTGATGTAAAGTGAGCCCAACACGTGCATTCTCAACTGCAATCACACGTTGGGCTCTTCCTAACAGTAAGATAAAGCAGGGGAGTGAGTGAATGCCACTGATACACAAAGCAAAGAAATAAATTGAACAATGCTCAATTTCCTCCTCCCCCTATACAAAAATATGAGCATACCCTTTAAGTTACAGGAAGTGGCATTATTAACGCTTCAATCCCAAGACTAAGGACCACCCATTTTAGGCACCAGTCATCAATGGCAAAATTTTGACTCCATTTTGCCATGTCTACTGGTCAGTTTAAAGAGGGAATGTTGATGACTGTTGCCTGACATGGGTGGTCGAGTAAAGAGGTGGTCGGCTTAAAGAGGAAAAAAATGCATTATACCTATGAGACATTAATTCCGTGTCAAGGAAAAGTGGTTGAATTAAGAGGGGGTCGAGAATAGAGGTTTCACTGTATATCTTTAATAATTGGACCCTATGGGAAATCGGGTTTCATTTTACGTCCACCTCGATTTACATCCGTCGTTCAGGAATGGATTACGGACTTATAACGGGGACTACTGTACTTGGTTAGTTTCCAGTCACTTTCTTGTTCTAAATTAATTAAAAAAACACTTCCATTATTCTAAACAACCATAAGTTTTAATGCATATCTAAGTGTATATTTCCATTATCTTTAAAGCATATTTGCATGCATATTTTGTTACTAGCAGAGGTACCCGGAGTTGCCCGGGTTAATTGCACTTGTAGGTAAAGAGATAGATCTCAAAAAATTAAATTATATCTTCAATTGGTTAATTAATAACTCAATCAATACAACACAGAGCAAAGGGACTATTCATTCTACGAAAAATACGAAAAACAGGTAGTCCAGTTTATATACCGGAGCATCTAAATTCTTCTTGACTTGCCTTACCACTACGGAGCATCACCAGATACTTTAGACTCAAGTTTTTATTGCCCTTGATGTAGAAGCTTTTATACCCTGTTGCTCTATTTGAAACTGCCGTTGTTCACATATTTCAAATGCCCGTATAGCTTTTTTGTTTTAGTTGCGGACTTTCTCTGACCAATACTCGTTCTTTCTCTTTCCTTTCCAGACACACAAATTTTTGCCAGTCTGGGTGTTTGATAGGGAGCTCAAGGGAGACACGCGTGACTCCTATGCCTAATCAATAGACGCTGCCTTATTAATGTTCTGTCACTGCGTCTTCACTGTAAGCTCATTATCAAAAATTATTGGAAACGAACATTCAGTCAACGCATTGTCAGCATTTCTGTTTCCAAAATATACACTTTTCCACAGAATATAGTCAAAATATATTTTTAGGAAATGTTTGGACCTGCTGTGCTACCAAATAAGCTAGGTGATAACCCCGGCGTGGCTCGGACTTTTGTTTTTGGAATAAATTTTGAAATATTTTAAAAACAACACACATGAAAACGCTTAGAATTAATACAGTAAAAATTCTTAATAAAAATTTGAAAAAAAAATTTTTAAAGGCTCACAATGGATGGACCTCTCCAAGGATGCCACTGCTAGTCTAAATAATTTCTTACTCACGTAATCTTACTTTAGATGCACACTTGATGTTGTTGCAATTCCCTTTCTTTTCTCGATGTCTTGAATCAAAACTTGGCCATTCATCTCTTTTTGTAGTGTAGCGATCGCCGATTCTTCTATTGACCTGCTTACCATTTGCTCAATACAGCACGGAGCTAAAGAAATGCTTCCTCTGTCGTCTTTCCACTCTTTCTCAATAGTCTGCTAACTTTCCATTATCTCCAGTTACTAATCATTTTTAAAGATTTTCAAAAAATTGTGAAGTACAGCAAGTCCCCGGACTTACGACACAATTGGTTCCACCAAAGTGTGTCTTAAGTCGAAATGTTGTAAGTCAAAACGTCATTTCCCATAGGAATAGATGTGTGCTTAAAAAATGAGTATCAACATTCATCTGACCTAATAAATAATTCCCAATGTTTATTTGTACATGTGAATGTGGATGCTGTATTATTAAAATAAACAATAAAGAAATTGAATTAACATACAAAACAATGAATCATTTATTTGAAAAATTGATTCAGGGAAGTTTGCACAGATGAATTTGCTTTTTCAGCATACAATTCTTTGTAACACTGATACATATTACATACAGAAGAACTACGATCAGAGTCTGGATCATTCTGTTGAAAAATTGCCATCGCAGCATCCAAATGAGAAAATGCATCTGAAAGTAGTTTTCTTGTTAACACTTTGACTGGCATTTCCTCTACACAGTGTTTTATCGTCAGAAGCACATTCTTTCCCAACTTCTTTCTCCAATTGTACAAGATCTTCCAGAGACAACTCTTCATGATGAGAGTTCAAAAGTTCATTCACATCATCAGCAGAAATATCCAAATTAAGTCTTTCTCCCATTTCCACAAAATTTTGTACTACACTGTCTGTTGATTCCACTGAAAAACCTTCAAAGTCGAAAATTAAATCAGGACACAGCTGTCTCCAAACTCCATGTTAGATGGGGTTACTTCATCCCAAGATGCCTTGATATTGTTGACAGCATCAAGAATGTTATATTTCTTCCAAATTTCCCAAATTGTTATAACTGTCGTGCATGGCAATCCCAGGGCTTGGGCTATTTGGCCGACTGAATCTCCTTATTCAGATCGATTAATAATGTCTATCATTGTAGCCACTGTGATAACTCGTCGTTGTAGCACATGAATTTTTTCCAGTAGGCTTCATCCTTTAAACAAATGTACATACAGGTACTCCGTATCTGAATATCCAAGTGGATGAAGAGGCACGAACGGTTACCGCGCACGAAAAGCAGGCACTATTAAGGGGTGAAATCACAGAGAAAGGAAGTAAAAACTCCTTCTATGGGTGAAATGCTATTTCAGGTTTTCAATGTTGTTGATTTGCACAAAGGAAATTGGGATTGGAACGGCTGCCAAAAATTTAGATTTATGTACATCTGAAGGGAAAATTTTTTAATAAAGAATCATTTTCTGTTAGAAAACTATTTTTCTAAGTTGGGTTAATTTTTACTATACGCACAATCGCGTGATGACTGATTCTGCAAGCTGAATTGTCGCGATTCCTGTTACCAGCTCGCGAGGCCCGCAGGTTGGGGAATAGTAACGGAAAACAGTGACCCGTAGGGCCGAGAGTGGGACTTGCGATTGTGAGTAAAAATTAATCCTAAGTTGTGTTCTATTTTTTTTTGTTGTAACTGCGAAGTTAGTGTCGTAACATCGAAGCATGGGTAGGAATTATTAAATGTCTTAAGTGCCGATTGTTGTAAGTCGATTTGTCGTAAGTCGAGGACTTACTATACTAAGAACTCTCTTTTCTAAGAAAAGCCTGAATAACTGGAATTCTATGCATTCTAACAAATTTTGCCTTTCATTGGTGGTCATGAAATATATATTGTTGATCCCTGCCTAGTGTAGGTGCATTGCGTGCTAACACCATTGTTGATACATATTGTTGCACAAACTTTTCCTTGCATTGTTGGTCATGAGATATTTCTCATTAATATGCCATGCCATAACCATGAATATCGATTTTTTTATTGATAATTATTATTTTTCCGAAATCTGAGGTAGACAGTGACCTTCCTCATGCTTTGAAGGTCAAGTATGCAAAATTTCATCAAGATCGGAATAAAACTGTAGATTTGTATTCAATACCCACAAACAAACATCCTTCTTTATATATATAGACTAGAAGAGGTACCCGGCGTTGCCCGGGATAATTACACTTGCACAAACTTTTCCTTTCATTGTTAGTCATGAGATATTGATTGTTGATCCCTGCCTTGTGTTGGTGCGTTGCGTGTTGATACCATTGTTGATACCTATTGCTGCACAAACTTTGCCGTGCATTGTTGGTCATGAGATATTTCTCATTAATATGCCCTGCCATAACCATGAATATCGATTTTTTATCGATAATTATTATTTTTCCGAAATCTGAGGTAGACAGTGACCTTCCTCATGCTTTGAAGGTCATGTATGCGAAATTTTATCAAGATCGGAATAAAACTGTAGATTTGTATAAAAAACGTAGACAGATCCACCCACAAACATCCTTCTTTATATAGATAGAAGAGAAGATGAAGTTCCTTTTATAGGTTTACATTCATCTGATGGTATCAGTGAATTGTTCGCTTTTGCATACTGATGAGCAGTCACTGAAATGCCACCTTATAACCTCTTCTCAAAAAAAAAAAAATTGACCAAAGTTCTTCAACAAATGAATGTCTTTATGTGTCATTTTCATTCCACATCCCAAATGAGTCCCGGCAAACTAAAATAATTGAGTGGATCTAGATTATAATAGTTAATACTGATTTAACGATAATTTTCAAAAATGTCAGCTAATAAAACAACATCGGTTGTCCAATAGATATCATGATAATCTCTGAAGGTGCGACATCTCACTGATGTCCATACGCTTTGAGCATGTAAATAATCCATTTCTGAAATATGCTCATCATTCAAAGAAAAATAAAAACATTTCAATGAAGGTAATTTGTTTTCTTTGAAACGTTCAAAAGAAGTCATATATTCATATGGATACACGCCTTTACGATGCAATAAATTGACGTTTTCAGGAAAATAAGATTGAAAAACAGGAAAATTCAAATAAAGTTTTGGTCAATGTATTCAGGGAGGATGCAAGCAATTGGAATGAATCTATGAAAAGTAAATTTTGAATTTTCATTGCCAGGAATTGTTCACTGGATTGTGGAATTACATTGATTTTTATGCCTTTGAAATATGTTAATCCCTGTACCAACATATGAGAGTCATAAATTTTAAAATTATGTATCATGACTGGTAATGTTTTTTTTTTTTTAATTTAAAAAGCAAGTTACATTTTTGATGCGCATAACCACGAAACTGACCGCTTAGATGAAAATGATCGCGTACTTTTACATCTTCGTTTTTAAATTGTTTTTTGCAAATATGACATATGTTTGAATTTTGAAATATTGCCTCATCATCCTTTGTCATTATTATTGGTTTTTCATATTTTAATAGTTTTGAAATTTTTTCATAATCTGAAGTAAGATATGAGAAATATTTGGCAACAGTTTTCTCCTTGTTATAGTTTTTTATTTACTATTTTTTATCGTCTAAGATAACATATAAGAAGATACAAGGCTTCTTGGTATGGATGTTCATACTTTTGGTATTGATGATCGTCCATGCTTTTGGTATTGATGAATATATGAATGCTGTGGACTTAGAATGCAAGTATGTAATTTTTCAATATGGCTTCGAAATCCGTCTATATATACAAACGGAAAGCGTAACTGCTTGTCATAATGTTCGAAATGCATATGTGTAACTTTTGGCATTTGCAGAATATGTAGTTTCTGTTCAATGAAATTTTAATTGATTCCTGTTGTAAAAGCAATTTATACAATATGGACAAACAAATCTTGTTTTTGAAGCACTAAATAATCTATTAAAATTTCTGAACAAACAATAATGGTTGTTATTTAATAGTAACAACTTAATTTCTTTTTTACCTTTAAATGTACTAATATATAATGGATAAACCGTTCTTTTCTCATATCCGTACACATGAACTGTTAAATGGTTTTGTTTTTCAAACTCTGTTATGTCTGAGAGAGGAATTGGTAACCGAATACCAGTTAAATTTAAGCTAGAAATACAGGTAATGATTTTTCAATTGAAAAATCATTACCTTTGCTTGGAGAGCATCTCCAGTTAATAATTATTATTATTTACTAGAAATACAGCTTTTTGTTTTAGTTGCCGAGTTCTCTGATCAATACCCGTTCTTTCTCTTTCCTTTCCAGGCACATAAATTTTTGCCAGTTGTCTGGACGTTTCATAGGAAGCTTAAGGGATGCATGTGTGACTCATTTGCCTCATCAATAGACGCTGCCTTATTAATTTTCTGTCATTGCATCATCATTTTATGCTCATTATTAATAATTCTTGGAAATGAACGTTCAATCTTTGCATTATCAACATCTCAGTTTCCAAAATATACACATTCCCACAGAATATAGTCAAAATGTATTTTTATGAAATGTTTGGATCTGATGTGCTACCAAATAAGCTAGGTGATAACCCCGGGCGTGGTTTGGACTGTTTTTATGATTAAATTTTGCAATATCTTAAAAATAAACACATGAAAACGCTTAGAATTAATACAGTAAAAATTCAAAATGAAAACTCGGAAAAAAATGCTCACAATAGATGGGCTTCTCCATGTATGCCGCTGCTAGCCTAAATAATTTCTTAGTCACTAATCTTACTTTAGATGTTCCCCTTAATGTTGTTGCAATTCCCACTCTCGATGTCTTGAAGCAAAACTTGGCCATACATCTCTTTGTGTATTCTAGTGGTCGCCAATTCTTCTACTGACATGCTAACCATTTGCTCAATACAGCATGGAGCTAAAGGACCGCTTCCTCTGTTGTCTTTCCACTCTTTCTCAATAGTCTACAAACTCTGCATTATCTCCTGCCAGTTACTGATCATTTCTAAAGATTTTCAAGAAATTGTTAAGTACCAAGATCTCTCATTTCTAAGAAAAGCCTGAATAACAGGAATTCTATGCATTGTTACAAATTGAACCTTATCTATATTTGCCAAAATTTGCCTTTCATTGTTGGTCATGAGATATATATTGGTGATCCTGCATAGTGTTGGTGCATTGCGTGTTGGTATCGTTGTTGATACCTACTATGGCACAAAATTTGCCTTTCATTGTTGGCCATGAGATATATATTGTTGGTCCGTGCAGAGTGTGAATTGCGTGTTGACACCATTGTTGATACCTATTGTTGCACAAACTTTTCCTTGCATTAAAGAATAATAATTGGATCTATGAGGATTTTTATACACGCCATACCTCAGATGTTTTTCATCAATAATTTTCCTTGCATTGTTGGTCATGAGATATTTCTCATTAATATATCTTGCTATAACCATGAATATCGGGGTTTGTTTTTTTTTATCAATAATTATTATTTTTTCGAAATCTGAGGTAGACAGCAAACCTTCCTCATGGTTTGAAGGTCAAGTATGCAAAATTTCATCAAGATCGGAATAAAACTGTAGATTTGTATAAGAAACAAACACACCCACAAACATCCTTCTTTATATATATAGATAGATTTTTTAGTGCATAAAAATCCAGCCCCTAGTAATGAGTAATAATTTTGGGTATGTTAAAGTGTGACTGGGTCAGTGTGTGTTAGTGTTTTTTTTTTGGTTGTTGTTATGTGTTGCTTGTGTCGCTGTTTATCGTTTGTTTTTTTGTTATAAAGTAGTTTAATTGCGTGTCGCTCTCATTGTGTTTGATGTGAGCATCAGTTATGTTGTGTGGTTGTTATTGTGTGAGAAAGAAGTGTGTCCGACGGAGTTCGTCAGTGTTATATGATATGTAGAGCAGGTATCTAAATTAATAGTTAATTTAGATAATTATTAAGTGTCGTTTGCGGTAACTTTGGGGAAGCTGTGACAATAGCTTGAGAGGCTGTTGATGTCGCAGTTTTTCCAGGAATTTTGGAGTGACAATGGTATAACAATGGAGTTTTGTTTGTTGAGAAGGAGCGTCTTGCATGTGAGACGAAGAAGCCGCCTGTAGAAAAAAGTAGCGTCTGTTCGACAAGCGCTCAGCCACGATTTTTTTAAAAAAATGAAGACGTTGCTATTTAGTCGCTGTCTATCAATTGTCATTGCGTAGGTGTCCGTTTGTATCAGAATTATTGTGGATTTTGCACGTTTGCGATCATTTATGTTTCTGCAAAGATAATGGAACGCTCCGCAACCGTCTCGTTTCTTGAGAGAACGTCGGCCGCCATCAGAGTTAAGAAAACTGTGATGGATCATCTTGTGATTGGTGAGCCTGCTCCTTTTTTCTGTCAACAATGTTATCAGTCTAATGTATTGCACAAAAGAAGATAATTATAGTGTGGTGGGGAATTTTCTTGAAGCTACCCCCCTTCCTGCAGGATTTCGAGTTTGTCTTATAAAGGGGAACAATTGTATCATTGCACCATCATGCGACGCAATATCTCCTTTCGTTCGAAAAGAAGCGATACACTTTAATGTGTTGTTTTTTTTATTATAACTCTTGCTGACTATGTCCTGCACATATAACTGTGTTGTTTAAGCACAGAGCTTAGAGAATGTGCTTGCGAAAAATTTATCACCCAATCATTTGAGTGGGTGTTTCGCCAGTGTGGTTTAGCGCACGAGACGGGCAAGAGAGTTATTATGTATCTGTCAAAGATATGAAAAGTAGTGCGATGAAACAGTGCTGTAAGTATTTCGTACCAATTTAAAATGAGGAAAAAGCATTGTGGCTGTGGAGTGATTGTTATTCACTTGTGTTGTAGGATATCACGGGGTTACAGCTCTCCTCCCCTCTCCTGTTCCGGGTAATGTAAATATTGTCATACTTTAGGACAGGAGTGCCATAAAAGGGGGGGGGGGGGGGGGACCAACACATTCCAGTGTTGCTTTTGCTCACGAGAGAAGGTACATTTTGTACTGACAGCACTGCGCATAGCGAAACATTGAATTTAAAGCTTATTGTCTCATGTGCTATGCTTTATTGTTTAAATGTAATTGATTTTAAATGTAACAGTCATTAACTGATGAGATTTAGAATCGTTTTAATGCATTTTAATGAAGTTTTGAGGACTTAATATTTACTTATTAACTTTGTTAGATATGTTGGGGGCCCCTTCTGTTATTTTATATTGTACATTTTGTTATTAATACCTGCTTATTAAAATGAACTGTTATTATCACTCACCACGTCTACTCTTTGACTAGGCTTCACCTCCCCTCCGCGAGTCATTTTTTACAACCCGACCCTAACGCGCATGGATTCAAGTTTCAAGGTGGGTCACTCTTCGGGTACCCCTCCCACGCGTTCGGGGCACATTTTGGCACCCTGAACAGGGAGTCGCTAGTACGGCATTTTCCGGATTAGGGGTAGTCAAAGGGTAGGTGTTGTGTTTAGAGGTGTTGTGTTTGCATTGTCGTGTGTGTGCTATGTAAAATGGGGTAAAGTCAGTAACATTATGCCGGACGACATTGTGCCTGGAGAGGGTGGAGATGTAGCACCAGAACCGAAAATGGCCGGATATACGGGGACAGTGCCGGTTTTCTCAGGGAATGGGTCTGGAATAAGTGTCTCCGGGTTCTTGAAAGTGTCTCTATATTATGCCTGGGAGTATCAGCAGTCGAAACCACACGAGTCGGCATAGGTGGTACCGGATGACAGTGGGCCGATCCTTTTGAGAAGAGGAAAGGGCAGACTTTATCGTGTGGGCATAATAATTCAGGGACAGCTGGTGGACATGTTGGTAGATACAGGATCCCAGGTTTCTTTCCTGGATAGTCAGCTCTGTCGCCAGCTGCCACATGCTCCCGTTCATGATGTGGACACAGTTGTTCGTGGGGTCAACGGGGGATGCATCCATATAAAGCAGGCAGCCACCTTAGATATCAAAATCCGTGGTAGGGCCTTGCCCGAATGTGACTTCCTGCTACATTCATTCTCGGACAGGCCCTATGACGGGATATTGGGAACGGATATCCTGGATGGGATTTCATTTACATGCGCTACAACTGAAATTGTGAATGGAGTTGACTATGAGAATAGGAACCAAGGAAAGGAAGAAGGTGGTGTGCAGGGCAAGGAACTGCATGACAATAAGAGCCCTGAGGGGTTTAAGAGTTCTAGTGACATATGTAAGGAGACGATACGTCCTAACATACAGGTGATGGTTGCCTGTACTGGGAATTTGCGTGGTGCCTGATTTGGGCTGTTTAGGGTGCTACAGATACTGCCCGGAAACAAAGTCAGGATTAAAGGCCTCAGATTTCGGGATACCCAGGTCATTTTTGTTCATTTTATTAGTATCAATTTTATGTTGGAAATACGTTCAAATTGATGTTAAATCAGCTTACTTGTATGGGTGTGAATATTTATCGGAGACAATCTCATGGATTTGAAATTAAAGGTCAAGAAAATAAAGCTTGTCTATTAAAAAAATCGATTTATGGATTACGTCAAAGCAGACGTGAATGGAATTTGGAATTGAATAATATTTTAATTGATTTAGAATTTAGAAACATCAGTTGGAAAAATAAAGCAATTCTGATTGTATATGTAGATATTGTAATATTTGCCGAAAAAGAAAGTATATTTTATTAATTAAATAAAAGATTGAAATTCAAGAATTGGGAGAAACAACATTTTTATTGGGTGTTAACTTTGAAAAAATAAATAATAAATTATGTCTACATCAAAAGACATATATTGAAAAGTTACAAAATGGATTAAATGGTTTACCAATGTTAAAAATTAATTTGCCATTAAAAATAGGTCATAATATTCAGAAGGAAATAGATGAAAATGATATTGTAGAAACGGAATTAATGAAGAAATACCTATTAATCATTAATTGGTTATTTATCTTTTATAGCTAATCAAAGCAGACCTGATATATCATTTGATGTAAATATAATATCACAATCAATAATGGTTATACAAATGAACAATGATGTATGGTAATAGACTTATTAAATTATGTTTTTAATACTAAAGAACTAAAAATAAATTTATCAAATGTAAGCGGTAAAGATTTAATTGGCTTAACTGATGCCAATTGAGGTTGTATCCTTAATAATAGACACTCATCAAGTGGCTACCTAATATATTTAGGTAATATTCCATTTATGTGGAAAACTACAAAGCAAAAATGTATTGCACTAAGCTCAATGGAATTGGAATTTATATCTTTAACTAAAAGTGTAAAAGAAATTATATGGTATAAAAATATTATATCCGAACTGAATGTTATAAAAATCAATAAACCAATAATGTATTACGACAACCAAGCAGCAATGTACTTCACAAAAAATAATCAGGAAAATTTCAAAACAAAGCATATAGATATAAGATATAAGTTTCTTAGACAATATATCAAGGATGAAGAAATAGAATTAAAATATGTAACAACCTCAAATAATTTAGCAGACTTTTTAACTCAGCCTATTCCAACGCAGAAACTAAATCAGATATATGATAAAATATTTATAGAATAATTTTATTATGTATCTTTTTATTATTTTTTTTTTGCACGATGGGGCTGATTGTTAGTTATTTTTTTTTATCAAAATGTAATATTTTCGTGCAAAAACAATCTTTTATGGTTCTTATTGCTGTAAATTAATATTTAATTCATTTCCAATTGTAATTTATAATTTTGAATAATTTAGAAATGTAAAATAATTTACTACAGCAATGTTGGATTATAGGATTATAGAAATAATTTTATAGAACTCAATTGTAACAATGAGTACGTGTTCACATGAAAATGCAATCACATAATTGGTATATTGTAAGCATTACCACTTCTCCTTCAGCTCTTGCTAACGACAGAGGTAGCAAAGATTGCTCCCTATAATTATTATTTCTGTTCTGCCTGATAATTACTTAAACCATAACGAATAGAATAGTAAGTGTGATTACTTGTGTAGTTTTCTGGCGCATCCGCAAGATGTCACTGCGTGCGTTTTCGACCAGCGAGTCGCAAGTTTTTAGTATTCGCTTACAAAGAAAAGGATGAAACGTTAACAGTAGTTTTAAAAATTAACTTTCAAACAAGAGTTCTTTTTTTATTCTTACTGTTTATTTACTTTTTCTTAAAAAATTCGAAAAGTTTATTTTTTTTTTTTGCATCCAGGGTAATATATCATTCAAAAATTTTCGATTTATCCTAATATTTTATTAAGAAAAACGCCTTGATAGATTGAACAATTCAAAAATTGGCCCTCTCGTCCCCTCAGGAGAACCAGAGGAACAAGAAGTCATTTCTAGCTTATCGGTAGTTTCGATCCTACATTATAAGAAAGAGTTTGCTTGCCTTTTTATTATCAGAATGCCTTTATCTTGTTCTCTCTGTGGATGTGTAAATAAGAAATCCAATAGAAACTTCACGTTTCATATATTTATACAATCGGAATCGATTAAGAAGCAGTGGATTACCTTTAGCCAGCGAAGACGTTGTATCCAAATGCGAACAGCATCGTGTAATCAGTTCATTTCGAAGCGTCTTGCTCTTTCTATAATCCTGTAGTTTTAAATTCATTGAAAATTAAAACGAAATTCATTGAAACTCGAATCTGTTCCAACTCTAAAAGGGCATAATTCTGGTGATCTTTACAACGACCACGATAGTCGGGTATTTGCTAACCGCCGATGGAATGAAGTAGGCCTATCTGTGGTCATAAGGTACGTGCACGAGTAAATATAACGAGTAAATTTTTTAAAATACGAGTAAAAATACTGTTTTAAACGTAACGAACGATATGCAAATTACACTATTAACACATTATAACAAGCTCATCACGTATGAATAGTGAAACAATAAAATATACGACAGAAACTGAACACGAAACATGGAAATTCCCATTTGCAGCCAGCAAAAAAAACGCCACGAAGTTGGTCGAAATCGACAGCAGCGCTCTTATTTCGCGAATCCGCCGCTCGCCTGATTTTTAGCATTGCTTAATACGAGAGTAATCACAATGAATAAATGTCAAAGGGGCCCCTCCACATTCGCTATGCTTAAATGAATAAATGGTCTTTATTTTTTATATAGAAGTCTCTTCATTATCTGACTATTACGTTTAATATTCCACTGCGTCATAGCAGACAACGGTTATGTACACTCTGCAACAGTATGGAGTAAGTGCACGGTTGTGCTTCGTGTGATTTTAGCTCATGTACAAAGCTCGTCGAGATTATACAGTATAAGACATGCGCATGACAGCAGACACAAGAATGCACCCCTTCTATACTGGCGAACGAAAACCAGCTATGAAAGGTCTTGTGTGCACTGAGAAGCCCGCCAAGGAGGGGTTAATGTGTCCCCCCCTCTCCCGTTAAGGAACTCAATGGGAGCACACGGCATCAGTGTGGACGTTGATTTATAGAATGATAAAATGGGGGCTGTCAGAGTATTGAGAGCCGTTCATGACATGTGACCACACCTGGTAGAATCTGCTACCCCCTTAAGCCAAGCAGTTGTTCCTAGTCGAGTAACCCTATCCTTATGCAGTTAATGCAGCTTAAATTAGCTGAAGGGTGTTAGTATAAGAATTGAATCTGATAAGCATAATTAAATAAATTTACCTAGACAAGTAAATGTAGCATAGCCTAGTAGTGGAGGGGCCCCTTTGACTGTACACGAACGAACAGTTGCAATTCAATTGTATTATATTTCTCTTTTTACTGTGGGTTTATATTTCTCTTTTTTATTTCTATTTATCCATAACAAACTCTGTTTTTTTTGGGTTTTTTTTAAGAAAACCTGCCTCTACGTATATATGCTCCCTCGATGTATCAGGCCCTGAACACCTGACAGGCCACTCCCTAACAATAGTTGTTGCTGCTATTGTTGTTAACTAACAGGGTAGGGGGAGTGCATATCACAGAGTCAAAGCTATGGGATAGAGAAAATTTCCGATATGGGAATGTTTTATCCGATCCATTGGATGAAGTAAACAATACACGTTTCTCGCCAGATAGAACGAGGTGGCCTCCAATTATGTTTGTGAATGGTATAACTATTTTGTTGATGAGAAAACAAGTCGTTTTTTTTCCAGTTCCACAAAAAAGAATACAAGCTATTTTACCTACATAAATATTCATAATATAAACCCTGTTTCAAAAATTTACGATCATGTGCTGAAAGGATCTTTATCTCATTTTTATGCCATTTTAATCTCCAGTCAAATATGACGAGCGAAAAACTAATAAGATATTTTTAATTATTGATTTAAGGAGTTTAAATGATTAATTGAAATTTAAATGAGTTCAGTCTCCTTATAATGGGGAAAATCGTGAATTAATAAAAACAAAAAATAAATAATAAATAAAGTCACCAATTTTCCCAAGTTTCTTTAAGATTGGTGACTTTATTTATTATTTATTTTTTGTTTTTATTAATTCACGATTTTCCCCATTATAAGGAGACTGAACTCATTTAAATTTAAATTAAAGATATTTTTAAGTCTTGTTTGTTGTAGAATAACATAAAAAACAAAAACAAGCATTATCATAATACAATTTAGAACGGAGAGATGGTTTAAACAACCCCTACTGTTTCACAATAACACGATCACCCCTTAAGAGTGCTCCAAAAATATACAATCAGTATTTATTATTTTCTCCTTTTGCCTTCACTACAGGCAGATGACATTCTGGCATGCTGGCTACTAGTTCCTGAGACTGTTCTGCTGTGATTTTAGCTCAGATTTCTTGCAGAACAGTGGCCAGCTCATTCTTTGTGGCGGGTTTCTTTATGACGCTTCCCATTTCATTATTAACTAAATTGTCCTTATCATAGACAAATCAGGGCTAAATGAGAGCTAGTCTGACAAGGCTTTTAAAATTCGAGCCGTCATCTTTATTTGTTGTTTTTGCTCAATGATGTGAACCAATCTTGTTGAGACACTTATGGTTTGGGTGAAGCTACTCAATCAATGGAATCAAACATTCTTCTAAGATATCTTCATACTTTTCTGCATTAACATTATTAATTTTGAGGGCACTAACACCATGAGCACTTATATAGCCCTATAGCATGAGACTGTCAGGGAATTTTACTGACTGAAATAAGCATTCTGAGTGAATGCTTCAGATTTCTGACGAGTGATTTTCTTGGGTTGCCCTACATGTCACATATGGAACGAAGACTCATCACTCTATGAGACACTATTCCACTGATCTAGTGTACATTCTGTACAATTATTAGCCCATTTCTTTCCGTTTGCCTTATGTAGTGCTATGAGCATTGGTCTAGTTTTGCTGCGTATAAAGTGATTCAAAGATTTCTTAGTCGTCATCTAATTGTAGCATTCGAAATTGGCATGCCAGTAGCCTTAGTCCAATCTGATCTAATTTCAGATGTTGCCATATGTGTTTTGCCTTTTTAATAGTTATTTCAATAATTTATTATCTTGTTTTACCGTGGTCTTCCAGGTTGCTTAGTGGCTGTCAACAACGACTACTCCTTCCACTTTTTAGTGATTCCAATAATGGCACTTTAACTCGCACACAGATCTTTAGATATTAGGCATGTAGACTTGCTTCTTTGTTTTTTGGAATGATAAGTTTATGGGCCAGAGTTGAAAGTGTTTTCTTCCTACCCATCTTTCTGTTTTATCAGCAATGAGAAAGGAACAACTCCGTAGTGCACTAATTTGGAGCAATGTAAGTTTTCTAAGCTGAAAATGATACATATGCAAATTTGGTGGCTTGTGATAAACCATTAAACTGAGGTAGATTAATACATTTTACATTTGTTGCTTTTTGTAATTCTGATCATATATTTTTGAACACTCTCAGGAATGATCGTATTATTTTGGAACAGTAGGGTTTATATAAACCATCTCTCCCTTCTAAATTGTTATTGTGATAACACTTTTTTTGTTTTGTAATGTGTTCTACAACAAGCAAAACTTGTAAATATCTTATTTGTTTCTTGCAAGTCATACTTGACTGGCTAGTAAAATGGCATAAAGATGAGATAAAGATGCACAGTATATCAGCACATAATCATAAGTTTTTGAAACTGGGTTGTATAAACAATTCATTATGACAATTACAACATACATAAATATACAGGGTGATTCAGTCAATTTCTGACCATTTCACTCGAATGACGTGCATTAGGGATAAACAATTGAAAGAATATGAGCGCCATATCGAATTTCTAAATAGTTGGAGTTTGTATTGTTGCAACGGCGCTGCATGAAAATCGTATTGTTGAAAAATGGTGCCCGCTTTATCAACAGAGCAGAAATGCAAGCTTGTCGAATGGTATTTCGAGACAAAATCACCTGTAACCGTGCAAAGAAAGTTTCGGAAGGAGTATAAGTGTCGAGACGCACCAGGCAGGCAAGCAATCATGAATTTTGTCAAGCAATTTCGTGCCACTGGACGTGTTAAAGGCAAGAAAAAAAGCGGGAGCGAAGCTCGTGTTCGAACGGCCGAAGTTGTCGAAAATGTTCGCACAAGGTTGGTCGATTCCCCTACCAAAAAATCTGTTTGCCGCCTATCCATTGAAGAGGGGCTGTCGGTCGTGGCGAATTTTGAGAAAGGATTTACACCTGTTCCCATATAAGATTCATGTTTATCAGGAGTTAACAGACACTGGAAGACAGAAGCGACAACAATTTGCGATGGAATTTGGAGCAGAAATGGAAGCCAATCAGGACATTGTGGACAACCTGTGGGTGTCAGATGAGGCCTTCTTCCGTCTGTCAGGTGACATTAATAAACACAACGTTTGTTTTTGGGGTTCCCAGCACCCTCATGAGATCCATAAGTCACCTCTTCATACACGAAAAGTTATGGCTTGGTGCGCGATTTCCAAAAGAGGCATCATTGGTCCGTTCTTTTTTGAGGGCACCGTAACGTCACAGGCTTACCGTAACATGTTGGAAACCTTCTTCATCCCCGAGCTGCGAAGGAGGCGTATACCGCTTCGACATCAATGGTTTCAACAGGATGGGGCTAGGCCTCAACCACTAATGAAGTGCTAGACTTTCTCAATCAGAAATTCGGAAATCGTGTCAATTCAAACAAGTTTCCAGATCGATTCGGGGGTGGCTTTCTTTGGCCCCCTACGAGTCCTGACCTAAACCCATGTGATTTTTATCTCTGGGGGTTCCTTAAAGACAGTGTGTTCACTACAGCACCAAGAACCCTAGACCAGCTGCAACAAAACATCGTCGACTGCTGCACCCTTGTGAATGCAGAAATCCTGGATAGAGTTATGAACAACTTCACCATTCAGCTGCGAGCAGTTCAAAACATTCTTGGTGGCCACATTGAGCATATCATCAAGGCTTTTCCACGGGAATAAAAACTCCGAACTGCCTAAAATATCATACTGAATTGCAAGTTTGTAAACATTAATGGGTCAATAAATCATAGTACTGAAATGGACAGAAATTGACTGAATCACCCTGTACCTATAAAGTTTTATAAAGCATATGTTGAGATTTCCATGTTACCTTAATTGAGCTGATTTGTATCATTATTAGATAGCATTCAATATACAGTTAATAACTTATGAAAAATAAAGTTTATCAGTGTGTTTGACATAATTTTAAACCATTATAAAAAGTTTGTCACTATACAGCTTCAATGCTGAACATCAGCACCAGCAGTGTGGAGACCATCATCCACTATAGGCTGAAATTCAACAAGATCTGTGCCAGATGGGTTCCTAAGCAATCTCCGAGATCACAAAACTACCTACGTGGAAATCCGTTCCAAGCTGCTGCAGCAATATGACAGAGAAGGTGACAGCTTCCTAAGGCGTGTTGTGACCACTGACGAGATAAGGACTCATCACTGAAAGGAAGAGTGCAAGCATGGAGTGGCGACACAATGTCTCACCACGATCCAAGAAATTCAAAATGACACCGTCGGCAACGAAAATGATGGCAACTGTATTCTGGGACAATAAGGGTATCATTCATGTCAATTTTCTTGACGTCGAACCATAAATGCACCCTACTAATGTGACATTTTGAAGATGTCCCTGAAGCCTCCCTAAGGAAAAAGTGACTAGAGAGAACCAGTGGTGTTTGTTTTCTGCAAGACAATGCCGGACTACACACAGCCAAACTGACTATAGACACACTGTCAGAACTCAAATGGGACATCTTACCACATCCTCCATATACACTGGATCTCTCCCCTTGCGACATCACCTTTGTTGACCATTGAAAGTGTTCTTGTAAGGGCAGAGGTTTGGCTCCAATGAGAAAGTGAAAAAGGCTGTCCTGACGTGGTTTCGACATCAGCCTGACGATTTCTACAGAACCGGTATCCAGATGCTCCCAGAACACTGGAAAAAAATGTGTAGAGAAGAAAGGAGAGTTCTTTGAGAACTAACTTGTGTGTGGATGTGTGTGGGTGTTTTTTTTTGTAGTTACCTGATCTTATAAAAAATAAAGTCCAGGTCAAATTTCAACGCCCCTCGTTTTTGAGTTCTTGTATTTTTTTTTTTTTTTTTTTTTTAATTTCATGCTCAGGGTGACGGAAAATTCCTGCACCATACGCAAAATCACAGTATTTGTTCAATAAGTCCTCAGTCGAATTCCAGACAGGTCTATAACTGGAAATTCAGGTTGTATGAATTCTCGGGTCATGACTGTCTATGGCAAGGCATTATTCTTCTTTCCGTGCATAGATGGGCTATGTCGCAAATCTTCACACTGTATCTGAATACTCGCAGAATGAAAAGTCCATTAGATTCAAATCTGATGACCATGGAGCTCGTTTAACAGATTCTCTGCAACCAATCCCGTATTCAGGAAAGGTTTCATCCAGCCAGTGTCGCAGCAAAACCATTAGAATTTTGCCTATGCTGCGAGACTTTTTGGACATCCTGTATTTTATTTATTTTTATTAAGTACTTATTTACTTTTAACTTTATATTCTAAAGTAATGAGACGATATTTTCCATGTAATAAAATGTACCATGGATTGTATCTGAAGTTCGATGAAAGTAAATCTTACCATTCGGATGTTAAAATTCACGATGACTTCTTGTAGAACCAAAACGTTGGAGGATTTTTCTAGAAGAAATTCTGTGCAGATGTAGACATTCGATGACCTTAAGTCCAGATGATAACACAGTCATCTTACTACCATATTCTACTAAAACTTATCATCTGGACTTAGGTCAAATTTACTTTCATCGAACTTCCATTTGTACATTTCATTACATGGAAAATACCATATTTTATTTATTTATTTATTTATTTATTATTAAATTGGTTAGAAAAAAAACAGTGATACCCAACAAGCCTGTATGGTTAAAAACCGACAAGTTAGGTCATGTGACTATGTCGCTATGCCTGTGAGTATCAATACAAATATTGATGAACAGTAAATAAACGAGGTTAGTAAATACATATTAAAAAATTAAAAAATTAAAGAATTAAACAAATCTGACGAGTTAAATTATGATAAAAAACGTCAAAATGGACATCCAGAGTTCAGCTGTAATACTGACATTGAAGGTCGAGAATTAACTTGTGGTAAATATATAGCAGCATCAGCTACATCAAAGTCTCAGAGAGCTTACATATGTGACATAAATATCATTAAATCCATAATTATTTACTTAGTCTAACAATCATGAATTAAGATTAAGTTAACTGATGTAGACAAGGATAAAAGGCCAATGGGAGCCAGAATGCCGTAAAGTAAACGACTAACGACATTCTCAGACTATCTTACTAACTAAGAATACAAGACAATTTAAACTTAGACTTTTACAAATTAAAAATTAAAAAATTAAAACACCTGTTGGGAATATCAATTAAAGTGACTACGATGATTTACGTTACAAGTCACTTGGGGACGTCTTGCAAAAAACAAAAATTCTTTAGAGCTCTCCTAAATTGAGAATATAAACTTATTGAACATATCTCAGTGGGGAGTTGAGCCCAGCATTTTACACTTACAAAGGACATACAGCATCAACGATAATTAGTTTTAGCGAGAGGTAGGCGCACTTCGCTTGCAGATCTAGTGAGATAATTATGGGTATCTTTATTATTACTTTAGATTAATTCAACGTTCTGCTTTCATCTTAAACTTTTTTGAGTGTTATTTTTTTAAGTTTTCTTAAACCATGTTACTTTCCAAATCAGCATTTTTACTGTTCATTTTGTGCTGTAAAATCCACGATCAGCACTCTTGGTACCTGATTGGTGGATATTGCCTCCCTGTGTATCTATATGTTTAGTGGCATA
Organism: Rhysida immarginata; assembly: GCA_023313115.1. Lineage (NCBI taxonomy): Eukaryota > Metazoa > Arthropoda > Chilopoda > Scolopendromorpha > Scolopendridae > Rhysida > Rhysida immarginata. The sequence goes on from JAHWFO010004583.1 coordinate 686,001, forward strand.
ACTCCTACAATTTTCAGTTTATTGGTCGTGATGATGTTAAAGACCGAAACATGTTGCCGAAAAAAAATTCTACCGTATTGCTATTCCAAGATCGTGTATTTATTTGTGTAAATTTATGAACAATTTCTTATAATAACTATACGTTTCCTTACCTGTATTAATTTCTTCTGGTTTTTCTTCTGGTTTCATTGAGAGGAAATTTTTTGGCAATATTGGTCTCCCATGTACATGCAATGTCTCATGATGTTTTTTATGGCTGGTCTGACTAAAACTTTTAGCACAATAAGTACATCGATATGGATTCGCACTTGTATGTGAATGTTTCTCATGACATTTCCTAATGGTTGAATTAGCTAAAGATTTATCAGAAAACTTACACTTAGTCCTTTCTCCAATTTGATTAAGTTCATTGTGTGTCGGACTTGAATGGACTTCTTTTTTGATGGCAATGTTTTCAGTGTTCTTTTTATGTTTCATCATTCTAGGCGTTTCATCATAAGTCTGCAAGTGAAATCTCTTCAGATTTGTCCCAGATGTTGTAGAACTTCTTTTCTTGGACAAATAATCTTGAGATATTCCCTGTGTATATGAAATGAACGGAGTGAACATTTCTTTTGAATAAGGCTTCTGACTAACCTTCAATGACTGCCCTTCTGGGATAATACAATTTTTAGAATAGCAATGATCAATTAGTAATCTTTCACATGTTTTTTTATTTATAAATGAATGTGATTTGAGAGATGAAACTTGAGAAATCTGTTCTTTGTTCGCCTCTGGCTGGTTGCATTTATTATTATTATTCAAAATCTGATAACTTATCACATGTGAAATTTCATTGATAGAGACACGAATGATATATGTGATTGAATTTCCCTCTTCAGAAGTGGAAATATGGGCGTTTCCTTTAATAATGCAATTAGTAATCATAAGTAATCCATCGATAATTTCAACGAATTTCTTTGTTAAAATAGGCTCCATTTACAATATGAGTTTTGATTTCTTTATTTCCTGTAGAATTAAAAAAAAAAAAAAAAAAAAATTAGAAAATTACATTGCCATTTGTTAAATGACATAAGCACCTATTTTAGATTTAATTTTAAAGACAATATAAAATGTTTTGAGAAAACATACATCAGTGGTTCAACTAATTTATTCGCATCTGTGTTTCTTTTACATTCATGACCCTTTTACATCCAAGAAAAATTTATTGCAATCCCTAGAAATCATAAAACCTTTTTATACATGTATTTTTCTAACTCATTCAAATCCAAAGGGTAAGTAGTGTCCCTCTGCAATCACCGAGCTTAACTCTACTATTCTTTAAAATGGGGAACATGATTTGACCGCCAGCATTGAGCAACTATTTCTGAAACCCTGTAACTTCAATAAAACTCCAGCTAGAATTACTGATCCAGAAATAGGAGCCTCCTCATGTGCCTTAGGAAGTGATTAATGTACAGTAACTATAGGTATTTTAATCAAAAATCAAAAAAATTAAACCCAATAATAGTGGAATATTCTATTGGAACAAATTCACTCATCCCCTACAAGTTCATCTTTTAAGAGATTACTGAAAAATTCCCTTTTAATTAACAGTCCACCTGCTAACACTAGTTACCCTTTTTACTAACTGAATTTTCTCTGATAATTAGCCCCAGATTTCCCTCTAACAACCCTTTACATTACTTGTAATAATTTCATGCAGCCATAATGTAATTAACTTAGCCTTTATATACCGGGTGTTTCAAAAATGACCGGTATATTTGAAAAATCAATAAAAACTAAACGGGCAGCGATAGAAATACACCATTTGTTGCAATATGCTTGGGACAACAGTAAATTTTCAGGCAGACAAACTTTCGAAATTAGTTACAATGTTCTACAACAGATAGTGCTGCAGGAGATTTGAAAGATATAGAAGAAAACGCAGTCTGTGAGTTCGCCATTCTGTAAGTCGTCTTTCTGCTGTAAGCGTGTGCTGTTCACAGATTGCAAGTTTGCTGTGAAAAAATTGTTTATTCCTTAGAACAGAGGATTTTTATCGTAGTTTAGATTTTCCAGACTGCAGCACCATCTGTTGTGGAACATTGTAACTAATTTCGAAAGTTTGTCCGCCTGGAAATTTACTGTTGTCCCAAGCATATTGCAACACACGGTGTATTTCTATCGTTGCCCGTTTAGTTTTTATTGATTTTTCAAATATACCGATCATTTTTGATTTGAAACACCCGGTAAATACTTCCATGTCAGCAATATATTATACAATAATCTTTCAGTTTAAACTGTAACTAGAAAAACTAATATTGATAAATCAATATTTCCACCAGACACCAAACATAGGCCTACTGGCCATACAGGCTCTGGACCGGGATCAATTAATAATATTTTCTTCTTCTTCTTAAATAAATAAAATTATCAAAATAACACATACACAAAACATTAAAGACATAAGCACCTATTTTTACAAAACACATTAAAGACTATTCTTCCATCTCAACTAAATATACATATGCAAAAAATTAATAAAGGTAAAGAACCAAAAAAAAAAATGTACTAATGACATATATGCACAAAAGTTGGAATGATTAATGGGCTGTGTACATCCCAGAAGTAGTCCAAGTTTTGTGCAGATAACTGGCATAGAAGCAGAATTATTAGCCCATGCATTGCAAACAAAACTTGGATTCATCACATTTCAAAGTAATTTTTCTTTAAACATGCTATCTATTAACAATTTAACAAGAACATTTTCGTCTTATTTTATCCTTAGAGAATGTTCCACCAAATAGTGCCTAACATTTAATTTACACCTTGTATACGTTGGGCAATGAAATGATATTTCTGGTCTATCTGATGCAAAATCAAAGAAGAAATATAATTTCAATTAATGCAACAGGCATTAGATGGGCTAATATAAAATGTCATTTAATAGACCAACTATATGGGAACAGAAATATCATATGGTTAACTGGAAATTATGGTAGATATAATTAAGTTGAGGATAAATTAACCGCTGTTAGTCAACTGGCTTTAATCTATATTGTATTTTTAGCATCATTCTAGCAATGCACTAAAACGCTTTCTCAAATAGTTATACAGTCTAACCTCGCTAACTCGAAAATTTTTTATTTCCCTGCATTTTCACTATTGATTCAATAGTCACGTTCACAACCTCTTAACTTTTCTCACTTATCTTGTTTAAGTCGCTTTCAGTGACGTCATTTTGAGGAAAGCGAAGTCTCAAAAGTGACTTTTCTGAAAGCGAGTCGGTACCCACTTTCCCTCCTGCTTTTGTTACTTTTCTGGCTTTGCAGCTACTAACTTCCGGTTTAGTGGTGATCATATTGAATCGCCACTTCGCTCGTTTCGATGCTTGACCACCGATAAAACTTGTAATTTAAAAGCGTAAGTAAAGCATTTAACATTGTAAATTTTGTTGCTTATAAATTAAGGAATAATACAACCATGGAGAACAATAAAAAACATTTTTCACAATCAATAAATCGCTTACTATTTTTCAAACGATTTCGATATGTTCATGTCTATTTATGCCTGATGCAGTTTTAGATGCAAAAGTAACAAAGCAGCAAAAGTGATCTTTTCACTTCCTGTTTCATTCACAATGAAAACCTATTTTCTTTGCTTTTTAAAAGCAAACACAAAGTCACTTTCCCTTAAGTGAAAGGTATTGAATGCGACTAATGTAATTTTCCCTTGTTAAGTCAACTCATTCTCAGAAAACCTTGCTATGTCAAATTTTGACTTCATGTGCCAGAGAAATACATTAGACAGTTACGAGTTTTTCATTATGAGAAATTTATAGTATGAAAATGGAAAATAATTGAAGTCACTTCGATTGACTAGACAATTCTCATACGTTACCAGAAAAGTTCTCTAAAAATTTTTTTGATCTCATTGGCATGTCTGTGGTGTAAGAAATGTTTGAGTGTGCAGTCGTGCATTTCTGACGCTATTGGTACTACTTGTACATGGCATAACTCTCTATACACGTACTATTTTATATCCCATTGTTCTCTGTACTCTCACCGAAACTTTATTAACCTAAAAATCTTGATTTAAAAGTAACCCTCCATATCTCAAAAATCTTTTTCTCATAAGTTTTCCTGTTCTGTGAAATTTGAGATATGGAGGTTCGATTGTATCTGAATTTTTGTTTAATACTGTGTATAAAGGTTATTAACCCTGTCGACTAAGTTATTCAAAGAAAACTTTTCAATAGTTTTAAATCGGGGCAGAAAAAAAAAAAATATAAAACATCATTTGACAGATTGAAAACAGTTTTAGATTTCAAATTTAAGGAAATTGATGTGGAATTGCATTTTGCCATTTTTTAAATAATATCTCAGGAGGGCAGAACAAATGATATTTTATGTGATAGACTTGGGTAGCAAAACTTGCACATAATGGGTATGTTTGTTTAGTGCGATGAAAGCAACGGAGTTAACGTGACTGTGTTCGTTTAGTCTCGTCAGACCGACTACTTCCGTTTGCTATTGCCAGTGACACTGATGCAGTTACGCTTCGTCGCCCGACTAAGTCGACGAACTAAAACTATCGTCACCTTCTGCGGGATTAGTATTAGAGAAGGCGATCAGCATTTTAGCCAATGTCATTATTACCAACGAAAGAATTAATTCAAACAGAACATTCGTACCAATAGGGTTTGGGATCATTAAGAAAACATAATTTAATGAAAATATTGCTTTATCATTTCATTATTTACTGTGAGCATTAGAAGGCATGTATCGCTGTTGTCGATTGCCCGCTTGAAAGCAGTCGCTCTCACAAAGTCACTTGTAATCATCTGACTGACGACTTTCACATCTTCGTGATTCGTAGTGAAGGCTTGAAAGGCCTGAAATCGTTAGGCTGACGACTTTCGTCGCAATAAGCAAACACAAACATTGAGACATCCTCTGAAATTTTAGATAATTTGTTTAGATTACAGTTAAAACCAGTTAGTGCGAAACATATTAATACGAATTTTTCTCTGCAATTATAATGACATCCGTATATTAAATTGGTAGTTAATACGAACATTTTTTTAAAAATTGAAATCGCTCTTTGAAGGTGAGGCCCTGGAGGAAATAGTCTGATTACGAAAATTTCCAGAAGTAAGGTCCATAAGGGGTCGCTTACAAATTACGTCTTTCCTTTTTCGAAATAATTTTATACCCCCCCCCCCCCCTGTCAGCACATGTCATATGTCATCCTGACATGAAAAGTGGCAATTAAATTCTGTTAACTAAAATGTATCGAGGTAATAAATAAAAATAATGAAAATATTCCATTTATTGAAACATTTACACATCTTTAATCCATGGTGAGGTTGTCCAAATCTGCAAATCATTAATTGAAGGCTTCCCACGAAGAAGGATCTAAGTGCAAAAATTAAATTTTTGAAAAAAATTTAAAAAAAAACACAAATCATTTACAAAATAAACAGTAAGCGTTTAATGTATTAAAATACGCTGTAAAAACATCATAATAATTAATAATATGATTTTGGATGATGGAATTTTGAGGATATTCCAAAATTCACTTTTTAAAACTACAACATGTAGTTAGATCTGTTTTCCACTATTATTATAAATTTTATTCCATAACATATATTATTTTAATTTAAAAATGCTTTTAAGTGCCTAAAATCAGAAAAATTAATTCCTACACAGACAAAAACATTTTTAAGAACTTTTACCCACTATTTTTTTAAGATTTGTATAAAATTTTCTGTATTCTGCTTCCAAGTACTGCCCCATATCCATTAGATTATTGTACTTTTCCACTTTAATGAGCAAAGGCCCACTGTAAGCTTGCCGTAGGGTGACAGAAATGTTGAGAGATCGTGTTGGGTGTCCATTTTTGTTAACAGGTACTAGTCGATACAATTTCCAAGGTTGTAGAATATTGTGTGAATCTCTTGTGCATTTGGATCACATTTTTCAAGTCGAATTTCACATTTTTCCACATTACTTGTGAAATCTTCAGCTTTGGGTCTTTTCTGATGGCTTTTTCTATAGCACCAAAATCAAAGATGTCATTTTGTTCTATCACAATAACTTCGAATGGGTCAATCCTAGCGTTCGCAATGATTTCAACCAGCTGAGCAGGAATATAAGCAACTTCATTCTTCAGCCTTTTTTCGATTAAAACAAAATGTCAGTCACATGGTAAAAATGAACATCCCACTTACTAGAAATTTTGGTTCAGTAGTGGTGAAATACTTATTTTTTATAAGTACACAAAAAGTGCAATCATATTCCAGTTATTGTTTTGTCCTACACATCTGTCAGACCAAATGATTAAGTTCCTTTGTTCATGTGGTGAAAGTTGCTTATATTTCAACTTGATAAATCAGAGAATGGATGAAGCAATTTCTTTAGAACCTCTTTTGGCAATGGATTCATTCCACAGAAACATGCTGGCTTGATTACTTGCAGGATTATGGACAGCAAAATTGTAACAAGGAAGCTGCCTCTGATAGAAGACAGTGTTATGTGTCAACATTGGAAGAAAAATCCCTTGCTGTAGGTCCACACACAGTGTTACAGCATTTGAATTTGCTTTGTCATATTCAATGTCCTCCTTAAGTGCACTGTATCCTCTTTCAGCTTTGCAGTGGTGAATTTCACTTTGGGTTGCAATTTCTCGTCCCTTCTTCACTTTTGGCTGCCAGGTACAATTTTCATGCACGAACACAGAAAGGCAGACTGTTCATTGTAGTTCAGCTTATACTATCCCATAAACAACTTTTCTTTATGTTCAGAAGTAAGCTTCTGCAGCCAACGTTTTTACATTGACAAACACGATTATAGAAAAAAAAATTAAATATTATATGACAAAGCAAAAGTAGAATGAGCTAAATTATGCGGGATACGTCTCTTGTGTATGTCTGTTATTAAATGAACATACTCATGGTATTACAGGACTTATGGATTACGAAACTAAAATGTTGAATTTTTTTTGTAGATAGACCCCTTTTCCCATCAAGCAGACTTACCAATTTTGGGTGGGGTTAGCATGCTTTTCCATCCCTTTTCTTGTAACATATTCTTCACCAGAGTCTTTTAACACCTTTCCCTTACTATCCTTCTAATTAAATGCGTTTTTCTTTCTTTTCTTTTCTTTTCTTTTCTTTCTTTGATTTTCACGATTTTCGAAGGATGCAGTGTATTTCACGCCTGAACTTGAGGCCGCCATTTTTGTTGACATAGATCCCTTTTCCATGTAGAAGCGAGTTCATTTATATTTTTGGCTGGGAATAATACCAGTTATGACCACCACATATTAGCAGCAGATAAACAATAAAACAAGGAGTGCATAAAGTGCATTATTAGAAAATTGAAAAAATGTCAGTGGGAAGCCTTCAATTATTACATACGCATTTTTTGAGATTACTTCATGAATAAACACGTCAGAAATATCATATTTGCTAAGCCACACAAAAATCATCATCTTCAATAGGTAACTGCAACTATCTCTCCGTATTTGCAGGTTAATAGAAATATTATCTACGACTGCAAGTGTTGTAGTAGGAGCATTCAAATTAAGAGGTCTTGCCATGAAATGCTTTGTGCGGTTTCATGGGCTTGACAGAAGGGAAATAAAGACTACAAATTTGGCAAACACGTTTGTACAAATTTTCCTGCACACATGGACAATATGGGTGTATTCTATACTTTTAACATGCAGTCAGTATAACTTTGAGACAGTGCAAGTGTTACAAACAAATTTGGAAACTGGTCACTGCGATGAATGGGATTTGCCTGTGGAAGTGCTGTAAGCAAACTGGTTTGTTTGTTATTCCAAATAATTGCTCAATATCCGCTTTTCCCCCTGGTTTGTCAGTTAATACTTCTTAAGAACACTGTTTAGCGTTGGGTTAAGCAGGGTTCGCTCTAGGACCAAAAATCTACGAGTCACTTTGACTCCTCAGCCTAAAAACTGCGAGTCAAACTTCATATGATGCGAGTCAAATTTTAGATTTTTTTAACGTCCAAATTTTTACATGCACCAACAATCTCTATAGTTAATTAAAAATTAAATAAGATAGCACGTGACAAAATGAAGTAAGGTTAAAATATGGTGAGAAGGATATGGCCGATGATATTAATTAAAATTTAATGAGTCAATTTTGACTCGCTGGTCAAAAAATCACGAGTCAAATTTTCGCAAAAATGCCCATTTGACGTGTAAATTGTGAGCAAGTGCGAACTCAGGTTAAGAGTTGAGAGTTTCATTTCTCATCTTATGCTTTTATTCGTATATGTTACTATTTATCCCAAAGTGGATACAGTTACAGGGTGAGTATAAAAAGTATCTGGAAAATTTTCGGAAAAATAGATTTATTTCAGATATTGCTACAAAACCTTAAAATTCTTCAAAGTACATCCCTTGGGTGTCGCCACACTTTTGCCAGCGGCTTTTCCACGACTTGAAGGCTCCCTGATAGGCGAATTCCGGAAGGTCCTTAAGGAAACGCATGCACGCTTCTTTGACGGCACTTAGGGTCCCATGGTAGTGTCCTTGGAGGGAGGATTTCACTTTTGGGAACAGGAAAAAGTCTGTTAGGGCCAAGTTGGGACTGTAAGAGACTTGGGGAATCGTCGCGATGCCTTTTTGCGTCAGGTAGTCGGTCACTTTGGAGCAGGTGTGGCTAGGTGCATTGTCGTGATGTAATTTCCAATGCCAATTCGATCTGCGATCATGCGCTCACTTAACAGACCATCTGAATTCAGCACTTCACGCACACGTTGTACGTTGTCGTCAGTACTTAACGTTGACGGCTGTCCAGCGCGGGGCTCGTCCTCCACACCCTCTCGGCCATCTTTGAAGAGCTTGTGCCACTTAAAAACTGCAGTTTGTGACATGCTTTCATCCTTGAACACTTGGCGAATCATACCTGATTTCCCCAGTCCAACACAAAATTTGATGGCGTAAAGCTGTTCAGTCGTTCGCTGCATTTTGAGCTTGCACCGAGTCAATCGACAGGGGTCCACTAAAACTTCAGTCTAGCCTGAAAGCACGCTCACAGGTGGCTGACGCTTGGCACATTTTGAAGGTTGGACCCCACACCATCGAGCACGCTCGGTGCGAGCGCGTTACAAACTACAGTCAAGTGAGAAAAAAATTGTTCTCGATACTTTTTATACAAACCCTGTATATAAATATAGGAGGTACAGTTGGGTGCAAAAAGGTGTTTACCTGCTCCGTAGGGGCTGAGCTTACTGGATGTGATCAGTTGCAAAATCAAGTACTTGTACTGAGAGTCAAGGCAAATTAGAATGGACCTGCCCCTTCTGAATGAAAATGGGTAGCAGGTATACGCTTGGGATGTGCTCGTCGCTTGCTCTCTCCTGACAATAATAAGGGATAGCGGCTGATAGCAGCATCGTTAAAGTCTCTGCCTACTGCCTCGAATGCAGAGTTTGAATCTGATATGGATAGACTTTTTTTGTTCATTATCGCATTTTTGATTTCGTTTAAGTTTTAAACAGTGTATGTAAAGAACACCATAAAGAGATTAAGACTTTTTCATCCAAATGTGCAATTTGATCTGTTTATTTGAGGGTTAAAAAAACTTTTCATGTTAATTGTCATGTCATGCTTAATTCTATATTTTATTTTTTAATAAACTATACACTAATTCATATCATCGTTACTTTTACAAAAATGCTCTTTTGTTCATATCATTTAATATTCTCTACTATTAAAATATATAACCCTATATATTAAAACGCAAAGCATTTTTTGTAAGAGCAAAATCGGCACTTCTGCGCATGTGCATCTGAAGCCAACAAAGAAAGTTAAGACAGTCCATCAGAAGCCAGGGATTGTTGTAATAAGACAATATTCAATCATTGTTTTGAATGAAATAAACTGAAGATTTGCAGAAAGAAAGTCCTGCCTTGATCATTTTATGACGTTTCCTTGTGACTACTGAAAAAAACTGAAAATGTTATGTTAAATGTTATATCGTTAAAAAGAGCTTAAAAACTCATCATTTTATCTGCTGACACTTTATGTCTCAGTTTAATACTTTCAGAGAAATTTAGTGTAAAGCTATTTTGATTTTATATATTTAATTAACTCATTTCTTATTCTTTGTGCATAATGAGATATTTAGCTCTGATTATTCTATTTGTTTGTGCTTAATGATTATTCTATTTGTTGCTCTGACAATTTTTTTATTTTATTATTTTTTAATTAAAGAGATGGGGATTAATAACAAGATGGGTTGTTTTCTGTCAAATTTTGACGGGATCCATCTAGTTATATAATAAATTTTAAAAAAATGTTTTGGTTGGTTTTGGCATTGTTGATACACACAAATAATGAGACTTGTAACCTTTCGAGCAGTCAAAAGAAAATAGCTTCCACTTACACCTGTAAGTTATTTCCGCAGCACACCATAACGAGCGCCGGCCAGGTAGCCAAGAGGGCTAGGGCATAGGCTTTCTAGTTCTCGAGTCCACCAGAGGTGAATTCAGGAAGGTAGTCGGCTCGCTATGGCTAGAGGTTTCGCCTCCTAGCCGTCACGTGATACACTGCGATCTAGCCGTAACGTATGGCTGCGTTCGTTTATTGAGCGAAGCAAAAACGAGCTCTACATGAGCGCTCACTTAGCTCTTGGGGGGCGCTGCTGTAGTTTACGAATGATTCTGACGATTTCAAGGGTCTTTGTCATTAGCGCTCAGGCAACATGGCTGTCAACAAGAAACTTATTTCCGAAGCGACTGCTTTTGCGTATTCGTTTTTATTCCGTGAAGATGAATAAAAAAGATTTTTTGTGTGTTTGTGAACTTAAATCAAGAAAACTCTTTATAATTTATACATACATAAAATATATTCCAATTTACATAATTATAAATTGATTATTATCTTTATTTTTAAAAATGAAAATTGTTAAAACAAAAAAAATTGCCGAAAATTGTCTGTTCTTCCCCCCTTTTTGATACCTATAATCTAAGAAATAAAGGGTCTTGATAAAGAAACACTAATTTCTTTTATATTTATTTGATAGAATATAAAAATGAATAAAAAAATGAAATTGCCGTCAGTTAAAGTTAAAACTTTCTGGTCTTTTGCTTCAGCTGCCATCTTGTTTTCGTGATCTTCTCTGTCGAGAGCGAACTGAGCGAGGATAAACTTCGCTCAGTTAGCTCGCGAACGCTCTCGAAGAGCGAGATTTTACGCTCGCCAACATTTTGGTGAGCGAGGAATTTACGAACGAATTTGTACTGAGTGCCCTCTGAGCGCTCAATAAACGAACGCAGCCTATTTGAACAATCTAGGCCCATTGCTAGACAAGGGCCTAGCCATCGAAGATCGAAATCGAAGAGAAACAATGAAGGGATGAAAAAAGGTGAAAAAAATAGGAAAGAATAAAAAAATTCTACTTTACTTTGATTAATTTATGTTGCAAGCTCTAATAGTTCATTAATTCAATAATAAAATCAACGACAATTTAATTATCTCAAAATAAAAGTTAAACATTTTAGTAGTCATACAGAAGAAAATATTCAATATTAGATTCTCTGCTTGACTTGGCTGTAAATGTCTCTTCGCTTGTGTGTAAAATAAATTCATGTCTGTTGACAATGACTCGTGTTTCGATCATATTTTCATGAACGTTTGCTTCAGTGAGTGCAGCCATCTTGAAAATGACCAACGAAGCCAACTTTTGAGAAGCTCGCTTAAAAACATAGCCGGCTATGGACGGGCAGAGCTAGCGTAACCTAGCGAACGCGTTCAGGAAAAAGGAGCGTTCCGTAGAGAGCCAGCTACCTTCCTGAATTCACCTCTGTGGTCGAATCCCGCCGTGGGCATGGATGTTTGTGTTTGTCCCGGGCTGCGTTCAGATATAACTTGTGTAAAAGGCACAAAATGACCTTAGTAGTCGACGCCAAAAATTCTAATAAACCAACCAACCATAACGAGCGCTTCATCAGCTTATCTCTTGATTACGCATATAATTATATCGATGCTGTGCACCATTTATGTTACATTACTAACCAAATAGATTAGTTTATTATTAATAAAACAAAAATTCTCAACAAAACAGCCAAAATAATCTTCTTGTCAACATCGTTGAGCACGTGACGTAAAACTTATCAACCCCCGATGCTAAGATAAGGAATCGTCCCATAGTAAGCGTGTTCGACTAGACACCTGGAAAAAGCAGTCTCATTGGATATTCAAGCCGAACAACTTTGACCTAGGTAAAAACCTTTTTGCACCCGACTGTACAATTATGTACATATGTAATCACTTGCCTGTTGGTTTGTTGACATGGCTTATTATTGATTGATTAGCAATTTGTTATTTAAGGGCATTAGTTAATCAGTTTGTTTATTAATTATGTGTTTATAACATTCTCTTATGTATTATTCAAAAATTTCTCCATTTACTTCGTTGTTAGAAATTCACTCTCCACTCGTGTCAAATCTGTGGCAAAACCGTCTGGTCTACTCATGATTAGTGATTACTGTCATTTTGGGCAGAACCCCCCCTCGTCATTCTCCGTCAGCATTCCGCGATACCCCCCTCCATTTTTGGATGGATGATGTAATTTGTGGACGACCCCTAATACAATTGTTAAATTGAGATAGTTCTGTAGCTGATATTTTTTGATAAAAAATATTTGAGGTCCCCAATAAAAATTGGTTTTGATATGAATTTTTGCGTATTTTCGTTTTTTGCATCTATGATCTTGATTTTATTTGTCTTATAATTTTGAGCACACTACAATTAGAAAAACAAATTTCCCGCTTTGCATGAATACGAATTTGACTGCAGCGCTGATGTTTCAGATTTTTGCCACATTCCCCGTAAGATGCGAAGAACTTAACACAGACAAATATTTATATAATAATTCCAAATCACTTAACGAGTAATTTATAATTTTTTTTTATTTATTTACTTCATGGAGCATATATTACAATTGTTTAGAAGACTTAGTAACACCGTAACGCAATTTAATGTTAATACAAAGTTTATTTCAGATATAAGGCTGTCCCCATTTTGGTTGCGAGTCCTCCACTCGTAGTTCTTCATCTAAGAAATCACTGAAATTTAAACATAAATTTTAACTATTGTATATAGTTTTAGTTTATGTTAATTTAAGTGAGGGCTTTTTATTCTAATTTGCATAAAACAGCCAATATATTTGCAAATGATATTCTCTTCCTATTTATGTTCGCAAACAATATTGATAAAAGTATACAAGGATTTGTGAATAGAATCTTGCGATCAAGCGATATGTTCGGTTTTTACCTACCTTATCTATGCGGGAATGTTTCTCCTTTTCTGAATATTATTTTTTTTATATACTATTAGGGCACGCGAATTATTGAACGAAGGCTCATAACTTGTGATTCTTTAACGAGGAGTCCATTAACCTAACCGGAAAGAAGGTAAAAGCGGAAGTATACAAAACACATGCCCTGCCATCTGTAGACAGACTAGGCAGATTTGAAAATTTTCACTTTCCAACACTCAGCTTGCACTCTGGCCATGGTTATTAGGGTATGTTCTGTGGATTCCGCCAGTTTTACTTATTTGACTCCTTCTATAAATGTCATTATGATTATAACTACAGGGCTAATGAAAAAAAACTACGGTGGGTTGTCAACCCTACCTTGCAGATTCATCCGAGGTATATGGGGAATGTATAAATCGGGAAGACGATCGAGATCCAAATCCTAATATTGAGGGTCACGCTGATAGCAGTAGTTCTCTAGCCAGGGACTCGAAAGAATCAACAGTACTGAATGGGGATAAACGCCAAAAAATTTTTAATGTAAGGAGCGCAGAAATTTTCTCCAGGAACGAAGGCGATGAAATTCATGAAGACAATTTACATTGGTCATCGGTTAATTCAGCTGAGCCACGAGTTGAACACCTATTGAAACACTGAATGCAATTGCTATATTATTCAAAATTCTGAAAGCGAAAACATTCATCTTGACAGCGAAAACTATCCCCACCAACGGTAAGACACCGGACTGGTGGAATGAAGAATGTAAAAAAGTTACTTATATACGTAATGCTGCTTAAAGAAGTTTTCGACTCTGCAGATGCCTGGCTTGTTTGATAAGTTTAAAAAAAGCTTAGGCACAGGCAAACAAAATCTTAAAGAAAACCAAAAGAAGACATTAGAGAATCTTCTTGGCATCATGTCGTAATTCAAGTAAAAGCAACATTTGGTCGACAGTTAAAAGTCTAACAAATAACCCAAGAGCTAAAAAAAACCCTTGTTGTTGACGTCAAAGGACTCCCGATGTCCCCGTTGACTCTTTGTTAAATTTCTTTGCCGAATCCTCTGCAAAATCTTTCGCTCCTGACTTTCTGAGTCAAGAGGAAGACGAGAAGGAAAGGTTAGTTAATGACAACAATGGCTGGGTTACCGCTTTTTCTTTTCAAGAAATGAAAAATGCAATTCAGATTTCCAAAAGTAGGTACCCCCAGCCAGATGACTTTTGGACAGACACGGTAAATAAGCTCTTAAAAACACAAAAGTTAACCTTATTAAAAAATTTTAACATATCATGGAAAACTGGTTTTCTTCCTAACTCCTGGAAAGATGGGATCATTATTCCTATCCCAAAAAAATAAAAAACAAACCCAACATTACCCAACAGTTACTTTCGGCCTATCACCTTGACATCTTGCTTGGTAAAGATTCTAGAAAGAATGATTAATTTAAGATTAAGCATGTTCATTGAATCGAATAAACTTCTCCCTAAATATTTGCTGGGATTCCGTAAGGGCAGACAATGTAATTGGGCAGTAATGAGGCTTGTAGATTATATACATTGGAATTGTGAGATAAATAATAATGTGGCAGCAATTTTTATGGATATTCACAAAGCGTATGAATCGCTTGATCATTCGATTCTTCTAAGAAAACTGAAAGACTTACAGATACCTTGGTGCTTCAGAAATTGGATCCAGAATTTTATAAGAAATCGCAGAACAGGTATCAAAACATTATCTAGAGTTGTGTCAACATAAAGGATTACCTCAAGGCTCTATCTTGTTTGCCTTATTTACTTGTGATATTCATAAATACATTGACTCTGACATTGAAATTTCTTTTTTTGCGGATGATATTACAATATGGTACGCCCATTCGTCGCTTCCACACTTGAAACAAAGATGTCAAAAAGTGTGTGAAGATATTCGAGATTGGAGCCAAGAGCATAACCTAAACATTTCGGCTGAAAAATCTGTGGTAATGATTTTCACAAAAAGAAAAAAGCCAAGTTGTTTTACCATTAGATTAGGGAAAGAACCCCTGCCTTATAGAGATCAACACAAATATTTAGGGATAACTCTAGACTATCGACTAAGCTGGACCCCTTTTATTAAATCATTAGTTGATAAGATACATCAAAGACACTCATTATTAAGACGGCTTATGGCCATCACCTGGGGCCCACCATGGAATATGCAAAAAGCACTTTTACAACATTATATATTATCCGTTTTAGACTCATACGGCCCCTTCTTGAATCAAACGTCGCCTAATAAGACGAGAGAACTCTAGGGAAAATACAACAGAGATTGGTGGCATAATTGATGAGGCTATTCGATCAACTTTCCTTAAGAGTCTAGCTGTAGAATGTTTTGATACCCACCCCTTATCGGAGTTACACATTGCACCATACACTGAACGACCAATTTATTAGAGACACCCCACTAATAGCGTGTTGCGCCTCCTTTAGCAGCGAAAATTGCCTGAATACGTGCTGGCATGGACTTAACACGGAAACCGTTGCAGAGGAATAAGCAGCCCAGGCTCACATCACAGCGTCCCGTAATTGGTGCAGGTTGGACGGGCCGGCCAGGTGGCCGAGAGGGCTAGGGCGTAGTCTTTCTAGTTCTCGAGTTCGCCTGGTCGTGGGTTCGAATCCCGCCGTGGGTGGGCATGGATGTTTGTGTTTGTCTCGGACTGCGTACAGATGTAACTTGTGTAAAAGGCGCAAAATGACCTTAGTAGTCGACGCCAAAATTTCTAATAAACAACCAACCAACCAGTAGGTTGGACGGTAGTGTGGGAAGGTCTCGGATGGTTCTCTCTACTTCATCCCATAAATGCTTGAGATCGGGCGACCGAGCTGGTCACTGAAGCAGGTGGAAGTCCGCGCCATGTTCGGAACCAGTCCAAAACCATTCGAGCACGGTGACGGAGCACTGTCCTACTGAAACTGTACGTCACCACCAGGGAACACAGTCATCATGAACGGGTGCACCTGATCGGCAACAATGTTCAGGTAGTGTATCACATTCAGGGATGTATTTGCGGATATCAGAATACCCATTGTGTCCCAAGAGAAGACAAACCGGATCAGCACTCCTCCTCCACCCGCCTGTACGGTTGTCTGCTGACAGGATGGGTCCACGGCCTCGTGCTGTCTGCGCCAGATGTGCAGTCTGCCGTCTACATGATGAAGTAGGAACCGCGATTCGTCGGACCAGGCGACCTTCTTCCACTCATCCAGTGTCCAGTGGCGATGCCTGCTTGTCCATAGCAGGCGCGCTTTCTTATTTTGCGGTAACAGCGACGGTATCCGTACTGGCCGCCTGTTGTTAAACCAGTGTTACCAGTTTTTTCCCAACTGAGCGCGCGGATTCCCATGCACATAGATCCCAAAAAGCGCGAAGCTGTTAGACGGCCCTCTGGTGGTAAAATTTATTTAATTAAGCATCGACAAAAAACTGGAATATCACTTCTGTTTTCAGATATCATAAATTTAGGAATTATTTATGAATTAATTAATGGATATCAGATCACAGTTTTAAATTTAGCAAATTTATTGACAATTATTTACAAAGAAATTTTTTTACAAAAAAATTAAAATAGTTACATTTCATGAGGTAAACAAAAATTTCTGTTGGTATTTCTGCAATGATATCATCATTTCCTTGAACATTGTACATGCTATGAGTATTAAAATTGAAAACCATCCTCTCTGTTGGAATAAATAAATTACAACAATTTCCTTCCATTTGAAGTGACGTTTGAATGCGTAAAATTGAACCTAACAAATTTAAACTCATTTTGTTCCTTAATTTGTTTTTAACAATATTCATTTTTGAGAATATTCGTTCAACAAATGCATTGCTTGCAGGGAGAGTCAAAATTCTAAATGCAAATTTTGAAATATTGGGATAAGCAAATTCCCCATTACACAGTTTCATGGTCGCTGCCTTCCTCCAAAATGTTTCACTATCGGTTGGAATGTTGTGATCAAAAATTTCTGCCCAATCTGTGAACTTCAGGGATCTCCATTCACTTTCCATTTCTTGCAAATTTAAATCTGACATTTGGATCAAATAAAATGGCAGATTTTCAAAGTTTGAAACTAACTGATTCAAACAGTTGCCAGATGATATATTTGCAATTTTCTCCAACAGTGAAAAGTTTGAAGGAAAGCGAGCTAAAATTTCCTGGCAAGCAATTTTCAAAAATTCCATGCATCTACTCTTAAAGAATGGTCGAAATAAGAATGGGTTAAATGAAGCGGCCAATGAGAAGGCATACACATGAAAAGACGTTTAATAATCTGAAAGCTTTCGGATTGGTTAATTAATGGAAACAAAAAAACGCCGGAATTTATATCGATGACCCGAAAAAGACCCGGCGTTTAATCTATTTTTAAAACACCACCCGGCCTTTAATCGACACCGGCGTGTATTTGAATACCGACCCTTATTCAAGGTTTTACGGTAACAAAAATATCTGTAAGCATTTTTATTTATATATACTAACACCGCAAAATAATTCACCAATACATTTATCCTTTACCAACAATTTTGCCATTTCCACTAGTCTGAAGTTAAAATAAGATAAGCGCCCAAAAACAGCACAAAACATTTAAAAAGCGCAAGGCGCGAATTTTAAATTTAGTGCGCCAAGTCAGCACTAGAAACCGCCCAAATCGCGGCTTCGCGCCCAAACTGGCAACACTATTAAACCCACCGTATGCTCCGAAATGGGTTGGGATGCTCCCTCATTGAACTGCGCTGCAATTTGTTGGGCTGTTCCCGTCCTGTTGCTGTGGATGATTTGTGCCAGTCGCCGTTGGCCTCGTTCATCCACGGCCCTGTTTCATCCGGAGTTGTGTTTGTTGGAGGTTGTTTTTTGGCATAACTGCCATTCACGGAATACCCTTCACACTGTTGCACGGGAAAACCCGAGGAGGTTCGCGGTTTGCGAAATGCTCAACTGCGCCCGTCGAGCTCCAACGATCATGCCTCGTTCAAAGTCGGTCAAATCCTCGGATTTACCCATATTCAGTCCACTTCTACTGCTGACTACAACTTGTGATCCAATGCATCCCTTTTATACACCGCTTCGACTTGTCCCATTGTTTGTGTGTCACTGAGAGACCCATCCATTTTCCATAAGAGGTGTCTCTAATAAACTGGTCGTTCAGTGTACATGTATATTAGTAACCCTTCCCACTTTTTATGTATACGGACCTGAAAGATCTCATATTAATCCCCCCATGGCCAAAAGTAGGGACTGGAAACTCTGCTGCATTGGTGAACGAAAAAAATCTTTGCTAATTTTTCGGGGTATATATATATATATATATACTGGTGGATCGTTTGATAAAACTATATATACTGATGGATCATTTGATCCAATAACATGGATGGGTGGAATCGGAGTATTCATCCCCCCTGAAGAGTCCCTGGCTCTGAGTTGCTTCCCGATATTAAACCCTTTCACAGTGGAAGCGGCAGCTATTTCACTTGCCCTTACATGGGTCCATCACCAGGAGCATAAGAAATGGATTATTCTTACCGATTCAAGAAGTACTTTATCAGCTATATTCCACGCATTAGAAAAACAGAACTGGTTCTATAAATCCTCATTGGGCAGTTGATAGAAGCAATTTTAGAATTTTTACAAAAACACTTTATTATAATATTTATGTGGATTCTCGCCCATAGAGGTATATTTGGAAATGAACAAGCGGATGCTTTAAAAAAAAGCTAGACTATATAAAGGACCAAAATCCACCATTGCAATTTCAACAGTGGCAGTCAACAATATCCTGAAAAGGAAATATTTTGAAATCTGGAATAAGGAGTGGCATCTACCGTCTGCAGGAGAACATAACAAAAAACTTAATACCAAATATATCGTTTAATTCGAAGATTCGAAGATCCTAAATTAACGAAACTGGATCGAATCATCCAATTGCGATTGCGATCAGGTCATGCTCCCTTTAAACACTTGATCAAGGATGAAATTCCATGACTTTTCCAAAACTTTTCCAGGAAATTCAATACATTTTCCCAAACCATAATCTTTTATAATTTTAAGGATAATATATTCATGTAATTTATAAATAATTACTAAGAAAACGTTAAATCTGTTCAAAAAAATAACCGAACTTTTTAAAATTTTAATATACAATTTATTGGTCTTTGTCTCCTTCAAAGTATCCCCCTTCTCTATTCACACACTTGCTCCAGCGGTGTTCCCACTTAACCGTGCAGTCCTGGAAAGCTTCTTTTGGAATATCCTTCAATGCCAGTGACGAATTTTTCTTAATGTCATCAATGGAGTCAAAACGGCGTCCTTTCAGCACTGATTTTAATTATGGAAACAAGAAAAAGTCGCAGGGAGCTAGGACTGGGGAGTAGGAAGGCTGGGGGAGACAGTCACCTAATTTTTGGCACAAAACTGGCAAATTAACAAGGTTGAGTGGGCAGGCAGATTGTCATGATGAAGGAACCATGACTTGTTTTGCCACAACAGTGGTCTCTTTTTTGCGAATTTTCCCCAGTTTCAAGCTAAAATTTCACGTTGCATCGTTGCTGTCGTAAATCGGACATTGCAAAAATCGCCACGGACACTGACAGACGTTGCATTCAAATGGCAATAACTCGGAAACTAAACAACATGTAAAAACTTGTAAACAGTCCATTAGGTGGAAGGATATGACAGTTGCAGTGCCACCAACTGCTCGTCGTCCGTTGCCGCATAATTAAAAAAGTTCGGTTATTTTTGAACAGACCTCGCAGGTACTTTATTATGTACAATTTCAAGCATTTCATATTGCAGTTCTTTTAGTTCGAGTAGTTTTCTACTGATGTCCTTATCAATTTGTACAATTTCAATTTGTTTTTTTTTTGGCATGGCTACGTAGTGCATTTGATTGCGAAAGAAGTGACAAAGCTCTTCTGCTTTTGTTGCAAGTTTATCTGCTTCAGCATTTAATTTTTCAATATCAATTTTTATTTGTTTCGATTTTTGTTTCATCTTATGAATTTCTTCTTCACACTTTCTCTTTTGCCAGTTTTGTTTTCTTTTTCTTTTCATTTCTTATTTTCTTCTAATAATTTCATATATTTTTGTCTTGCACTTGCAGCATCATTCAATTATTTATTGTCTATTTTAATATTGGAAAATCCTCCAACGGAATCAATATGATCAGTAATCACTCTTTGTGCGACTAAAGTTTTCTTTTCATATTTTCCACTTCAGTGTTCCTTTAATAGAAAACCCTCTTTCCACTGTTTAATTAGATGGCAAACATTATCTTATATTTTATTCTTTTCCATATCATCAAAAAAGAAAGAATCTAAATAGGTCAAGGAACTTTCTTTAAAATTATCAAAGATTCTGGATCTTGTAAGTAATGTTCAAACTGTTGTAAGATTTCATCTGCCTCATCCTCCCGTTCTGTCACAGTCATGGGAAGGGAAAGTCTGTTTCTCTTCTCTTGACTGTGGTTCTGTTTGCATCGATCATTATTTGTAAATTCATCTTCATATTAGCAACACAAAAATTCTTATTTCTTTTCATTTTCAGTGGATTTAGGAAAGTCAAATAACGTGCGAGTGGAGTTTTTATCTAGCAATTTAATGAATGGAAAAATATTTTAATAGTTGAAGGTTAGATGATAATTGTTGGGGTAGGAGCTGGAGCGATAAAAAGGCAAGGCTGACCCTGCTCTAGGTTCTAGTCGATAAAATTGTTCAAGGTTCTAGTCGAGGTCAGACGTGCCGTTTTATCTCTCTCTAACAACCTTGCTCCAGCTCCCACCCCAGTAGCCCAGTTATCCCCCACCCTCTTTCCCCTTTCTCTAGCCGAGCCTGCCCCTTGCTTCCGTGTAAATCAAAGCCGTTTCTTTACAGTCACTCTTATTTCATTCTGGCCTTTCTGCTTTGTCTTATTTTATTCTATCTCTTGTTTTCTCTTCGTATTGATTCTTCCTTTTTATTTCTTCTCTTTCCCTTTCACTTGTTGCTATTTGTTTGTTTAATCTTTATCCTCCTTCTGCTTTACTCTCCACATTTTATCTTAATTTTTCCCCTTGACGCTTTCTTTTCTCGCCCTTTTTCCCTGCCACCCCCTCCTGTTCTGCCATTTGCGTTCTCCCCTCTCTCTCTCTAACGTTAACCTAAAATTTAATTTAAACTTTAGAAATTTCTGTTTTATGCCCTACCTAGCCTACTCTGTAGGGCTCTCTACGGTTTCTGCCTCTGCTTGGCCTTGACCTTCCTCCCTCTCTTTTTCTCACTCCTCTCTGCCTCTTGACCTTTCCCCTACTTCCTTGTTACCTCTTTCTTTCTCTCTCTCTCTCTCTCTCTCTCTCTCTCTCTCTCCCTCTCTCCCAAAAGGCTAACCCGACTATATTAAGATGAATATGCAAGCGGATCCAACTAATTCAGTTACCGCATTCCCATCAGATGACGAACCTTTGGAACAGCTGCGGACATGTGAATTGTCACTTAAACCTATTTTTAAAAACAAATCCTCGACAGAGAACTAAAATAGACGCTTTCTTCCATAACATCAAACAGAGACTTTGTAGCCCACAAACTGACTTGATCCCCCATAACCAGAGGGACGAGATCATAACCGTGCGTATGCCGACTACTTCTGACAAAACTACACACAACTCGGTTAATGACGCCAACCTCATCTTCGAACACGAGAAGGCGATGTCGCCTCCCTGCCAACACCTTCAACTTGACAGCGCTATCAGCACCCTGATCATGGAGAGAGTTGAGAAGGCAAACACCCAACTGCTAAGCACTGTAATGCAAAGTATCACAGACTCCCTGAATCACACCCTAACGAACCTGATTGACTGCATGAAGACCCACAGGCTTGGCCAAATCTGTGACAAACTAGACATGGAACAGCACCGCGATTAATCCCCAAGATTCATCAGTATAGCTCCCGCTTTCAACGACCACAAACCACCTTGATGCCCTTCTTCCGCACCAACGGAGATAAATGCCATCTGAATTGCTAATAACATCCTGACTTTTGACACCACTCAGCGAATTACCAATGATACAGCCAACCTCTGAGATCTCAACCCAACCCGTTTACCTTTAGCGCCGAATCATGAGGATGACCTGAGACCTAACAAATCGCTCCCCACTCAACTTAGGAGGATTCAGCAGAGGGGGTCAGGTAACTTATCCGTTCCAGTGAAGAGACCTTGTACCATCAGGCTACGTCTAGGAAATATCTCCGATGAAGTGAGTGCTTCATCCCTGGCATCACTACTCCGAGAATATCAGATTCCGGTCACTGACTGTGGTCGATGGATTACGCGTTCTGGTACCACGTCATCTTATATATTTATTCGTCTTATTGGCGACAACGTTGAAGAATGCTTAACGAAATACAATTGGCCCTCTAATGTTTCAATTAAGCAATTCATCGGCCAAAATCCAAATTTTGCTTCCGACTTTTGGAATATTGACAAAACCAATCCACTTAGGCCTGAGAAATAACAATATTAATCGTCCGCTGCGCCTAGGTAACGCTAACCTCGCTATTCTCAATGTTTTTTATCTAAATATTCGCTCCCTGTTTCCAAAAATCAATGACTTGAATATGATCCTATATAACAACAATGTTCATATTGCCGCAATAACCGAAACTTGGCTCTCCTCGATTCATGATGATTGTCTCTTATTCGTCCCGCATTATAATATCTTCAGATCCGATCGCCCAACGCGGGGCGGAGATGTTGCCGTTTATGTCCACAGTCGCTTCCAAACAATGGCCCTGACAACCAATAGCTTAAATGGCCTGGATTTCCTGACGCTTAAGATTAGGATCTTTGGTCATATATATACGATAACAATCTTTTATCGCCCTTCCTATGTCCCCATGGAAGAATGTACACAATTATACATGATCTCGACGACCACGATCTTCATCTTGTTATGGGTGACTTCAGCTGCTCTTATGATGCCGATTCCTCCGACTTACGCATCTCAAAAACTCTACCCTGTTCTTGAAAAAAATTATTGATAAACCTACACGCGTGACGTCATCATCAGCCAATATCCTCGACCATATATATTTACCGTCTGATATACTGTACGACCCTGCCATAAGCATTGATGTCCCTAAATGTGATCATACTGGTTTCATTGTTAAGTATTTTATCGCTTGTCCTACTGAAGATAAAACCACAAGTAAGCCCATATTTCCCAGCTATAGTGAAATGGTCTGACCCAATTTCCATAGTCGTTTAAATGCCATTGATTGGAGCTTATTTGATGACTCAACCAACCCTGATAATCAGTTTCACACACTGAGATCTGAAATCATGGCTGCAGCGTTTAATTCCCAGTTCAAGCTCAAACAACCCGTTATTAAGAGGCATGATAAAAGATGGTGGTCATCCTTCCTTTACCACCTATGGAAGACCAAAGTGTTAACGTACAAAAACTATTGCCAGAACAAAACTTCCCAAAACCTGTTACAGTTCAAAACTGCTAATGCAACTTTCAAAAAAGAAATTCGCCGCAACAAAAGAAATAAAGTTTTGGCTAACTCCTCATCAAAATCCCTCTGAAAAATAATCCACTCCAATTATAAGGCTAACTCACACAATTTATCGCCTGACAAACATAAATTATATAACCCAATTGGCATTAGCGAGCCCGTTTGCCCTGTGAATTGGCCTTCGCCTCCAACCTGGGCCCCCATCTATCCACGGCTACCAACACCGAAACAGCTACTCTCCCTTTTAAGTAAACTCAGATTTTCCGATGTCACCAACACTCACTTGATACCTGCATGTATTCTCCAGAACTTTGACAAATTCTGTCTAAGAAAAATTTTGAACCTGTGCCTCACAATTATTAGCACTAAGAGATTCTCTGCTCTTCCACCATAATACCAATATTCAAATCAGGAGACAGTAATCTTTTTGAAAACTATCGCCTCATCACTGTCTTACCACCGATAACCAAACTAGTAAAGAAAGTTATATTCAGTGAGCTTCACATCAATCTTTGGCCTCGAATACCCCATCAACAGTGTGGCGGTCGCCCTGGTTTCCGGGTTCAGTGGATACCCATTGAACTCTAAATAAATGCCATCAAAGCTTATGACCAAGGCTCCAACTTCGTCATAGTTCAAACGGGTGTATTCAAGGCCTTTGACACCGTGGCCCGATCCCAGCTGATTCGTGATCTGCAAGCATTAGGCATGGTCGATCCCTATCTGTCTTTGGTCAGAGACTATCTTTCCGACCGCTTCAATAGAGTTTTTGGTAATCCTTCCGTTACTATGAAATCCAGCCGTGGAGTGCTGCAAGGCTCGGGCTTGGACCCGTTGCTATTTGCTGCCGTCACTTCATCGCTATTTCTGCATACCTTCAATCTAACTATAAAGAGTTATGTTGACGACAATGCGTTGTACAAATCATTCGAGCCTAAGGACCACGACACTATTTGTAATCAAATTGTTCAAGATATTAAGTGGCTAGAATCCTGGTATCAAAATCGTGGAATAAAACTGAACAAAGAAAAATCCAAATTACTATTCATTTCAAAAAATGCTTCTCAGGTCAATACTATCAAAATCTCGGGTTTTATCTTTGATTCACGCTTCCAGTTTAATAGTCAAACAGATGCTATTATTGTTGCCCTTCACAGAAAGTGTCATTTGATGAAACGACTCCGCTCATTTCTAATGGCATCTGAGCTGCGTCAAACGTGATATCTGCACTATTTATTTATTTATTTATTTAGAAAGGAAAGGATGAATTAACCCACAGGTGCCAGTATGGTCAAGAATGACCGACAGGTAGGCCACTGACGGGCATCCAACAAATAAATAAAATACAAATGCTAACTGATTAATATAAGTCATGATAATACAGACAACAATAAACTAAACATAACAACAATAAATACGGCGTAGTAATCAACAGCTGTGACAAAGTTCGTTAAATTAATAACAAATGTACTGTAACTAATATAAACTACATTACCAAGTCGTTCTAACAAATTCTGTGTTGATAAGAACAGAAAATTGATCATAACAAAATCATATGCGATAACCAGGGTCAAGATTACGGACATAACATAGGAGCTGCTTATAAAATTTGCTAAAATTCCTTTCAGAACGAAGATTGGGAGGTAAATGTGACCAAAACATGATGCCGACGTATGATAAACATCGTCGGCGATAATTATGTATTGTTAAAGGAGGAATAATTTGATCTTTTAGTCTTGTAGTGTAGTGATGGTTTGTTAGATTACGATTCAACTCAAAAGTTGGCGAGGCAGACCACATTGAATTAATAATGTGATCACTTTTAACTCCACATTTTATGATCACTTTTATCTTCCACTATTACACCTACATTTTATCCCACCGCTTTTTATCCTTACATTTATCTGCTGCTTTATATACCCTTTTTAACTCAATTTTTATTATCCACATTTAAGGAAATTGACCCCTTAAAAGTGGCATAAAAGTAGGGGATAACGTGTGGTATAAAAAGAGGGCTCAAAGAACAGGATAAAAAGTGGAGATAGGCATTGAGGATTTAAAAAAGGGATAAAAAGATCCCTCCAGCCGCATTCTTTATTCACAAGCCGCACTTTTAATTAAACAAAATGCATGTTTTAATTTTGAAAAATCCAATAAAGCATTCGCAAGATACTGTATTTCACCTATATTTGCAGTTGAATTTATATTTCTTTAGTAGCATTTTATATTTTGCAAAATACTTTTATTATATTTTTATTAGCAAACAATTTTGTTTCGACAAAATGCATCTTTAATTTTGCCAATTCATTTTTTATTTTGAAAAATGCATTTTAACATTCGCAAAATAGATAATTATCTTTCAAAATAATTCATTATTACATGCTTCTAAACATGAGCGTAATGAAAGTCCACGAAACTTATTACTAGCAGATGAATTGTTATCATGGAATCAAACGTGTTTATCAGATACTTTTGCCAGGATTGCTATTCAAGAGCTTATATACTGCTCTTCGCTCCATGCCTTTCCTCATGCTACTACTCAACGCTCAAAAGATTCAACAATGGTCTTGAGCAAGGTTTGGCACAAAGGCCTGATGTACAAAATAATTACTTGTGGATTTCCGGACGATCTTATTGCCTTGATTAGATCCTTTCTGTCGAATAGGATATTTCGTGTCAAGGTTGGCTGCTCCATGTCTAACCCTTGTGACGTCAATGCTGGTGTTCCCCAGAACTCTACACTGGGCCCTGCACTGTTCAACTTTTTCATTCATGACTTCCCAACTTTACAAATTGCAAGCTATATCTGTTCGCTGACGACGCGTCCATCATGACTACTGGCCCGCTCACGTCATATCTCGGTTGCAAAAGGCCTTACATTTGTGCGAGAAATGGTTTGCTAAGTGGAGACTCAATCTAAATGTTGACAAATACAAGGCGATGTTCATTACGAAGAAACTTCGGAAACCCCCGAGTCCTCTCTTCCTTTCTGGTAAAGAGCTCGAATGGGTAAAGCATTACAAATACCTCGGAGTGGCAATAGATGCCAAGCTAAATTGAGGCGGCCATGACTCCCACGCCATCAACAAGGCAAAGAAGGCAAAATTCAGTCTGGTAGCTCTTCTGGGGCGAAACAGCGCGCTTGGATTGGACTGCAAACTATTGCTATACAGGATAGTAACCCGAACCATCTTGCTTTATGGTATGCCTGCCTGGGCAACCATATGTAAGTCCAGATGGATGGACCTCCAAACCTTCCAAAACGTTACCTTGAGGACCATTGCCCAACTTGACAGGAGAGTTGCAACAAATACTTCTATTGCCGACGATCTTGATATATCTCCCATTGAAAATCACGTCCAGGAGTTGCTGAAAAAGCTGCTTCCAAAGATGAAGGACCATCCCAATCCTCTGATTGCAGGTATTCTTGAGCATCCGCTCACCTTTAGAAGCCTCCTTAGGCATCGCAGGCCTCGTCCATCCTGGACATCAATTTCGACGACATCCAAAAGGCCATATTTCCCGAATACTGGATCTCCTAGCTCCTCGTGTTCCTTGTCCCTCGTCAATCAACAATCAACACTATCGTCTTGATAGGAAATGACTCCCCCATCTTATCCTCTGGATGACTTAACCAGGTTTCATCTGGCATTTTGCCTAGTTCAGTTTATTTCCGTAGTTCTGGGCGAGTATGGCAGTGAAAGCGTTGCTTTCGGACCACTCGTTTCGTTTTCCCTGCACTGTTCGAGTGTCGATTATTATTATTATCATTATTTATTGAAGCCTTCCGATGGAAGAAGAAATTACATGGATCACAGGGGTTAACAATTAATATGAACAAAACAATTCAATACACGATAAGTGACAGTTTCTTAATCGATATCATATAAAGAATTACTCAAAGTTAAAGGTACCATAATTGCTCAGTATATAAGTTTTTAACAGATTATTAAAGTGAGTACAATTATTTATACATTTAAATTTAGCACAATCAAATACGCGTCGATGTACTTCATATGTTAACTTATTCCATGATGAGAACGAGTTATACGGAAATGATCTTCTTTTAAATAGAGAAATTTTTGGGTAAAATAAATAGAAATCGTTGTGTTTGTCGTATATTATTCGAACATTTAAAGTAATTGACAATAAAATGACACTAATCATCTGTATTTCTTAATGCATTGGCTAAAGCTTTAAGGCGACAATAGGTTATGAATGCATAAAAGGGTAAAATTTTTATCTTAATACAATATTCAGAGATGGATTGATATCGCTCTAGTTTGAAGGCAGTTCTGATACAATTATTCACAACTGTTTTTAGTAGTTGCTACTGACATTTATACTCATTCGACTATATACATATACCTAATAAGGTGTAAATTTTAGATTATACTATTATCTTCATTTCTTTAAAACTTAAACGTTTACGGAGATTATATAATAGGTAACGTTTTTTTAGTTAAATTTAAAACAAGATATCTTATATGACTCTTAAAGGACACAGATGAATCAAAATGAATACCTAAAGTGTTAATCTTTTCTTCTACTTGACCTACTGTTGTTTTCGAAAAGGCGATGGTTTTTGTTTTCATTTTGTTTAAGGTCATATTCCGATTTGCATATCATTCTCCGATTTGTTCAATGTCAGTATTCATGGTATTAATGTCATTATTAATATTACACTCATCACTTATCATATATAGAAAATTATCATCTACATAGGTTAATAACTTGCTATGTAAAGGTTAGTAACTTGAACAGTGATTGAGAGAAGATAGCATAGAACATGCTTGAAAATCCGGAACCCTGCACCACCCCATTATCGGAAGGATGATCTTGAATGGAGTCATTGTTGATTTTGTCCACTATACAAAAGGTCCGATTGTGAAAATAATTTTCGCACAACTTTAATGCTGGGCCACGAACTGCCATATTGTATATATCATGTAGCAGTTGTGACCGAGGCACGGAGTCAAACGCTTTTGACACATCAGTCTTCGTTAGTAATAGGATTCTATTGTTGTCATGTGCTTCAACAATTTGTAGATACTAAAACATTATTAATGGTGTTGTTCCACGATTCTTTCTATTACCATACTGGTTTGGATGTAGTTGCGGTTCAATGAACTGTCTCAATTGATTCATAATAACTTTTTCGACAACTTTAGTTAATGAGTGAAAGCTGGCTACTGGCCTAAAGGATTTGAAATCATCAGGTGATCTTTGATTTTTATAAATTGGATTTATGTAAGCCTTCTTCCATCTTTCTGGATATATTGATGTATCAATAATTTGGTGGGTCAATTGACATATCTTCTGATGTAATGCGACAGATGGTACTTGGATCTGTTTAACCGTAACAATGTCATCTGGAACTGCTGAATTATTCTTTAAGTTTCTTATCGTCTCTTCGATGGAATGACAGGTTACATGGGTAAAATTATGAAAGGTAATTGGTCACGTTGCACTGTGAAACGATAATTGGTTTATGATTCAAATTGCCAGTTGGGTTATTACACCATCCCAGATATTCCTGGTGAAAATTGGGGTGCAGTTGTATTTGAGTTTTTTGAGACGTATTTTTTACGAGGGTCCATAAATTAAATCGCCGATTGTTAACGAACATACAACGTTTACTTCGACGAATTTCTTTCTTAAAGGCTAGCGTTGCTTTCTTCCAGTTGAGTCGATTTAAGCTCGTTGGATCATTCTTGATTAGAGTATAACCCTGGTTTTTTAAGATCCACAAGTTATGGTAGGATGTTAGACCACCAGCGTTTGCTGTTTCTATTTTTATTTTTAGAAATATATGCACCTGCTAACTAGGTGCATTGTGATAAAACTCTGTGCAGGTATTCTGTTGAGATATTCACATTTTCATTGTGTACTTGTTCGTTTAGTAGTTCTTGTAGATGTTCGCTATATTTGTAATGAACGTACTTTGTGTAACTGTACTTATTTATATGCGTAGCTGTTGTAGTCTGGCGAGTTTCTTGCACTGAAGATTAACTACGATCGCTCTGTGGTCCATTTTGTTCAGGTCGAGATATTCATTTTTCTTAGTCTGCATACTGTTTGGTATAAATATTTGATCAAGGGTCGTCGAATTAGCGGATATTCTTGTAAATTGAGGAATTACAGGTCTTGACTTTAATCGCTCCATCAGTGATATCAATCTGGTACAATTCAAAGTTTTAATGTTGAACGGCATGTTAAAATCGCCCATAAGGAATGTCGGCATCAGGTCAGGGATAAACTTTATAATTGTTTCGATAAGCGTTTAAAAATGACAAACACTGGTTCGGTATACGGAGATAATCCAGAATCTTTTTCTGACAAAAGTCACAATTATCGACAAGATGTCACAGCCAGGTAACGTGTCTTTATTTTCGATAACTGTCGTATACTTTTTGTTCACGTATATTGTTGTACCACCTGCATGAGTTTGGCGGTCACTTTTCATAATCTGATAGTTCGGTAAGTTAACATATTGATCATCAATATTATGATGCAACCATGACTCAGTAATCACTACTATATCTAGTTTGAAAGCAAATATCAGAGCTTGTATTGGGTCTAACTTGTTTAACATTGATCTAGCATTTAGATATGCAATATTCACCTTATTATTGAACCTGCCTCGCATCCTTTAACGCTACATCATCAACTTGATCACTCAGGCTGAGGTCTGATATTATCTCAGGTTGTCTACCTTTGAATGGCCGAATAATAGACCCTTCAGACCAGTTTATGCCGTCAGTCCATTTGAAAGATGATATAAATGGTGATGATATCGAATTTGCCCGTGTCTTCCATCTGCCTATTTTATTAATAATCGCACCTCTTTCAATGAGGAATTTTTTTAACTCAGATATAGGGGTATCATTAGCAAGTCCGTACCAACATAATCGGGTTTCTCTAAGACTATACTTGATTTTGAGGTCAGACTTTGCTGCGCCTTGGATTTTTTTATCATTCTTTAATTCAGTAATATACACATTTTTATCGCCAAGTTCATTCCTTTCGGGCTTGTCACTTCCACTTATCTTAACTAGGTTTGAATCATTCGCTGTAAGTTATTTTATTTCTTCTCTGGTTATTTCAGAGAAATATTTTTTAACTGCTGTTTCTTTCGGTTTTGGAATATTAAGTATGGATATTTCTGGATTTTTCAAAGAATCCATCACATCATCACTATCGGACACAACATTTGTTATCGAATTTTGATAAATCACCCTTTATTTTGATGCATTTTGATGCTTTCGAGACGGTGCATAATATTTTGTTGAATCTCAGGAGTTACGTTTTGATCGAAAGACTTACGTGTACTTGATTCTTCTTGTTTCGTCTTTTCTTCTACTACAGGAGGACTCTTCGAGTTTTTCTAATTTTTCCCCGATGTTATCGAGGAACTGAGTGAGTTGTTCGACACATTCCGCAATCTTACGTCTTTGCTCCATATTCGACCATCTTGTTTCCAATATATTCGTCATCATCGTATTCAGAGTCGTTAATGAGCACTTAGCCTCATTGCTCATTGCATTATTGTAGTATAGGGAATACTGATGTCATTTTTTTTTTTTTAATGGGATTCGAATTAATGGGAAGAAAGGAAAGAGGAGGGGAACAGGTTCAAGGTCAAGTGGTCGATAGGAAGGAAAGCAGGAAACGGCCAGGGATAAGGGGGAGAAGGGGGGATTTAATGAGAAAAGATATGAGATAATGGTTAAGTAAAGTCTTGTTCAGACGGCAGTGATTATCGCGTTCTCTAGCACGATGTGGGAGCATATCGCAATGAAATTTTTTCCATGCGTTCAACAACGCATGAATGAGGTCAACAACGCGATTGTCCTTTGCTGCCTAGTGGCAGGATTATGTATTACCAAGAGGCTGTAGAGATTTCGCCGACTGTCTGTGACATAATCCTTCGTTTACTTCTTTCACCGTATTCGTATATCCGTAATATTTCGCACTGATTTTGCATGTTATTAAGAATTTGTATTTTACTTATAGAATAATGTATTTAATGCAAATTTTCGAGCAATAAATTTACTTCTTACCCATAGCCTGTTTACTGATATTCTTGGGTCAAGTATTTTATTTTGTTTTTGACTTCTTCCAGCTGTCTATTAAATCCACGAATGTGTAATTCCTTTCTAATTTGGAAATGGCAAATTAAAAACCACAATGTTTGCAAAAACCCGGAATGAATAATCAAGGGAAAAAAGAATGTGGATATGTTAAATGTAAGAAAATTAATGAAAGACTCTTTAACCACAACAGTAAATAAAAAGAAAAATACAACCTTATCCTGTAAGCGCTTTTCGAGGGCGAAGCTCTCATCATTCAGCAGGTAGAATAGGGAGTAACACACCAGATGATTTTCTGTTATTAAAATTTCATAACGATTAACGAAATTTGTTCCTTTGTTTCACATGCTTATCTTTTATCGCTATCAAACAAAATAAATTATCTCAAACTTTTTGCCAGGCATTGTATAATTTGAATTTTATGTTGTTCTTTTTTGTCTTTTTTATGGAAAATCTTCTAAAAACGCATAAACTTTTTTTCCATGCTTTTTGCTGTTAATTTTATCTTTAAAACAATTAGTTGTTTTATCTCATAAACAGGGCTTATTTTCCACAAAGTCTATCAACGTTACAGGATCGTACGAGAATAATTTACTCATTTTCGCAATGATAGAAAATTGTACTACAATAGTGGAGTAAATGTAAACAAAATACAGATGTAAACCCAACGCAAACGTAAACAAAAACGCAAATGTTAACAAAGCGCAAACGTATAGGGAGTGCAAGTGTGACGTCATTCCTTGAAATTCTTCAGTCACGTGACTCGATTTGGTTCCAAACAAGTCTTCTCGCTTCGGGATTTAACATGCTTCCAACGTAGGGATGGAATAAAATCGCTTTGTATAAGCCCAGTGTTTATAACACATTTAAGATGTGAAATTGTTTAGTTCCTCACTGCTCAAGAAGGAGCCAAAACAGCGATTTAGACATCTATCGTTTTCCCAAAGAAAGAAAGATCAACGAACGATGGCATTCTTTTGCTAAGTGATTTAAAATGATTAAAAAGCGTTCTAATATTAATGTATAAATTATATAATGGTATTAAATGTCTTAATAATAACATAAATTACACAAATTAACATAATAATTTAAGAGATGTCATTTTTACTGGCCGCCCGTTTCAACGTTACTAGTACGTATATTGCGTGGTTCCAATGTTTGGAACCAGCGATCCCATTTCCTAGGCTCTCGGCCCGTTCATCGCGCAAATGACGTCAGCTGTGACGTAGTCACTTGCACTCCCTATACAAAACACAAACCCCTCTCCGGCTCCGGCTTTGCCGGTGTGCGTGTGAAAACTCCTTAAGAAAACATTGAAAGCGACGAATCGAAGATCGGCCCGGCATCCGATTGTCGAGTTCAACATCGGCTGCATTTGCCGGTGCCGGGCTACGTGTGAAAGCTCTCATTTGGCAATGTTGCTCCAAATGTTGAAAGCTCCGGCTTTGCGTGTGTGTGTGTGTGTGTGTGTGTGTGTGTGTGTGTGTGTATGTGTGTGTGTGTGTGTGTGTGTGAAAACTCTTTAAGAAAACATTGAAAGCGACGAACCGGAAATCGGCCCGGCATCCGATTGTCGAGTTCAACGCCGGCTGCATTTGCCGGTGCCGGTGGTCAGACCGGCAAATCTACCGGGCCGGGCTACGTGTGAAAGCTCTCATTTGATAACGTTGCATCCGGCGCCGGCTCCGGTTTTGCTGGTGCGTGAAAACGGCCTTACAGTTTATCTGCAGGCCGTTGCCTATTTTGAAGAACTGTAAACTGAAATCTCACACACACATCAACCATTTGCAGTCTTTACAGTCCATGGTCTGTGTTGTTGCCACTCACTGACAGTTCATAATCGTCAGTCCAGGGGACTACAGTTCATAATCGTCAGTTAAGCATCTCGGCAGACCATCGAGAGAGAAGGCCTTCTCACAGAATTGTCATACGATTTACATCACCTAACGTCGTCAATTGTTAAGCGTGTTTCTACCAATAATAAGCCCCAAATTATGACTAAGCAGGGAAGTGCAAC
The DNA here is from genome assembly GCA_023313115.1 of Rhysida immarginata. NCBI lineage: Eukaryota > Metazoa > Arthropoda > Chilopoda > Scolopendromorpha > Scolopendridae > Rhysida > Rhysida immarginata. Next base: position 719,917 of record JAHWFO010004583.1, read on the forward strand.
TCATAGCTTTTTCCGTACTATCTGCGAAATTCAAGATGGCTGACTGGTCAGGCAACCATGGATGAAGAAATACAGGATACCTCACTCTTTCACTTCCCTTAATGAGGCCTAAAATAGTGGCGCCGTCTGGTGCAATGCGTGTTGTTTAGCAGACTTCACCGTGTTTTGGATATGTAATCAATGCAAAGATTTTAAAATTGCTCTTTTAATTGCTGCGTCTTTAATGAAACAAATAAAATAAAAAAATAAAAACAATCCTGGATTTATCTAGGAATCATTATGCCAGTAAAAATATAAAAATTGTTGAAATTTAAGCTAACATCAATTCTGCTGTATACACTCTAAAGTATAATATATTCTGCGAAAAGATCGTTTCTTAAATATGCATAACTTTTTAAACTTTTCTGTTGTATGTGTGTTTTTTTTATTGTAGATGGAGTAATTTTAAGGCATGGTGAATTTTAATGTTTTAAACAGATTAGCGATTTTAATGTACAAATTGTTGGAAGATAACTTTGACAGATGTCCGACAATGAGTTGGTGAATCTTATCCATGAGGGAAATTTTTTGAGATGATTTTTTTCAAAAGCTTCAATACATTTCAGGAGAAAAATCCATACAGATAAAAAACTTCTTATAACGAATCTCTTTTTAACGAAATTTTCTGTAAAATGAATTTTTTTTTTTAAGTTTGGTTGGCCACATATATACACTTTACAACGAAACTCCATATTACGAAATTCTCTTTATAACAAAAAAATTTTTTTTTAGTTTCACTTCCTATTTTCTAATACCTTCATATAGCAAACTGAAATTGATAATTTTAAAATATAATAGGGTACCCATTTATTTTCGATTTTTGTGCACCCAAAGTCTCGTCTTCATAGGAGAATTTGGCGCGATTTTACCAAACGTGATGTCGACAAGTCAAATGTAACCAATTACTGTAGAGAAATTCATAGTTTTTATTAAATTAACCGAAAGTGTCATACACACAATTACTAATGTTGATTTACTAAACAAACAAGTTTTGTTAATGTTGAGTGCGATAGTACAAATTCACTGAAGTATAAAATGGAAAAATGTCACTGATGCTGCGTTTGCAAATTTTGTAAAAATTGTTAACTTATTATGTACAAAAGCATTCCACCAACCTATGTATAAATGTATTTCTCCTTCACTGCTAAAGCTCCTCCTTGGAATGTTTACAAGATTTTATTGCTTGTCAATTAATGTTGAACAGTTCCTATCTAAGTTTAATGCCGTGCATTCATAGCGCATGGTTTAAAAGCGATATTTTTGGTGTTATTACAAAAAAAAAAAGTTTTTTAAATGATATTATGCTTGTTTAGTCTTTAGGATAACTTAGAAATGTTTTTTTTTAATTAATTCAGAATATACCAACTACCACGGTCATTTGCACACCCATTAATATTTTAAAAGAAAAATAGTATTTAAAAAAGAAAATAACAAAATTAATAGATAAGATCTAAATTTATATATTAAATAAAAAAATATATAAAAGTATATAAAGTTAGGTTAAAACCTAATTAAGCCAAAAATCTCAAGAAAATATGAATTAAATAAATATGAAAACCTTTTTATTTCTAAGCAAAATGTACACAAAATATTTTAAATATATTAGAATATTTTTTAAAAAAATTATCAAAAATATTTACACTTTATGCAATTTAAAACACACAATTTTAAAAATCATGTATTATTTTATACTTCTTTGAATAAAAAATATAATTTAATTTAATTATATATTTATTTTTAAAAGCATGATTTTACATAATTTTATTTGTATGAAATAACGTAAAAAAATTTTAAATTATGTAAATTTTAAATAAATTACTTTTAAATTAAATTAGATTTCTTTTATTGCATTAAAGATTGGAAAATACGCTAAGAATGCAAGGCATGAAACTGAAGCTTTTTAAACTTATGTTCTGATTGGTCCGCACTTCACAGGAAGTAAGCGCAAGTGGATCTCTCAATAAGTGTCATACGGTCTGTTTCCTATTTTAGTGGATAGGTGAACACTCAAATTTTACACTTAGAATTTTACAATAAATTATCACACGCATGTTTATTATCACGTTACATCACATTTATATTTATTTTGAAATGATATTATCAGAAAAAAATGGAAGGAAAAATTTCACGACCTGGATTAAAACTAGGAAGCATGCATATCACGCTCGTTGCCTCTACCAATTGGGCCTCTTTATAATTTCTTGTGTGCTCATCAACTTTTCTGATGGTTTGGATAGGAGGAATTCCCGATCTTCGAGCTAGGTGCCCGTTCTATCATCGGGTCCCCATCTTAACTACCTGGTAGTCTTTAAGAATACCTGGTGACAGCCTTGCTGTACCGTGTTCATAGTATCCCAATTGGTAGAGTCAAAGATCATGATGCTCGTAGTTCCTGGTTCGAATGTAGGTCGTCGAATTTTTCCTTCCATTTTTTTCTGATATCATTTCCTTATGATTGCAGTATCATCTCCAGTTTCAATTTATAATTTTTTATTGTATTTTGAAACAAACGAATGTATTATTTCAGATTTAAAGAAAAAAAAAAAACCTGAGGTGAACACTTGTTTCCTATTTAGTGGACAGGTTGATTGTTTAACTAAAATGACAAACTAATATTCAACCGATCCTCCGTTTTTTGAGAATAAACTTATAACACTCTGTCCTTTATAGCGTTTGCAAGATTTTGGATAACCTCTGGATTCAAGTCGTACCAAGCTTCAATGGTTGCTGTCAGGGGGGATCTCATCTTCATAGACTTTTTGTACAGTTATCCCCCATAGGTTCTCAATTGGATTTAAATCCGGACTCGTCGATGGCCACATCATCAGGTTGACTTTTTTGGATGCTAGCCACTGTTTTGTGGCAGTGGAACAATGACAGGGTGCTTTATCCTGCTGTAGAATCCAAAAATCAACGCAGATTTCAGGCGCATAGAACAAGGCAGAGTCTTCTAAGACCACCTGATATAAACAGTCCACCTTAATGTGACCACCTATCAGTAGCCAGATTAACCACCTTTCGCGGCGCGGACAGCTGCGAGACGGGCAGGAAAAGAGTCAAAGTTCTGGAAGGTATTGACAGAGATGTGAAACCTTGCCGACTCCAGTTCTGTGGCGAGCTGCCGTAAGTTGCGCGGTGGAGGATCCATGGCACGAACAATCCGATCGAGATGGTCCCACAGATGGTCTATAGGGTTTAAATCCAGGGAGTTTTGGGGCCAGGGGAGTACTGTAAACGCATCCTCGTGCTCTTCGAACCACGCACGGACACTGCGCGCTGTTCGGCACGTCGCATTGTCCTGCTGGAAGATGCCATCATGCTGAAGAAACGCAATCTGCATGTAGGTCTGGACATGGTCCGAAAGAACAGATGCGTACTTCCATCGATCCATGGTGCCGTCCAAAATGATGAGTCCACCCAGGGAATGCCATGAAAACATTCCCCAGACCATAACGCTGCCTCCTCCAGACTGGACCCTTGCAGCACGTTTTGCAGGGTGTTTCTTTTCTGACGCTGAACGCCGTACACGCCATCACCCATCTGTCCGATGGAGCATAAACGTGATTCATCGGAAAAAGCCACTTTAGTCACTTTGTTGCTGTCCAGTTGCGGTACTAGCGTGCAAATTTCAGTCTTTATCGCCGGTGAACAGCCGTCAGCAATGGTGCACGAACCAGCCTTTTGCTGTGGAGCCCCATACGCAGCAACGTTCGCTGAACTGTCGTTGAGGATACACGTTTGGTAGCGCCCTGGTTTATCTGGGAGGTCAGTCAGTCGTGGTGAAAATGTACCGTGCATGGCAGAATGGAAATACCCAACATCAGTGACGTGCCAAGTGTGGGGCACCACGGGCTATAGATGACAGAGGTGAACGACGGCTACGGAGATGCGTGCAAGCGAACAGTTCACAAAATAGCCGTTTCGGAAATACTGCCGCCCTTGGCTCGGAAGCCGATGATCATGCCCCTTTTGAAGGTCGGATAAATCGCTACGTTTCGCCATGACTCCAACAATTGCAATGCTTTCTGCTTCCCTCTGAGACCCTTCGTATACCCCCCCCCCCCCCCGCCTCTGATACTGGTACGTACCTTCTGGACGTAAACATTTTCCGCTTATGTTGAACGTAGGGAGTGGTCACATTACTGTGACTGGACTGTGTATTTTAGAGTTCATTTTGGACGTGATGAAAGCGAGAGTTGTTGTTTCATTTAACGTAAAGCCTCCCCATATCATAACAGAACCATCACCGTGAACTCTGGTTGAATACGAATATCATGCCAGTAACACTGTAACCCGTCGGATCACTCAAGATTGAACTTTTTTTTTCATCCGTAAACAGCAACTCCCGGATATTTGATGTGATATTTTTTGGTATATTTGATGTTCTCGGAAAATGCTAACACTTTCCAAACAGTTTTGCATTTTACCGGAAGAGCCAGATCCGTGGCAATTTTGAATGCAGTGTGTCCTGTTCGACTATAATTATTCTTCTGTTCACGGAGCATCAACTCAAGTTTAGGTCCACGCTTCTTTGCTCCCGATTTTGAGTTGCCTGCTTTCAAAAACAGACCAATGGTGCTTTTTTTGTCTGTTGAGAAAGGCATCAATTTCCGAATCGACTTGCCAGATTCTCTTAATGTAGAAACTTTGCCTTTTCCTTCATCAGACAGCCTATGTCTTTTTGCCATTTTGTGATATTGTAATTTTCTATCAAGCAGTTCATGTACATTCTCCCTCACATCGTAAAGTAACCAATCTTTGACTTCATTTGCAATTTCTGATAGTTTTGCTCACTATCCACTCAATGGGAATAAGTTTTTTTTCCAAAAAAGCTCCTTTTTCATTAATGTCTGAGATTATAGGTTCATTTGTTTCAAGTACAATGTGAACTAGATATAATAATAAACGTGTGGAATTTTTATTGTAGAAACGTAAATGTAAGTTTGAGTGTTCACTTGTTCACTAAAATAGAAACAGGCTGTACAAAGCAACGTGAAGTAGTGTAGGATTAAATGTTTTTAACATCCTAACTGTAAGAAAGTTCCATTGACGATTATAAATAAAATTGTTTTTATAATTTTTTAAGGTTTGTTCATGTTCGAGTTGCATTCAGTTAGAAAGCAAATAAAAGTAAAAGTCTGAATTTTGATTTCTTTTCGTGCTGCACACTCGGGTCAAATATTTCAGTAATATTTACTCTAATAATTGGAAAATGGTCCTTGAAGGGTTTTTTCACGCCATTACCT
>JAHWFO010004583.1:760201-777390 GCA_023313115.1 Rhysida immarginata
CGGACCCAGATGGTCAGGTGACTTTTCCGCTTCGAGGCCTGTCTTTCTTGTTGGCCTCGAAGGGTGGTCACGTGTGTGACGGAATGTGATGTGGTGGGGAGGGGGGGTATGAAAATAGCAAAAATCAGCGTGACGTAATACTTGAATGACCCCTAAGCATAAAGGCTTAATTTTGTTATACAATTATTCATCTTGAAATATTTTACTAGAATACTATTTTTATTTAAAATTATAAAGCATCGTGATACATACCCCCTCACGAACGCAACGTATCACTCGACAGCCTTTCCCTTGTTTCACTCATGAATACATGATGCCAGTCATGAAAAACTTTACGGAGATTATTGAATTACCGTAATTAATAAAACAAAATAATAAATTAATAATAAACGAAAGAATTGAATGAAGATGAGTAGTGTGTATATGAGGAAACTGTAGAAACAAAGCCTGCTCTAAGTATAGGATCTAATAAAGAATTTAGGTTGGAAGAAGGCTTGAAGAAATCAATATTAAAATCTCTGAAAAGAATACAGAGTTTATTTTGAGATTGGAGGTCTAGCAGTAAGGAGGTTAAATAGGAAAAAAAAGGTTAAGAAATGACCGGAAAGAGGACGGCAGATAGCAACAATACAATATTTGTCATTTATTAAATACAAGATGTGTTCGTAAAGTTCGATGAATGGTCCCATAGTTGAACAATTGCACTGGTTAGGATGTTGCGCTCAGGCAGATGCAATTAGTGCCCTCTAGAATTCAAATCACAACAGTTAAGAGAAAGTGCACGCAACGACCAATTTAACGCTCTCAATGTGAGAAGGCGTGTCATTGCGAAATGGAGGAATGCATCACCATCAAGTTTTGCTTCAAATTAGGCAAAATGGCGACAGAGACTTGAAATGTTAGTGAAAGTGTACGGTATGGAATCAGTGAGTAATAAGTGTGTTTTGGAATGGTTTAAATGCTTTAGAGACGGAAAGGAAGATGTTGAGGATGAGCCGCGTTCGGGTCGACCGTCAACAAGCACAACCCCAGACAACATCCAACGTGTGCGATGGATGCTTGCGGATGATCGGCAGGTGTCTTTGATAATGATAGCAGAAGAATTGGAGATAAGCCTAGACAGTGTAAGCACCAGTGTTCACGAACATTTGTAAAAGCTTAAGATTTGTCCCCGATTTGTACCACACAAGCTGTCAGACGAGTAAAGTAACACTGGATGGAAACCTTTGGAGATTTCATTAATGAGTGTGACCAGAATCCGCAGTTCTTGGAAACAATCATTACAAGGGATGAGTCGTAGTGCTACCAGTATGATCCGGAGACCAAGTGACAGTCCATGGAATGGTGTTCATTGTGACAGTTCTTGAATATCCTTCATATTCTCCAGATCTGGCACCTGCAGACTTCTTGTTTCTCCTCCTCAAAGGAGTCCTGAAAGGTGTCCTAATACTAGAATACAAGGAGTAGTAAGAGAAATGTAAAGAGTTAGAAATATAAATTGTGAGGCCACAATCCTGTTTATTCATCAGATGCAAGGAATAGAAGGTCAGTTGATTAAACGGGGAATGTTACACAGATCGTAGGTCCAAGTTTCCATCAAAACTAAGATTTGGGGAAAAAACTTCAAAGGATGATAGTGTTGCATGAAAGGAAGAGAAATTTGCATTAAGGCTACGAATATTCAGATAAAACACAAAAAGGTGGGTTAAAGAAAAATTAGAAGAATTAGATTTAACTGAAGAATTAAATAAGTTTACGGAAATAGGAAAAGTAGAGGAGGACATAAAAAGAAAAACATACAGGGTGAATACAAAAGTCTGAACCCCCCCTTTATTTTTTGAACCGAAGCAGATATGTCAATTTTGATGAATCCAATGAATAGGAAGTTGTGGATGGCCTATCCCATGGTGCATTTTCATCATCCCAAACATGCAAATTAGGACACATTCAAAATTTATCTCAAAAACTGTAAGGGATAGAGAAAAAAAACCCAATTGCAAACTTGTTCAGCATAAAAAAACAAACAAAAAAAATCATCCAAATCGGACCAACCAATCACCCACAATCACGTGGTGAACTGTTTGTACCTTACAAACAGTCACACGGCACAAGGAAAACTGAATGTTGATACAGTTGTATTTCCACCATGTAAAGCATGCAAATCAAAAAATTAACATAAATTACCATACTCACATTTACTTTCATGCGGAAAAACAAATAAAAGGCATGTTTTGGCGTCAGTTAGATTCCGTGCCCAATTGTGTTATGGTGATTGTGGCGTCAGTTCACCACGTGATTGTGGGCGATTGGTTGGTCCGATTCGGATGATTTGTTTTTTGTTTTGTTTGTTTTTTTATGCTGAACAAGTTTGCAATTGGGTTTTTTTCTCTATCCCTTACGGTGTTTTGAGATTAATTTTGAATGTGTCCTAATTTGCATATTTGGGATGATGAAAAGTGCACCATGGGATAGGCCACCCAATGAATCCTATTCATTGGATTCATCAAAATTGACATATCTGCTTCGGTTCAAAAAATAAAAGTGGAATTCAAACTTTTGTATTCACCCTGTATAATAGTGGGCTTGTTAGAACCAAACAGAATATAAGAAAACAGAGGAAGAAAAATTTAAAAATATGAAAGAATTGAATAGAACTTCATTTAACAGAAGAAAGAGAAAGAAAAAGAAAAAATAAAATACAATACTATATTAATCAACTAATTGAAAATCAATAATTGCATGCAGAATAGTGATTTTACCAGATGAATTCTTCGTCAATAGCTCTATCCTGGCATCAAATTTTTCTTTAGCCAGCTTGAGAATTTGATGACAACTTGCTGTTAAGTCTTCAACAATTACAAAGGGCGTGATTCCGACAGTTCTTCATTATCAAGTCTTTTGTCGCTGGGGAAACAAATTGGGCTATTATAGTGCGGGGTTTCGAAGAGGAGCGTGATCCCAGACTGTGAACAGCAAGAAAATCTGTTAGATTTAGGTGGACATTGAATTTGAAAGTATTAATTCGGATATTTTCGTAATTAATTGTCCATAGGATCTTCTGGGAAGTTGAAAATCTTGATACCGCTCGAGGTCACCAACTTGTGCTTTTAAATTATTCAGGTGATTTGACAAGGATGGAAGAGAGGAAGATGACGACAAATTGAAATTAATGTTATTAAAGTCACTCAGTGATTTCTGTTTGTCTAAACGAGAGTTCACACTAGAAATTTCCAATTTATTTGGGATGATAAATTTGATAGTGACCCATCTAACTTATCGGATAACTTTTTAAAAATTAAATCCACGAGATGGTTTAAAGAAGATGAGCCAGAAAAATACTTGTCAAAGCCTTTCTTGATCATTGAACAAATAGAATCGTCTGTTAGCGCTTGGGTAGCGAGTCCATAACCACTTGACGTGTGCACGGTTTCCTGATAGATACATCACCTTCTAAACTTCTTGAAGTTTAGAAGGTGATAATAGATAATGGGAATTTATCCTCTTTAGGCATAATGAGATTATAAACACAATTATAGTCTAAACATATCAACAAGAACCAAGAGGCTGATATTAAACTGTTATGTAACAATATAAGTCCATTCAATGAAGAACACTATACGTAATTATCTCCTTCCCAACTTCACTATTGGCGAGTAAATTCAGGCATGCTTACTCGGCTCCATGCCTCGGTCTCATCCCTATCCATGGAGCTTTGACTATGGCTTTAGCATTCCAGACTCTTTGTATGGTTCTGTGTGGTCAATTTTTTTTGTTTTCATGGTTTATTTGAAAGAAACAAAATTTTGTGATTTCTGGTTTTGCAAGCATCAATAGCAGCTTTAAATGAGTAACATATTTCAATTTGGCCTGAATTCGTGAAGGTTCCTTGTTAATGAAAAGATTGTTTTATTAATAACGAAATTTTAAAGTTTTACATCAGAAATACTATCTATGACATTTGCTAGTAGATATTACTGTCTTCTGCTTCAAAATTGCTAGAGATGACTACTTCATTATTATAAATTTCTTCACCATTTAATGGATTGGGCCTTTATCAGAGACCGGCCTTTAGCTCAAATTTTAGATAAGTGCCAGACTTTAAATCAAGACCGGCTTTAATTTACGATCCTGGCCTCAAATCGAACTTTTATGGTAGATAGTGATTCACCAAACACATCAGAGGAATTTACAAAAATTAAGACTGTGTCATCCATGGCTGTTTAAGGTGAATATTTCTATCCAACAATGGGTTATTTCATTTTAACTTTATATAAAAATTATATAAAGAGGGGGAAAGATAGGGAAAATCAATACATCAAGAAACAACATTGCGACTAATCCATTAATATCTTACTTCTTACCAAAAATATTACAGAAAGGTCTTCATTCCAATCTTTTCCTTTCTGCTGTGGCCACGGTATCCAAAATGTACCTTCTTCTCGATTTATCCATTCCATTCCAAGGTGGTCATAAGTCTTATTATCCAGCACATGCACCAACCAGAGGCACAACCTCTTTGCCCTCTGGGGCAGTCCTTCATTACGATAATAAAAAAATATGAATTAAATTATGTTTAGTATGGATAACACACTAACTCATGGTTATGATTATAAAGCCATAGAGATCACAATGCAAATTTTCAGTTCCATTAAACACAATCAATTCATCTTCCTACTTGAAGCAATCGAAATATAAAAACAAAGAAAATAAAATAAATTCTCACAATGAGCATAACATACACTGTATTAACTGAAGTCAATATCGATACTCAAAAGTTTCTCATAAGTAACAATAGACGATGCCCAGCTAAAATATGTATTGACTATTGATCAAATATAGGTGTTTATACATGTATTGACTATCGACCAAAAATCATTATGCTTATGACGGTATTGACGATACTCCTCATTTCAGTTGGGGAGGGGGGGGGGGGCGTATTAATATAAAAAAAAAAAAAAGCTAACAACAATTCGACTCTATTTTACTATAATTTTTTATTAAATAAGTTCAGTTGTCTTGTACGATAAATAGAGTTGAATTTCTTTCTTGTATTAATAAACATTAGCCCTTCCCCACCAAAAAAAAAAAAAAAAAACTGCTCCCGATTTCACAGTTGTAGAATGAGTATTTTTTTTTTTAATAACGGAATAATTTTTGGTCGCTAACCAATACAACCCATCTATATTATGTCTATTTTCTCTTATATTTGCTTCCTATCTTTCTATAGGAAACTTCGATTATATTTTATACTTTTTGAAAACTTAATTCAATCGTAGATCGGCAAAAATAATCCGATAAAAACACGGTCGATTTGAGTTGATGGCTTTAAATTACCCAGCCTTTGTTGAATCGTTTTCTAACAGTGAAATTAATATTCTAACCCTTCAGAACAATAATTAACCAGTCACATATTTTCATTCATAAATTATCATGCAATTCACTTGTTAAAGCTATAGGGGAAAATATCTTCGCATTGAAAGCTGCCATTTTTTGAGGGCAAGAGGAAGGCAATCCTATACTGCTACTCATCGAAGTGCACAGTTTTTGCACAACTTGCTATTGTATAACGATGGTAATGAGTTGTTGCGTGTTTGGATGTATTGTATAACAATGGGATAAGTTCAGAGCCATGGCAGCCATGGGTCTCGATGGCCCTCAAAAGATGGCAGATATTCAATGTTTATGCCCTATTGTCGGCAATTTCATTCCTTCTGCTAGCCGACTCTACTCCAAGGTCGAATCTCATTGGCTACTCTCCAAGGTGTTGTGATGTCATAGAATGCTCTATCGTGCTATTGGTCGGCACTTCGTTGATAGAGCCATGGCTGCCGCTGATGAAATTATACTTGCTCATTAAAATCAAATTACTATAATTATTTACACATTTGATTAATAAATTTATAAAACTTTCATTAAATATATTAAAATAATTTAGAAGGTTATATAAATAATGTAACTGGTATCTAAATTACTATTTAAGATACTGTGGGACGCTAAAACGAAGTATTTCGATCTTTTTAGGCTAAGTTTTTTTTGCGGCCTATAAAAAGTTATTTTTTCCGTTCCACCGTCAAATTGCAGCTGAGGCCTAAAGTGAATGCGGCCAATATTCGAAAAAATACGGTAGTTTTAATTTTTACATATTTTATCTATTAAATTCACAATAGTTTTCAGATTGAAATACAAGGGACTATCAAAAACTTCCCGGAATTGTAGTCTGGCCGGTGACTGGATATAGTATGCACATCGCGGCCTTGATCCCCTTCTAAGTACTTTCCTTGGTCACAAACACACTTACTCCAACAAGACTGCCACTCTTGGAAAGCCCGTGCGAACTCTTCCTTTGGAATGGACTTGAGACCAGCTGTCGCACTTGCTTTGAACTCTTCTTTTGACACAAAACGTTGACCCTATAGTTCCACTTTCAAGCTGTGGATGCTCGTTCAAACAGATTACCAGCAACTGACATCTGACATTCCATCTGATCTGCATTCAACTGATGCGGATTGAACTTCGCACAGACCCGTCGCATCCTCAACCAAGATCACCTAAGCGTACCCAAAAGAAATGTTCATTTCTGAAGCCATTTCGTTGATGGTTATCCTCCGATCAGTACGCACCAAATCCAGCACTTCTGCAATGTTTACAGGTCGCGTGCAGGTTGTTGGTCTTCTCGACTGTGGCTCATCTTTGAGACTATCCTGACCAGCCTTAAACCGGTTGAACCAATCAAACACAGCTGATTTCTTAAGGGTACTATCCCCGTACGCCTGTTTCAGTGTCTTCGTAGCACTTTTTCCAAGCTTGAGCATGAACTTAATGTTTGCTGTCTGCTCAAACTGTGACATCGTGCCAACTTGTGTTACACCCTCTTACAAGCACAAGCTACAGCTCCCGAATGACACGTCCGAACACAGTGGAACCACACGTGCATGCGCTTGGGATGTAGAGGGCTCTGATTATAAAGTGGCGTTTTCCAGACTCACGGCGTTCACCGGCCAGACCACAATTCCGGGAACTTTTTGATAGTCCCTTGTATAGTAATTTATGAATAGTTGAAATGTAAATTACATTAACATTAAAAGACTACAAACATTTCAGGAATATGCTACCCCTTTGTTCCATGTATTAAATCGATTGGAGTAAGCTATATGCAATAATTTTAAGCTATGTTTGGTCAGTATTGCTGATAAATGAAATAAAGTAGGGTCTGGTAATAGCAATACGGTAGTGTTTTATTTTTGTTCGACACGCTTCAAGAATAACCTCATCATCAGGAACTATGTACACTACATACACTAACAATGTTATTCTTGTAAGGCATTGAACGAAAATAAAATGCTACGGTATTGCTATTACTAGTCCCTACGTTATTAAGCTATATAAATTCATTAAATTTCATTTATACACTCCCAAAATACTTATACTGTTCAATTATTTTTTTTATCTTCAATTCTAATTTTTATTTTAATATATATATCTTAGATTTTAATAAATATGCACAAAAAAGTATAAAAAAATTAAAAAAAAAAAACAAAAACCATGCTATAATAGGTTGAATTGGTTTATTTCACGAAAAAATTAATAAACTTTTTAAATGTCATGAATATTTAATTTCATAATATCAAATTTAATTTAATGATAATTGGAAAATGGCCTTTGGAGGATTTTTTCACGCCACTACTCCGATATCAATTAATAATTTTTCACTATTTAAGAAATTTAAATAAATTAAATTTAAATTTCTTAGCTTGAGCTTGCATTAAATTGTTCTCAACAAACAAAGGCTAGACATGCAAACAAATAATCTTGCTGTGGAAAACTAAGTCAAGAAAAAGAAATTAATGTATCAGAGGTGAATATTGTGGAGTAATACACATTCCTCAGTGTTGGCAATGCACATGGTGATCCGGTTGATCGTTTTCAAAATAAGCCACCAGATGGCAGTAAAACAATCGTGCACGCGCAATTTTTATCGTGGACATCGTCCATTTGCCAACAATAATCATTTTACCTTCATTATTGCTAATTTCAAAAATATCTATATTCAGTTTAACTGGGTGTGTCCATTAAATTTCTAATTTCAATTGGACACTCCCCAGTCAAACTTTTGTTGAACAGAGTATAATTGCAACATCTGATGAGTCTCTAGAGAAGATCTCATGATCAAAATGTGTCAGGTTACAATAAAAATGTATCTCTTGTTACTGTAGACCTCCTTATTTAATTCAATTGAAACAAATAGTAAATGACAATTCTCGGTTCATATGGATAATTCTTATACCTCCTGTCAACAGTATTTAAATATTGGATAGCTTGGGTGGTTCCTTTGTGAGTCAAAGATGCTACTTCGACCAAATACACAGTGTGACAAAAATAGTGGGCTGGTTATAAGTAGCCGCTTTCTATATCAAAATATACAGAAAAGATATGTCCTGAAGTGATTCATTATTGAGTTACAGGTATCTATGAGGTTTACTTATAGTAAGGATAAATGTGTACCAATAAAAACATGAAGGATCATACAACCATAGCAAAAATCAAGTTAAAAGCTACCTCCACGAATGGCAATGCATGCATTGTTGAATTCATCAGAACCAGGGCTGCCTAACATATTCAAAAATTTCCAGGGGCCCCCTAACACCCGTAGCACCGTAAATTTGCTAGCACCCGTATTCCACTCTGCTGAAGATCCTCAATATCAATGAACAGGAATGGAATAAGCAATATATTTTTGATATCCCATGCATAAAAATCCACAGGGCTGAGTCAGGAGACCTAGAAGGCCAATCCATTTTCTGGGATATATTGTGTTTAAAAATTCACATAATACAAAACTAAAGTTGGCCAGCATCCCATCATGCATGAAGCAGATACTTTCTCCAACATTCAGCGGGACATCTAATAAAAGAACTATTGTCCGCGCGCCACGAGAAGACCGCCGAGTTGCTTAATGTGCTCGTATGGAGTCGCTGCAGTTGCAGATGAATCTATTCATTGTTGGGAGACAAACAGCCAAATTTGAGTTAAACCATATTTCATCGATGTAAACAATAGGACGATTTTCTTCTCTTATTTTTTTTCTATTTCTCAGGTATCTACCTCTCCATGCAAACGTTTTCATTTGTTTGGAAACACGGCCAGAACTCATTATTGTGCTATTTGATTTTAGTGCTTTTCCTCCCTTCATAACTATAAACTGACTTATAGGTCCTTTTAGAATAAATTCTTTCTTTTTATAGGAAAATTAATTGAAATATATTAATTAATTCCTCTCAAGGTTTCCTTATAATTTCATTGTTATTGGTTCCTTATCCAACCATTCTCCTTTCAATGTCGCCACTGTACAATTTATATTATTTACTATTTGTTATTTCTTCATCCAATCATGTTCACATTCTGTACCATATTTTCTGTATATAAAGGCTTATGTCCTCTTGTGTGTATCCTTGATAAAGCTGGGAATAAATGGCGAAACTAGTCGGAAACTCTGTTCTCCCTTTGTTGCGTTGTAAAGTCTCTACCAATTTTATCAAATGTAATTAATATATTACAAATGTCTGGGCCCCTGAGAAAAGAATATATATAAAGAAAAAAACATTCACAAATAAGCGTATATCAACTTAATCCAAATGTAACAGGTTAACGAAATTTTAACCATGAAGTATGTCAAAGAGTTTCAAAAATTATTCTCAACATACTGCGGTCCTTTCCATTTCATAAGCGCATCTTGCATTTTCCTTCATGCATATAACATCACTCCGTGACTCACAATGTCCACTAGCCAATATCCAGACCCAGCAGCCCACTGATTACCTTACACTATTGTGTTGTATAACATACTCCAATAAAACCTTTAGGTGCATAACCTAGTAACATTAACGCTCAGAAGGCATCAAGTGTCCCTTTTTGTTTTCGGGAGAAACAGAGTAACCTATCAATACCAGTACTCCTCGTTCCACACTATGTTTTCTGTAAATTTAAATGCAAGCCTTAATAACGTAGCCTGAAGTGCAAGTAAAACATAGCTTTTGCTACTCGGAGATACCATAGGTTTGCCTATTACCACGATGCTTCCACACTGCATCACTCAATAACATACCAGATTCACTTCAAAAGTCTATATTATGCCATGTCATGTTAGTGTGTTTAATTTTGGTGTGTCACATGGGCCTGGCGGGAACATTTTATGTATAATCGAAAATACAGATATTTACTTGTTCTAAGGAAAGTTAATTATAACAAGCATTAAATTTTATTATTGGGGTCGTTGTTCTTTAGTGTTGACATAATGGAATTTAAGAACGTAGATTTGTTTAATTTATGTAAAGGAGGGGGGGGGGTAACTTTAAAGGGTTTTTGAGAGTGTAGCTACGTAATGGGTAATATTATATGTGAATTTTTCTTGATTATTTGATGATTTGTAAAATGGTAAATTTGTTGACGACAGCTGTTGCTAAAACAATAATAAAAGCAACAGCGGCCATCATTGTTGGAGTTTGGCATTGTTTTCTCGAGGAAATTCTCGGAAGATCTTTGCCAAGCTCCAAAAGTGTATTGTTATAGGGCGAGCTGGTCTTAGTTTTTTTTTTTATATAGTTGATGATCGTATGGAAAGGAGAAGTGTTGTATGTTGTTGTTGATGAAGGAGAGGTAATGTTAAATCGAATGAGCGGACATGATTGATTTCTGTACATTCAAGCAATCGAAAATTATTTATTCGTCTCGCAGTTGAATGATTAATGAAATATATTGCCACATAAATAGGCAATGACAATCATTATGGAGTTATAATAAATTTGCGTAATCACTCAGTAAATGTAGTTGCGATTTTGGTTCGATTGATGGCTCGGGCAACACAAGGAACTACGGAAGCTGAGACAAGCCATGGGAAAACAAAAGAACAAAGGTGATTGAGAGCGCAGACAAACAGATGACATCAATGGCGAGACCGTTTCATTATTAATTTTCGTTTAACAAGAAATTGGAATAAATACGGTTGAAACTTAACTCAGTCAATGGAATTCAGTGTTAATGTTCAAGATATTCAAGTTTTTACTTAATTTATGAGGAGCAGCGAGTTACATTGCATCACGTGACTTAGTGTTCACGAAAAGAAAAGTGTAATAAGTGCTGGATTAACTGATATGATAATGAATTTTGAAATAGTGACTTCGAAGTGACATTAGAATAGATAGATTAATAATCTTAAGTAGGCAGTTAATTTACTGGAAATGAGAGATTTAACAATAGTAATTTTGTTCCCTGCATGTCTAATTGCACTGGCACAGTCAGCACTTAAAGCATAGTGATCCGTTCATTTAAGTTCAAGTCGTCGCCGTATAATTCATATGCTAATTTGGTATCGTTGACAGGACGGAATTTCTAGGATACAGATCACTATTTAGCTTCTACGGGGAATGGTCTGTGTGGGTTACAGTGGTCCTCCCGTATTAAAAGGATCACATGATGTGTTCTTGCATTATATTATACAAACCTAGCGTCAATAAACTTCGGAGACCAAGTAATTTGGCTAAAAACACAGTCAAAAGTGCATACAGAGGATTGCAGGCTAATGAAAATAGAATTACTGAGTATATGTAACAATATCAACATCGATTTAGAATCGATTTAATGGTGTGAAATAATTTATTCAAATTTATGTAAAATTGCGTTGTCAACAGGTTTCAAAGAACTTTGTACACAAGGGATCGCCAGCATATAGAACTTTCCTGAAGGCTGTAGAAACGCCTAGAATGCTTTGCATCAGGCTTTAAAAGCACCGTCCACGCGACAGAGCACAGTATTTGTGTTGTTTTGAACCATGGGACGTGGTAAGCCAGTAGAAACGTGTATACGGCAAAAAATTATACAGCAGTTCCAGAATAACAAATCCCAGCGAGCTATTACCCATGAATTATCAGTTCCACTCTCTACTGTTAATGGGATCATCAAGCGTTTCAGAGAAATCGGGAAAACAGAACCAGGGACTGCACCAGGCAAGCAGCGATTATTGAATGTTAGGGACCTACGAGTATTTCGACGTTACATTGTGAAAAACAGGCATGCTCCCATAAGTGAAATGACTGTTTGGGCTCGAGAATATTTTCATATACCCATATCCGAAAGCACAGTCCGCCGTTCCATCAGAAGATGCAACTATTACTTATACGCTACAAAGAGGAAGCCATTTATGAGCACTGTAGCTAAGCGTCGCCGGGTAGCATGGGCCAGAACCCATCTAAAGTGAACCCTTGCTCAGTGGAATAGTGTTCTGTGGTCCGACGAGTCCACCTTTGCAGTGACGTATGGCAACAACGGTTGCAAGGTGCTAGGGACCAAGCACGAAAGTAATCATCCCGACTGTTACCAGAGGAAAGTTCAGAAGCCTGCATCGCTGATGGTGTGGGGCTGCATCAGTGCAGCCGGGACAGGATCGCTTCACTTTTGCGAGGGCACTATTAACTCTGCTGCCTATATAAACATTCCTCAACAGCATCTGCGTCCATCCCGCCAAAAGTTGTTCAATAGAAGACCAAGCATCTTTCAGCAGGACAACGCGAAGCCTCATGCTGCTCGGAACACCAAGGCTTGGCTACAACAGCAGCGTTTCAGGGTGCATGACTGGCCTGCCTGCAGCCCAGATCTGTCACCCATTGAAAATGTATGGCGCATTTTAAAGCGAAAAGTCAGACAGCGGAAGCCTCGAACACTGCGGCAGTTGCGGGTGTGTATTTCCGAAGAGTGGGACCAAATTCCAGTAGAAACAACGAGGAGGTTAGTGTCCAGCATGCCTGAACGACTTCGGAGCGTCATTCCTCGGAAAGGTGATGCCACTCAGTGGTAATGTGCAATAAACCACTCTGTATACTCAATAAAGTAATTTTCATTTGTTTACAATTAGTTTCGTTGTACTTATCCAAAATTCTGTAGGTGTCCGAAGTTCATTGACGCTTGGGTTGTAGCATGGTTATTAGAAGTTAGTGGTTGGTCAACTTCTTTGTTCTCGACGCTAAAAACGTAATTGGGGAAAACTGCTCCCACTAGGTGGCTTCGATGTCGTTAGTAGTCTATTGATCGCCATGCATTAAGCTTAGTTTCAATGGAGAGCTTCGTCAGTACTCATTTCTCCTGCTAATTCTCTCACCATATTTAATTATTAAAATGCCTTTTAGGTGTGTAGTACCTGGATGTAAGTCTGGCTATGATTATAGCAAAGATAAAAGGCATCTTTTTAAAGTTCCTTCTGGTGAAGAAAGGCTCTTGAAATGGCAACGTGCGATTCCTCGAAAGGATTTCACCCTTTCTAAATCATCACGTGTATGTGATTTGCATTTCGACGGACGATTTTTAATAACTTCAACTCCATTTATTATTAATGGAAAAACTGAGCATCTGCCGAGATTACGTCCAGCCCTCACTGAAGATGCTTGTCCTACAATATTTATTATAACAACTTATTATTATTGATTAATGATTTTTAACTTGTATTGTGGCAGAAAGTGTAATTTATTTATTCGGTGTGGATTTGTTTTGTTTTTTTCCTTAATAGTTTGTATTCTTGATATACAGTGTTGCTGATGATCCATTTTTCTGGCATACATCTTGCAGTTTATATTGGGACAATTTTGGGCATCACTTTGTTTGGCTGTTGTTTTCTATCTGTATTAATATAGGTTTGAGAAATTATTTTTTTAATTTTGGTAATTTTTAATGTGGGCTTTATTTGGGTTTTTCTTATGCTTCAAATCTTAATATTTTATTATTCTTCATCTTATTGCTTGTAAAAGTTAATGGGTGTATATTTTCTAGGTGTTTTATTATTGTTTGTATAGAGTTACTGGTGGAATGTCATCTCAACATCTTAAATAAATTTATATATTTTGTTTGTGTTAAGTTATTTTATTATTAGTATTCCATATGTTTTATATAAATATTTGTGATGATAGATGATACATGATGGACTCCCATAGGTGAATCTTCTGTTTGGGTATAAATTTTGTTAGTGAAACATAATTTGATGGTTTTGTATGATTTTTAAAATTTTACTATTATGTAAATGTTTTTTAAATTCTTTTTTATGATGTATATTGTTGGTAAAATTGGAATATATATTGGTATGTATATAGTATGTCCATTATAAAAATGTGATCATTATATCAGTTTTGATTGTTTCTATTGTTCTTTTATTGACAGTAAATTTTTTATGATATAATTAAAAAAAATTGTGATGTATATGAAAATATCTAGAAATTTTATTAATTTGGTGCTGACTCTATTGGTGTTAATTGTTTTTGCTTTTCATTATCTATTTTGTTTACTCTTTTACATTTTTCTTATTTTATTAAGTTAAAAATTATTATTCAACAATTACAATTTTTTTTATAATTTTAAAAAATATATTTATTATTAATTAAATATAAGATGTTTTATCTAAATTGTAATGACAAAAAAATGTTCGTGGACATTAAAAAATACATTTAAAAATTATTTTGAATTGCAAGATTGTCTTCTGTATTTTATATTCCCCAAGTTTAATTTTTTGATTATGTAAATTGAAATAAAAATTTAAAAAAATAAAAAAAAATTGCTTTAATTCAGCTTCTACATACATCAAAAATGCTGTGGATACTGTCACGGCGCCATGACTTGTCAGCGTTCACGGTGGTCAAAAAAGGGAGATGACGCGATCAAGGACAGAGCATGCGCTTCGCGAAGCGGATGATTAGTGATGAGCGAAACGGCACTTTGGCAAGCGAGAATCTTTCAAAGTAGTAGTTCGCGAACGATTTCGCGTATTTTTAAACGCTTTACACGCAGATTGTTAAATCAGACAAATCACAAAATAGGCAATTCATTCCATGAATTATACAAAGTCTTTTTACCGCCCGTGTGCGAAATAGAAACGATGAGGGGTGGGTATGCTGCCCGCCTTTTCATCGTCGCTATGCTTCTACAGCTGCCCGTTTTAAATCGTGGACATAGATTCTTTTCGTTGTGCGAGTTAGCGAAACTTCTGTGGGAATATAAAAAAAGCAATTTCAATCAACTTTGGACATGCCATTTCAGAACTATTGATGGCGCTCGAAAGAGTGGGACTACACGTTTTATGATAGAAGAGCTACGTTACATAGACAAAGGCCAAATCAGAGGTGAAATTTCATTATTTAAAATGAATTACAAATGTGAGAAATTAAACACAGATTTATCTAGGGCCACCACCGGCACGGGTGCCATGTGTGAATCGCGCATCAGTGGCCGTGTTTACAAAATGAAGGTGCGGAGGGAATTTGACAAATATTCATGGAAAAGGTGCTATTGCCAACCAATTTTTCACCCATGTCAATGCAAAAAGGAAACAGCAGTGGTGCCATGAGCACAATGCACAGCGGCGATCAAAAAGCGGACCCCCACCCCTCCTCTTATCAATTTTCGCACTCGAGCCACTAAAAGACATTGGTCAATTAATGGCATATGCGTTTAATGCAATAGGAACTTACATATTTCATGAATTCGTGTAATTTCGTGTAATTCGTTTAAATATACCTGTAAGCGAACGACTCCTTTGAATGATTCTTGCTTGCCAAAGTGCTGTTTCGCCGTTCATTAATCATCTGTTGCGCGAAGCGCATGCTCATCTTTCACCATGTCACTTCCCTTTTTAGACCATCGTGAACGCTGACAAGCCACGGCGCCGTGACCGTATCCACAGCGTATTAAAAATAGACTACTAGTGCCCTTCAATGCCATCTAGTGGTATCCTTTGGCGCTAATAGCCTTTTGAGGAGGAGTTGACCAACCACTAACTTCTAATAACCATGGTTGTAGTAATGGCAGACCCATTCCGTAGGCATAGTAAGCGGTGCCATGTAGTGAAATGCGATTATTGTGGGGCAGGTTACATGTAAAGCACAGTTCTCATCTCCGAAACTGACTCCTACTTTGAATAGATATTATTGATAAATAGAAAACTAATTTAGGAATTTTTAGAGTGATACAGTTGAATTTAGACAAGTGATAAACACTACAATGCTAGAACCCTCTAAATATTAGTTGTATAAGATAATTGGCCATATAGTCAGACAGGTATACCTGAAAGGTAGTAACAGATAATTGTTAAGGTGGATCTTGTGTAATAACCTTGATAGAACGTAATAAAATTATATTTTTGATGATAATTCAGTTGAATTTTATTGGAAACGCACATCCCTTCGATTAATATCAGTACCGAACCCTTGACTCCTACCCCACCTAGCGGTCACCTGTTAAGGTACCAATAAATATTATTGTGGGAGGGGTGGGCCGTCCCAATATACCTGGAGCATATTGCACATTTTAACATCAAACAACGGGTTCTCACAATAATTTGCAGTTAGCCAACCATCTGATTCCTAACTACAAGGGGGTTTGTTTCCCTGTTGTACAATGCAACAATGGAATCATGAAATATTTGCATAGCTTATCAACTTTTCTTTTACAATACACTTAACACTCAAGGGGAAACTCTGATCAATTCCCGCGATCACATCACTGTCCCGAGCAAATGGAACATCTTGCAACAAAAATAAAGGGAGAGATTTGTTCAGTGCTGTCTGGATCAGGCGAAACAGTTATAGAAGTCCATTATTCGGAACCCAAAAGACATAGGTGATGCAAAAAAAACAAACAAAAAAAAAAAAAACACTTATCTCACTATAGCATGAAATCCATTATCCCCGATTTGGAACGTCGCTAATACAAACGAGCTCGGAAATTCGGCAACTAGAGTGTCCAAACAAACTTTTATCTTAGATGAGTATACAATAAAAAAATATCCGAATGGCCCATGAAGCATAAAAGCAAAGCAAAACATATATGCCTGTTTACACAGGTATCGACCATCATGGCACCAAGGGAGAATGAACTCCTTCTAGCCCTCTTCCCCCCCTCTAGTACTCAAAATTTTATGCTACATTCATTGCCTCAACAATGAAAAAATAGTCATTTTTTTTTTTTTTTTTACTCCTATATACAAACAACGCACACAGAATCTCAGCATCTCTTCTCAGAAAAGACAGCGTTGCAACAATGCTAACCCAGAAACACTCCTACCATTGTTGCAATGTAATAGCAATTAACCAAGTTGCAGATAACGAAAAAATAAAATGTATATTACATTAAGTTAA
Organism: Rhysida immarginata; assembly: GCA_023313115.1. NCBI lineage: Eukaryota > Metazoa > Arthropoda > Chilopoda > Scolopendromorpha > Scolopendridae > Rhysida > Rhysida immarginata. The sequence goes on from JAHWFO010004583.1 coordinate 777,367, forward strand.
TAAAAAACACTATACGAAAAAAAT
>JAHWFO010004583.1:777790-789381 GCA_023313115.1 Rhysida immarginata
ATATTTAAACGATTAGAAGCAAGTACTGAATTTTGCACGTTTTTTTTTGCCACACTAAAAAAAAAACTGAATAACTATTTTAAAAAAAAATCAAAACACTATCGCCGACGTAGCTTATCAACGAATTTGACTATGCTACAACGATATCGACGATTGTAAATAAATGGCCGATCTCATTTCAACGATCTGAATTAGATTGATAAATTGAGCTATCAGTTATAACGAATTGAATTAGATATGGCTACTGAAGGAAGTGGTTCTTTCTCCCATCCAAAACTTGAAGGAAGAGAAAACTATAGCCAATGGGCATTTGCTATGGAAATGTATTTGACAAGACGTGGCTTTTGGAAAAGAGTTACTGGTACAGAAACAGCAGATGCTGATAAAGATCGAATCGCACTATCATATATTGTTGAAGGTGTAAAACCACAAATTTTTGATGAACTAAGTAGCTGTGTTACTGGCAAAGAAGCTTGGGAAAAGCTTGCAAAATTATTCAAACCAGTTGGAGCTTCACGAGAGGCTGATCTCATTCGTAAGCTAACGAAAACGAATTTATGTGATTGCATTGGCATGACAGATTATTTAAACAAGATGATGACATACGCACGTGAATTGAAGTCCTTGAAAACTGAACTTTCTGTTAAGGTCATATCTTACATCATTCTTGCTGGACTGCCATCAGAATACGATGCACTTTGTATTGCTTTGACAAACTGTGGGACTGAATTGTCAACGGATTTTCTACGAGAAAAACTGCTAGAAGACCGAAATATGCTTAAACCTGTAAATGCTGAAACTGCATTGACTGTACAACGGTTTTGCAACAATTCAAATCGTGGTCATAAGTATAGCAACGCTCGAGAATCTAACCGTGGAAGAGGTATACGTCGAAATCCACATGCGCCAAAACTTGCGCCTGGCCAACATACCTGCTTCAACTGTCATGGAAGAGGACATAAAATGGCTGACTGTCCGAAATCGGTACGGCACATCAAGGCAACAATGGCCGCGACATCTTTTGAGTCGCCTACAAATGAAAAACGACGACCAAGCACAGGAGTCTTGTTCCATGCCCTAATAGCATCGCCCCCAAGGCCTGATGAATGGTACTTTGATTCTGGAGCATCACGACATATGACGGCATTACGGCATATAATAACCGATTATGTTGAAGAAACCCCATGTAACGTTTTGACTGGCAATGGCCCCTTGCAATTGAAGGGACATGGTAACGTAACGCTGATGATTGAATGTAATAATGTAGTTACAGAAATGACATTTACAAATGTTTACTATGTACCGAACCTCCCAGTCAACTTGTTATCGACAAAATGGCTCACAAAGAGACATGGTCTGAATCTTTATCAAACTGGTGAACGAATGCATCTATACAGAGATAATACACTGTTACTAACTGGAACTGGCCTTAGTGATGAGCTCTACACACTTGACTTAGCATCTGACAAAAAGGCCCTTGTAAACCAAGCCATACCTAATGATGGAATCGAATTATGGCATAGACGAATTGCACATCTAGGACGAGATAACTTGCGACAACTCAAAACAATGGCAAATGGTATAGAATTCATTGACAACGATTTTCATTGTTCAAGCTGCTTCAAAGGTAAACAACCACGTTTGCCTTTTCCGAAAGTGAAAGCTACAAGAGCAGCTAATATACTAGAAATCATTCACTCAGACATTTGTGGACCAATGGAAAAAGAATCATACGGAGGAGCACGATACCTATTAACGTTTATTGATGACAAGACAAGATATACAACAACGTATTTCTTAAAATATAAATCCGAAACTACAGCCAAGTTCATTGAGTACAAAGCGATGGTAGAGAACCAAACAGGACGACATATCAAGGTTCTAAGGAGCGACCGTGGCACAGAGTACACAAGTCAATCGATGGCCGACGTACTACGGAAAGCAGGGATAGTCCATCAAGTTACAGCAGCGTATACACCGCAACAAAATGGCGTCGCTGAAAGAACTAACAGAACATTATGCGAATGAGCTAGAGCAATGCTTTTTGACGCAAACTTAGACAAACGGTACTGGGCTGAAGCTGTTAACACTGCTGCTTTTCTAAAGAACATTTCACCAACTCGAGCAGTAAGAAAAATGACACCATTTGAAGCTTGGCACGGTAGAAAACCAAATTTAGAATACCTTCGTGTTTTTGGATGTAAGGCATTTGTCCAAATACCACAAGTCAAACGTCGAAAATGGGACCCAAAATCAGAAGAACTTCTGTTTATTGGATACGCAAACAACTGTAAAGCTTACCGATTGATAAATCCTCAGACACACACAATTGTTGAATCCAGAAATGTGGTGTTCAACGAAAATGAAATGTTCATGAAATTGAACTGAGTTCCGGAACTGGACACAACTTCTCACTTTATTATCCCAGATGTACCTACATTACCCGTAACAGAATTCCCAGCGGAAACCAATAAAGAAAAAGAGGAACTTTCAGTAATTGAAAAGCAAAATGATGAACCTCCAAAGATAGTTGACAGAATCATTGAACCCCCTGAGCTACAGCGTAAGTCAACAAGAGTACGAAAACCTCCTTCCCATTTTGATGACTATATAACTTATATGGGAAAAATAGAAGAAAACTATGACGATGACCTCCCAATATTGGCTTTAATGATCAATTCTGAAACCAATATTGTTGATCCATGCTCAATTGATGAAGCATTAAAACGCGCTGATGCTGAAGAATGGAGAAGGGCCATAAAAGAAGAATTATATGCCCACGCTTGCAATGGAACTTGGGAAGAAACCACCCTACCAGAAGGACGAACTGCAATTGATTTCAAATGGGTCTTTAAGCTCAAGACCAAACCAGACGGCTCTATCGACCGATATAAAGCACGCTTGGTTGCAAAAGGATGCAGTCGAACACCCGGAATGGATTTTGACGAAACCTTTTCTCCTGTGATCCGGTATTCATCTCTACGCAGCCTACTAGCATTTGCAATCATGAATGATTATGACATTGAACAGATGGACGCAGTCATGGCTTTTGTACAAGGAACTTTAGACGAAGAAATTTACATGAAACTTCCAACGCCTTTTGAAGACAGCAGAGAAGGGCGGATAACGAAGACCAATAAAGTTTGCCGGCTTCGAAAGACGTTATATGGATTGAAACAATCTGGCAGAGTCTGGAATAAATTACTCGACAAGAAACTTCATTCGATCGGTTTTAGACCAGCCGCATTTGACAACTGCGTCTACATCGGAGAAAGTATGAACGGACTGCTAATAATAGCTGTCTATGTTGATGATCTACTGATACTCGCCAAAGATTCTCGTTCGATGAGATGGATTAAAACGGAACTCTCAAAAAGATTAAACATGAAGGAACTTGGTCCTGTGAGAAGCATTCTAGGAATCGAAGTAAATCATGACAAGGCAAACGGCATAATGACGCTAAGTCAAAAGAAATATATTTCTGATCTCCTACGCAAATATAACATGACTGATTGTAATGCAGTTACCACACCGTGTGAAGGAAACCTGCAACTATCGAAAATGCAATCTCCAACAAATGATATGGAACGAAATGAGATGAGGAGCATTCCATACCGATCGTTGATTGGAAATTTACTTTATGCTGCTCAAGTGACGAGACCAGACATTGCGCATATTGTAGGAGAGTTGGCAAAATTTTGTGAGGATCCTGGCCAAGTACATTGGTCAGCAGCAAAGCGCGTGCTTAGATATTTGAAGGGAACTGCGGAGCTGGCGTTAACGTATCTACGAGATGGCAATCATGAAATCGAAGGATATAGCGACGCAAGCTTTGCCGACTGCACTGACACAAGACGATCGACCACAGGATACGTGTTTCTTCTTGCTGGTGGAGCAATTACTTGGAGCAGCAAACGACAATCCACGGTAGCTGCTTCCACGACCGAAGCTGAATATATGGCACTTTCAGCAGCGACAAAAGAGGCGATCTGGTTAAGAAAGTTTGCTCTCGAAATCCTGCAAACGACAGCACCAATTACTCTGAATGGCGACAACAAGGGTGCGATTGATCTAACCAAGAACACCATTTTCCACAATCGCACCAAGCATATTGATGTTAGACATCATCTGTGCCGAGAAGCTGTCCAGCGAAGCCAGATTAACATCAAGCGGATTGACACCAAAGAGATGGTTGCAGATTCCCTAACAAAATCTGTACCACGTGTGAAAAATGACTGGTGCAGAAAGCAACTTGGTTTGACCACTTGTCGAACGATCAAACCAGGGGGGAGTGATGGAGGAAGTGATTACCTTTGCTTGATAATAGAGGGCGCTAGCCGCCTCTCTCTCTGTATATGAAATCTAGTATGTAATTTCCGGTAATAAATATAGCAGAGTGTCTATCTACCCATCAACATGGTGTATGTACCGTTTTTTTTTCTCCTCGTAACCTTTCATACAACAACAATGTATCTTTTTTAAATCTCAACCATGAATATATTTTTAACCAGTCAGTCTGAAATCATCATAGCTTCTTACTTGGATTTTCACCCGTAGTCGTTCCCTCTTGAGAATGCTCCATGGAATCGGAATCACGTTCATTTATAACAGTTCTTTCTATTATTTCACTGGCAGTTGAATTATTATTACTGTAAATCGAAGATAATTCTGATGAAATTTTTCTTTGATTATTTTTCTTTTGAAAAAAATCTGTCAAAACTCTAGACCTCTTATTACACACGATGCTGTAAGTAGCGGTAGGCAGTTTGACATGCTTTCACTGCTTCATGACGATAAGACAAACGAATATGACATCGAAGATCACATGTTATGTCTCAGCCAATTAACTTTAAATAAACGCATCAATCATAGGGACTTTCACAATTTAGCTCTGGCCAGTAAAGAAATCCACCCAAATGAATTTTAGTGTCCTCCTGGACGCTAAATAATTTCAAAATGGCGTCCAACAATAAGTATTAGCATAATTTACGCTAAATTTAGCGTTAACGTAAACTCTGTTTACATGTTCAGAAGTTGTGTATTTTTCTAACTTTTCGATACTGTTTTTGGGAACATCCGACAAATTTTGCAAAAGATGATTATGATTTCCCCTCTTTAAGCGATTTGATGATGGAGAGTTTACTGGTAAACGATTCACAAAGCTCTTTAACATGTGCCATCATTAATAGCATTTTTCTATTAATAGCAAAGCAATCTTTTGATTAATATATTTAAAAACCATTTATTTTATCCCTTTACCTGAAAAAGAAATTGTTTCATCTTTTAAGATAATATTTTAGAGTTCTTCCATAATTTTTCCACATGCAAAGTCTTCCATATTTTTAATAACCACCTATAATCTGAACAGTGATTCATCTATTTATTTTTCAATAGCTCGTTTTCATTATATCTGCAAAATAAAGACAAGTCGTCCTTCTTTAATGATATCATGCAAGTTTTTTTATAGGAATTACTTAATTTTGCATCAGTTACTCTTAAAATATGAAACATGGGTATCATCAGCCCATAATTTTTGCCAAGGGTTCTAGACATTGTGGATGCATGTAAAAATATGGAAGTCAAAATAAGGAAGTAAAAGTTTGTATTTCAAAACCACCACTTCCTTCAAGATTATCGTTTTCTACTATCAACATCATCTTCACAAGACTTCATCTACATCTTCAATAGACTAAGTTTATTTCTACTATCAACAACATCTTCCATAGACTGCATCGTTTAAGTTTTCTTCCATCTCACAAGTTTCTTCATCGTTTTTCAAGATTGGTGACTTTATTTTTTTGTTTTTATTAAATTTTAATTTTGCGATTTTCCCCATTAAAAGGAGACTACCCACATTTAAATTTAAAATTAATCATTTAAACTCCTTAGATCAATAATATTCATATCTACAAAAACCTTCAAAAATGTTCAAAATACTAGCAATGAAATATAATTGCTTTATACAACTAAGAAATTACAACAAAATTGAAACAATAATAAGCAAAACCAAAGAAAAAAACATATTTCTTAAAAAATGTCTAGAACATCATATTATACCAAAATCTATAAGAATAAAAAATATGACCATCAACAGTATAGCCTATGACATAAAAAAAGAATTAGAAATGAAAACTCTTAATCGAATAATCAAAGAAAACTATACTAATATATCGAATTTAAACAAACAAAAATGGAATCTGATCACAAATTTCAGACAAACTATGACAACAGAAGATTACTTAGATACCACAGAAACAAACTAATTGACAACACAACTTATTACAATAAAAATAGATTATCCAAAAAATGGAATTGGCTTATTACCAATAATTTCAAAAATAACCATAGAATACCACAACCAACGACTCAAAATAATCAACCAGTCACTAATAACTTAAGAAATCAGTCACCGATAATAGCAAATAACTGATCAATATAGTGAAATCATACAACAAAATGAAGAAGCAGTTCCTAATAACCTACCAAACATCATCAATTTAACTAATGAAGATATCCCAGAAAAATGGATGAACATTTTAGAACTAGGACGGAAATTTGCATATAAAGCCCCAATAAACCTAACAGATATGATAACCAACATAGAATATATATTACAAAAAGAAGAAGTAAATAATAAAGAACAAGTAATCAATTACAACATAACCACTATAATAAGGAATAATAAAGAAAATCTATATTGGCATAAGCAAATAAAAAAATTTAAAACTTATTTAAAAAATAAAGATCTAATTATAACAAAAGCAGACAAGGGTAAAATAATGGTCATACAAAAGAAAAAAGATTACATTATTAGCATAGAAAATTTCATAAAAGAAAATAAAATTTTCAAATTAGAAAATAAAGATCAAACAATACAATTCCAAAAAAATGTTATTAAAAAAATAAATGAATTATAAAAAGAAAATATAATTAATGAAGAACAACAAAAACAAATAATTCCAGTAGAAACATCACCAAATTCAATTTATGGAGTAATAAAAATACACAAAGAAGGAAATCCCATAAAAATCATAACCTCCACCAAAAAATCACCAACTTACAAACTAGCAAACTTTCTAGATAATTATTTAAAAATTTTTTTTGAATTTAATTACACAATAAAAAACTCAACACTAGCCAAACAAACATTAGAAAAACTAAAATTAGAGAATAAAGACAAAATTTATACTATAGATATAACAGCTATGTATGGTAACATCCCAATCTAACCAACCCTCAACATCATAAAGAATCAATTAAAAACAAAATTACCTTACACGAAAATACTAAAAATCATACAATCCATAAATCTATGTTTCACCAACAATCAATTAAAATTCAATGAAAAAATTTATTCACAAATTGAAGGCTTACCCATGGGTAGCCCATTATCACCAATTCTTTCCAACATCTATTTAAATAACATGGAGCACAATTTACTAAACAAATCACAACACAAACAACACATAAAAATATGGATCAGATACGTAGATGACATCCTAGTCATAACAAACAAACCAATAGAAATATTAATACACCTATTAGAAGAACGATATCCTTTAAAATTTACACACAACAACATGACCAACAACCGTATCACATTTTTAGATATAAATATAAAAAATGAAAATCTAGATTTTGAGTATATGAAAAACCAACAAAAGGTAACAACATACCACATTACTTATCACAACAACCCACACACCAAAAAATTAACACTTTTAAACAATATTTACAAAGAATAAAAAATCTTACATCCCCGAAATATATTCCTACAAATTTAAAAAAACTTAAACTGAACCTAATAAAAACAAATATCCAATAACTTTAATAGACAAAATTTTAATAGATGCGTTTACAAACAATACAACAAAAACTATACCAATTCAACAAGAACAACAAAAAAGATATTCAATACAATACAATAATAACATTTTCCACAAACTGAAAAAAATATTAGAACAAATACCAAACATAAAAATCATACCAATAATAACAAATAACATTACTAAAACATTAATAACCACCACCAACCTAAAAACAACAATTAATCAAAATAATAACACAAACATCAATTTCAAAGAAATATGTCAAAACAATAAAGAAAAATGGAACACTAGAAATATAATTTATCAAATACCATGTAAAAATTGTGAACATATCTACGCAGGTCAAACTAAACGACAATTAGAAATAAGATTAAAAGAACATGAAAGAGCACCTTGCCACAAAGACAAAAACAACCATTTAGTAAATCATTGTATCAATAAAAACCACAGACCAGATTGGAATAACACAAAAATCATTGGAAAAGAAGAAAATTATAAAAAAAGATTAATCCAGTTTTTTCCTAGCTTGTAATGCGCATGCTCAAGCCATCTGGTGAGAGAGACATGCAAAACTGGTTGGCAATAGCAGCATTAGATCGGCCTAGACTAGGCACGAATATTTCTATTAAATCGTACATTTTCATGATGGAAATCGCCAACCAGTTCCAGTCATTACAAATAAATTTTATTCTTGCTCTTTTTTGCTCGTTCATAACGTGGAACTTCATTACTTGGACGAGAATAAATGAACCTGTTTGGAACGTAATCTGGATGGTTTTCTTCTAGATGAGGCTGCCCTACAGAAGTAACTTTAAAAAATACTAGAAGCGAACCCACCCGACTGTATAATCGGGAAATAACCCATTGTTGGATTTTTTCTTTGTTGTAACAAAGTCCACCGTCGCTGATTTTATATAAATGATTTTCGATTTACGATTGTCCTCTTAACGTAGTATATTTACACACACTCAACAGTGCTTACCTGTCTGAAAGTGGTCACTGCACACCCTCATATATTGACTCGGTCTCCATGCCTTTCCATCTTCAGTTGTACGTCTCAATGCTAAGATCCATCAATTCCGTCTACCTGAATAATATTTTCGCGAAGGAAATCGAAAAATTTTCACGTTGCTCACAATTTTATACATATTAGTGTTACGTTTCTGTGGGGGATTCGATGGGATGGTACAGGACTTGACTTATGGACTATGGATTACCTGGTGGTAAAGTGTCCGGCTCCGACGTGCTTCGTGGTGGTGGAATGGATGACTGGAGTGTCATCAATACGATTACGGCTGGGAGAGTGGAATGGCTGGCGAACGTTCGTTTCCAAAACATCAACAACGACGACAATGGTGGGCACAACAATGGATAGACAATATAGAAACAAACACCACTACAATAATGAGGATCGTGCGCGATAACAATAGCATGTTAATCGCCGACACGACACTTCCTCCCGTCGCACTTAGCTAGGCGAATACCGCTGGGGCGGATGCCGGGTGCGACCGGAGCGCCGGAGAGTTACTGAGTTCTGAGTCGGTTGGTCTCTACGACGCGTGGTGTCTGTTTCAGAGCGCTCTGGAAGTTGATTCTCTTCCGCACCTAGTTGATGCGGCTCAATTGGCTCGGGGGAGTCGCACAAGTCTGGCGGCGAATCCTCGACCGCTGGAAATGGAGTTGCTGCCGTGGTACTTAGTTCATAATCGGCGGCAACCGGGATCACCTCGGTTGGGGTGGTTGGGCAAACTGTTGCTGGGGAAGCGCACTCGCTAAAGCGCACCCGTCGAGGCGTTGCTGGTTTCTCCGTTCCTTCTCGGGGTGGCGCACTTGGGCGTTCTATGTCTCGTGGCTTAAGCTGATCGATGTGGCGTTTCGAATAACTGTTGTCAACCGCCACTTCGTAGTGGAGATCTCCTAAGCGACGACTGACAACACCTGGAAGCCATTTTCTTTGGGAAACATTCCCTGACGACACATAGACTGGTTGCCCAACCCGAAGTGATCTGAACTTGGGTGAGAACGAAGCTTGGTGACGCTGTTGCACTCGCTGGTTTACGTCTTGTGGCCGTAACATATCCAGACGAGTGTACAGTTCTCTTCCCAAAAACAATTTTGCGGGAGACTCCTCCGTGGTGGCATGTGGCGCTCTTCTATAACGTTCCAGGAACGTGTTAAGGTTTCGTTGCAAGCTGGCTGGCGTCGTACCCATGGCTTTCAATGCACATTTTATCGTCTGTACATAGCGCTCAGCTTGCCCGTTGGTGGATGGGTGGTATGGCGCTGTGCGTTTGTGGAATCGTACTCCTCGCACTTTCAGGTACGTCGTAAATTCGTCGGCGACAAACTGGGGGCCATTGTCAGAGACCACGGTGGTTGGTATTCCGTGTCTCGCGAACAGCTCATCCAGGATGTCGATGGTGGCTGTCGCGGTCGTCGACGAAGTTACCTTCGCTTCCACCCATTTGCTGTACGCGTCTACTACTATCAGAAGCATTTTCCCCGACACTGGGCCGGCATAGTCCACATGGATTCTTTCCCATGGCCCCTTGGGATACTCCCAATGGTGGGTTCGAAACTGGGGAGGTGCGCTGGAAGTCGTTGCACATTGAGCGCATGTTCTGACGGTGCGTTCGATGTCAGCGTCAATACCGGGCCAGTATACGAACGAGCGGGCAAGGCCTTTCATCTTGCCCATCCCTAGATGGCCGGTGTGAAGGTCATCTAGGACTGGTTGCCGTAGTGGTGGTGGAATCACTACTCGATGTTCGTAGAGTAGACAACCAGCGCTCGTTGTATACCTGTCTTCGGGTGCTTTGAAACCAGAGCGACTTAGATCCCGTCCTCGAGCTAGCTCCTGGACAATTCGACCCAGTCTTGGATCGCTTCTTGTGGCTTTGGCGATGTCCTCTGGCCGAATGGGTAACTGGCTCATTTGGTGGATCACAAATCCCTCAAATCCATCTTCCTCTTCTTCTTCTACCCTGTTAATAGACGTAATGCGAGAGCAATAGTCGGCGTTTGAATGGTCCTTTGTTGGCTTGTAAGAAATGGAATAGTTAAAATTACTCAGATATTCTGCGTAATTGGCCATGCGACTAATGCACAGGGTTGGGAGAGATTTATGTGGATGAAATATTTGAGTTAGTGGCTTATGGTCTGTGACTAACTCAAATTTTCTTGCGTACAGATAGTTAAAAAATTTTTTAACAGCCCATACGATGGCAAGGGCTTCTTTGTCTATCTGGGGATAGCGCCGTTCCGTTTCCGAAAGAGATCGGCTAGCATATGCTATGGGTCTTTCTTTGCCGTTGGCTAGTCTGTGACTCAATACAGCCCCTAATCCAAAGCTACTTGCATCTGTGGCGAGAATGACTGGGAGGGAGGGATCATATTGGGTGAGGACCTGCGGCGAGATGAGGATGGTCTTGAGCTCCTCATAGGCCTTTCGTGCTTTGTCGGTCCACACGAATTTATCATGGCCCAGCATTTCTCGGAGTGGCTTTGCTTTGTGGGAAAGATTTGGAATAAAGGCGCTGTAGTAGGTCGCTTTCCCCAGGAAGAGCTGCAACTCCTCAGAAGACGATGGTATGGGCGCTCTTTGTATGGCAAGGATATGTTCATTTGATTTATGGAGGCCATTTTTATTAATAACATGTCCCAAACAGTTCAGTGACGTGGCTGCGAGGATACACTTTTTACGGTTAAGATGGAATCCGTGGTGGTCCAACCGACGTAGCGTTTGGCGTAACGCTTCCACTA
>JAHWFO010004583.1:789481-826290 GCA_023313115.1 Rhysida immarginata
GCTCTAGTTGGTCTCACCAGTCCATGGGTCGGCGTGTTCAGAGTCAGAACCTCCCGGAATTTGGCGTCGATTGGTAAGTGGGTGTATGCATCCGTGATGTCTAGATGAGCAAACCACCCAGCCCCTCTCATTTTATTAAATATATCCTCTATTTTAGGGATCGGGTACTCATCCACGATCATCTGCTTGTTGACCGTAGGCTTGTAATTTCCAGTGATTCGCAGGGCACCGTTTTTTTTAACCACTACGTAGGTTGGCGAAGCCCACTCGGAAAAATCGACACGTTCGTAAAAGCCAGCTTTGATTTTATCCTCGATGGCGGCAGCGTATTGATCTCGCAGAGCAAGTGGGACATCTCTTGCTCTAGCAAAGACAGGGGTGGCATCTGGCACAAGATGGACTGACGCTGGTGGCCCCCTCAGTTTCCCTGCTGTGGTTTGAAAGATGTGGTCAAATTCTCTCACTACACAGTCCAGTTGGTATTGTTGTTCCTTGGTTAAAAGTCCCTTATCTGGATTTTCTTGGATGGCTTGAATGGGTGCGAACAATTTGTCGAATTGGATCTCGTGGACAAAACTGGCGATCCATTCGCGACCCATTAATCCCGTAGAATTTCCTTCCACCACATAGAGATCCATATTACGGGTAGTGCTGCCAATGGTCACTCGCACTCTTACTTTTCCGAGGCAACGCACCTGGTGACCAGTATAGCTTCGGAATTGACGGTCAGTCTTCTGCAGACGTATTCGTGGTTTGATTTTGCGTAGACGGGTGACACCAACGATACCACAAGGTGCCCCCGTGTCGACCTCCATCTGCAGATGATTGCCGTCAATCGTAACATCTATCACATTTGTGTGGGAAGGTGCCTGCCTTGGAGACGAGATCTGGTTCAGTGTCTGGACCCGGTCTATTGGAACTGGCGTTTCATTGGGTGGGGTACGACAGGTACCCTTAGGCTTGGCACGACAGGCTCTGGCAATATGTCCGGTCATCTGGCAGGAGTAGCAGGTTGCAGTTCTGAAACGACAGGTGTCTGCCCAATGCAGACCACCACACCTGCCACACGGTTGTTTTGGCACAGTCTTGGTTCTGTTGCTGCTGGAATGGCGACTTGTTGCGGAACGATTGCGCTCGTTGCTCGCACTCGCTCGAAGAGGCTTTTTCTGTCGACTCCTCCCACGATGGTTTGACTTGGTACTTGGAGCTTCATATCCAAGTTTATTCGTAGCCTCGGGTGCTGGTTGGCTTACAGCCTTCCCGATGGCCCATGTGGCTTCTAGACTTTGGGCGATAGCATATGCCTTGTCAAAATCATCTGGCTGCTTGGCGATGATTTCGTCACGTGTCTCGGGGGAGCGAAGACCGTGCAGGAATTGCTCTATTAGCATCCGGTCTAGAAAGTCACCATATTGGCAGTGTGCTGCACTTTTACGTAGGCGGAGTGCGAACTGGGCCACTGTTTCTTCTGGATGTTGAATAACAGTCCGGAATTTGATGCTTTCAACATACTTGTTTCGTGGACGATCGTAGTGGCCAGTCAATATTGCTTTAAGTTCCTCGTAGGGAATCGCCTCTGGTTCTTTTGGGCTTGCCAAGATTTTCAGTACACCGTTTAATTCCGCGCCCATGTGTACTCGAGCATAAGCGGCATACTGGGTAGTGGGAATATTCGAGAGCTGCAGCGCCCACTCAAATCTCTTGAAATATTCTTCAACGGACGTCTCCTCGTCCATTCGGAACGGCGGCATGGTAAATGGAGGAGGCCGCGGCGAGGCTAGTTCCGCAGCACGCTCTGCGCCAGGAGCGGGGGACGCCGTTGCCATCTGGGCTACGGCTGTGTCGGTGGCGACGTGCAGGGCTGAGGCGATCATCTTTGAAAGTTCCTGCATTAATTCGGGTGGTACGGCCATCGTGGATTTGTCACTGATAGGGTAAGTAAGTCCTTGTTAGTAATGTCTCTTTTATGTTTGTTTGTGGCACTTAAATTGCGAACGCGTTCTTTTTTTCTTCTTTCAACTCAAGATGGCGATGGAAGCTGCGTTCACTTCCAGCGGCGTCGGAGCGTTCGTTGATGGCGTTTAAATGAGCAATCCCACTTCTGACACCAAAATTTGTTACGTTTCTGTGGGGAATTCGATGGGATGGTACAGGACTTGACTTATGGACTATGGATTACCTGGTGGTAAAGTGTCCGGCTCCGACGTGCTTCGTGGTGGTGGAATGGATGACTGGAGTGTCATCAATACGATTACGGCTGGGAGAGTGGAATGGCTGGCGAACGTTCGTTTCCAAAACATCAACAACGACGACAATGGTGGGCACAACAATGGATAGACAATATAGAAACAAACACCACTACAATAATGAGGATCGTGCGCGATAACAATAGCATGTTAATCGCCGACACGACAATTAGTACACCCATATGCGCAACAGCTAATGTCCATGATTTGTGCAAACTATAAAAAATAATGTAAAAGTTTATCGTGTTTTGAAATGAACGAAACGTGTAAACAATGTGTTGCCAACCAGCCTTTTAGGTTTTGACACCATGCGCGCTTCAGTCAAATAGGAAAAAACCGAATTAAAGAAACAATAAATATCATTACAAATAACAAAAATTTAGCCAAGCCATCAATAGAGATAAACAATAAATGGACACTACTTTTAAACAACAATTTAAACAATGTAAGATAATAACTGAAGAAACACTCCAATATTTCGAAAGATAAATTGAAAAGGGAAGGAAAAATTCCGCGACCTGGACTCGAACCGGGGACCATGCCTATCGCTGGCACTGCTCTAGTATTGATTCGAACAATTACCCTAGTATACAATCGCCAACAATCATAACCAACAATTACAACCAACTTAGCTTCATCATCTTTATATCAATTGTTTTTCTTATCAATTGTTAAATTCTTATTTCAACTGTTTTCACCATTCAAAAATGTTTTATCCTACTGATGATTCGAAAACGTTTTATATAGATTTTATCCCAAATATTTGGATCACCCTCTTCAAAATTTCATCTGTATTTCAAAACCAACGCTTCCTTCAAGATTATAGTTTTCTACTATCAACATGATCTTCACAAGACTTCATTTACATCCTCAATAGACTAAGTTTATTTCTACTATCAACAACATCTTCAATAGACTGCATCATTTAAGTTTTCTTCCATCTCACAAGTTTCTTCGTTTTTCAAGATTGGTGACTTTATTTTTTTGTTTTTATTAAATTTTAATTTTACGATTTTCCCCATTAAAAGGAGACTACCCACATTTAAATTTAAAATTAATCATTTAAACTCCTTAGATCAATAATAAAAGTATGGAAGTCTAAAATTTGACTTGCAGTTTTCAGGCTGAGGAGTCAAATTGACCTGTAGATTTTTGGTCCTGGAGCAAACCCTGTAAACATTTTTCCTCATTTTTAGTTACAGAAACAGACTATGTATAGCCAGAACACTGCATAAAGCATATGCAGAAATGTCAAAGTTAAGTGATGGAAACGTCTTAAGGCAATTAACACCTGGGTAATACTAATTATAAGGCATTCAGCTGGAATACCTCGGTTGGAACTTGACAGCCTCGACTGAAAGGCAAGAAGGCTAAGGACAACGTATTGGGCCTTACACCAAAAAGTGATTGAATTTACCAAGAGCTGATAGTGTCAAAGGACTCCTACAAGTGAAAGAAATTAAAAAGGTAATCCCACTTGACACTTTGGCCAATGTTATCCAAACAGCAGTTCCTTATATGAATAAGTGTCTTGAAGTTAATGATACTACTTAGGGCATTTCTTGTAAAGGTTAAAGTAACTTGTATTCATCTTGTGATGAATATTCATCAATTAGTTTAGAATTAAAATATTTATACAAGTTTTTCTTTAGCTGAAATGTGTACATGTACAGCTTTGGACATGAAATTTAATCCTTTACCAAAGAAGGAAATGAATATTTTTCCGTACAATTACACGAACAGGGATAACATCCATTCTTCTCAAGATAATTTAAATTTAAAGAATTCTGTCAACTTAAACACTCACTCGAATCATAATTTTCATGATAAAATCATAAGCATTTTCCCAATGCATCTGATGGATTTCTTTTGGCATTTCCTTATGTTTAAAGAACCAAAACTTTTGCTACAATATCTACAAAAATTTGGGCTTATCTTCACATAGATTTTATTAAATTTTGAATTATTTATTTATTTACTTATTTTTATGACAACTAAAGAGGTTTCTCTGCTATCTTATACCATTTTGGATTAACTCATAATGATTCTTAACACTTAAAAAGAAACTAAAACTTTCCACATCAATTGCATTTGCATATTGTCTTGCCTGTGAAATTCTCTCATATCTTTTTTGTTTATATTAACCAAATGTTGCATGAAAATCAAGACTGCTTCCAATACACAAAGAAATAAACAACCTTGAAATTGCAATATGGCAGAATACATTCTCGTGCTGCGTTTTGGTCTAACCACTATCATCAAGGCCAACAATACTAAAAATTGTAGAAGTTATGCCACTAAACATATAGATACACAAGGAGGAAATAGTCACCAGTCAGATACAGACAATCCAAGAACAATGACTGAGGGTAAAAGATGAACAGTCAATAGGCTGAATGGAGGGTAAAAAATTAAAAATTAAAAGCACTAAAAGACTCAAAGGAATAAAAATAAATTAAAAAACAGAAATACATACAAATATTCTTTATTTATGTTTGTCAATTGGCTTCTTGATTACTGTACACACTCTCACTAAAAGTCATGGCACACCTGCCTAATAACGTGTTGGGCTCCCTCTGGCCTGGATAATGGCGGTGACCCGTCATGAAGAGAGTCTACCAGTCCCCGGAACACATCCACAGGTACCGCAAGCCATGCCGCCTCCACAGCACTCCATAACAATGCTGCATTTACCAGTTGTGCTGGTGACAACCTGACAGATCATTCGATGATATCCCACAAATATTCAATGGGATTGCAATCTGGGGAACGTTGAGGCCAAATCATTGTCGTGAAGTCAGTAGCGTGTTCCTCCAGCCATTGCCGTGTCACAAGGGCCATGTGTGGAGGCGCATTATCTTGCTGGAAGATGCCATCGCCCGTGGGGTAAAACAGGTGGTCCCCAAGCAGACTGACGTAGGAAATAACACGCAGAGTGGATGTCAGATGCACCAATGAACCCATTGCATGCCATGAGAAAACATCCAGTTCCGTGTGGCGCCTCCACCTGCTTGAGTGGTTCCCACCTGACAAGCGGGGTCCATGGCTTCGTGTGGCCTGCACCGGACACGGACACGACCATCGGCCCGATACAGCTGAAACTGTGACTTGTCAGACCAGGCAATCTTTCGCCAGTCCTCAGCGGTCCAGTGTCGTTGTTGGTTGGCCCAGGCAAGGCGTTGTCGATGATGTGCAACTGTCAAGAGTGGCACCCATCGTAGCCTCCTGCTCCCAAAGCCTGCAGATGCCATGATTCGCCGAATTGTCGTCACGGGCACAGTTGTGGGACGTCCTGGGCGTACCATTAATTCAGAATCTCCACCTAATTCTGTGAATGCGACTCGTCCACCAGTTGAAATTAATGGCATATTATATCCGAATCAAAAAATATCAGCCAAATTTAATTTCGAAAATAAAAGTCAATATAGTTCTTCTGGGAAATGGTTCAGATTCATCACTGAAGGTGAGATCGAGCAATTTGAAGACTATTTAAACAGAATTTTTTAAATTTTATTTCACGATTAGCCCCTAATGCAGATGACTTTCAATTAACCCCTTGGCTACTAATCACGAGTCTGACTCGTTGTCTGGTTCAAGTGCCTTATCGCTAGACCACGAGTCTGACTCATTCTGAAGTTTCAGTTTAACTGCCGTTTTCTTTTTTTATTTTAACAAGAGATGGCGATTGTTTACCATTCTGTATCTCTTTATTTTTCATATACACTTTATAGTTTTTAAAAATCTTCAATAGGTGGCACAAAAATCGAAAAGAATTTAATGCTTGTCATTCTAGTTTCGAACTTCGCCATGTGCATTCTCGTTTCATCTGAGATTGAAAGATATTTATGCGAAAGTAATGATTCAGAAACATATTAGGATCAAATCCCTGACCTTTAGATGTGTTTTCTGTAATTTTACCAGATTCATTTTGGGAAATGATTTCTTCCGAAACTAATAAATACGCCAAACAGTTTCGATAGCCAAACATATAAACAGAAAACATATGACGATTATGTAAATATTATCATACTTATTCTGACTACTAAAAATGTAAAGTGGTGTCTAATTAATATCCTGTAAAAATTTCATACAAATATCGTAAAAAAAAAAAAGTGTTTGTTTTTTCATGTTGTTTATTGCACTGTCTATCGAAGAATTTTTCCTCCATTTAAATAGAAACTTCTGACCCTGCTAACTCAAGGTCAAATCAGAGCACAAGGGGTTAAGAACTCATTTCAAGAAAGTATTGCCACCGGATGGCCTGGTTGCCTGTCATAAGCTTAAAACGAAGTTCAGTACCTAGTCATCATTTTTATAACAATTAATAAAAATGTTTCAGAATGGGTATTGAACATGAACAACTAACCTTGCCAGTACTTAGTAAATTCTTTGGCACGCTGCACTCTAACCAGATCTATGGTTTGATGGATACCTTACCTCAGACAAATAATGAGCATTAATATTCTCTATCAAAATACTAGAGGGTTAAGAATAAAAATTCCGTGAGCAATCAAATTTACTTCACTAAATCAAAACTACATTTATTCCCTCACTGAAACACAGCTCAATTCTTCTATCACTGATAATATGACTTTTGACTATTCTTTTTATATAAAAGAACAGCCACTAGAAGTAACAGCATCTATATCACCAGAAAGGATAGCGTTCAAATCCTCAGTAGCATCAATTGATGCTGTTGGTGTCAAACTAGCTTTTAAACAAAGAATGAATGAAATTAACATCAATAAAAATTACTATACTTGGTCAATTTATATCCCACAGACAATACCGAACAGACTTTATCAAAAATCCTTAGATGAATTAGCCGATTATGCCATTACTTTAAATGGCCCTGACATATTCACCGGAGATTTTAATTTTACCGACTGTCTGTTACCGGAATTATAACAATAGGTGTCGACATACCACTAGTAGTCTGAGCATGTCGGCGTACAAAACCATAATAATATTACGAATTTTAGAACACACTTGGTAAGTGTAACGTACCGCTACCTTCCCTGTTTTAATAGAATATTTTTTTTTTTTTAATTGAGCTTAGTATGTAATTATTTTCCCGCTTTCTTGTGGAGTCGCTCTACGCGTTCCCTTCCGACGTCGTGTTTCTGTTATTTCGCACCTCGTCGATATTCCTGGTGTCAGCCGCATGTACTTTTTTCTTTGACTATTGACACTTCAACGTTCGACGGTATGGATACTATTGACCAAATGCTTTACTATTTTTTAACGGAGGTTACTGTGGTGCCCCTCCTTGGGTTTTTCAAAGGGATTACTCGACGCGTTCGGTTAGCGTTAGTTTGTTGGTTGATGATATTTCGCTCGGGAAGTTAAACTTTTCAAATTTTCTTCGCGTCAATTGTCTTTTTCTTTCTTGGGATTTATTTTAATTACCGTTAAAGAGCGTGAGCCTCCATGTCTTACGACATTGATTAGGACATCACTCGTCTTTGGTTATTATTCCTGGGGAGAATTCCTGTTGATCGCTTGAGGTTTTTTTTGATTTTATTAATTTTCTCGACAAAGCGTTTAGTTAAGCGTTTTGAGTTCTTATGTATTCCTTAATCCATTTATTGGAATCGTCTCGTGCGTAAGTTCGATACCATCTCTTGTCATCGTTTACCAAATCCGCGTTTCTTAAAACTTATATTTCTCCGAATTGTCTTTTCTTACAGGTTTCGCTAGTTAATAGCATCTTTCTCTTTGTCGCGACTTATGATGTGTTTTTTTTTTTAGAATGTACTTTCCTGGTTTATTAATATGAGAAATCTCTACCTTTTTGCCGTTAAGTTTTATTGCGTTTTTGACTTTATTAAGGATTTAATTTTTAAAAGATAGTTTAATCTTTTTATTTTTTTTTTTAAACAAGTAATATAATTTTCATTAATTATCTTTTCTTTCTCGGAGGTTCCTCGTTAATTCTATTGTTAAATTTTCACGCTTCTCTTTGTTTCCATTGTTCAGATGACGTTGTATTGAACGGCTCGTTTTCCTGGAGTAACTGTGTATTTTCATTTCTGTGAACTCGGGTAGCCTGTCGCGCGCGCATGTTATTTAAATTTTTTGGTTCTAGTAGGTTTCTTGAAAAATTAAGATAGTTAGTTTGAGGAGATTCAGCTCGATCTCCGAGGAAGCAACATCAGCTCTTCTGCCATCTCTTGGATGTAGAGATGGCTATTCAGTTAGAAGATTTTTGTTGTTCTTGTTGACCAATCTTTGATTAAGATTTTACCGGGTTGGCTCCGGTTCGCCTTCGTGATTTAGCTGTGCGTAATCCTTCAATATGAAGTTGATCGTCGTTTGTTTGCCGTTTTTTTTTTTTTCTTGTACTGTCCCAGTGATTGGTTGAGCTTCAATTATTCTTCGGATCGTCTAACGATTTCATTTCCACGGACTTAGGCGCGACTTGCCTCGTCCAAGATAAGATGTGTTCATCACGATTCCTGCGCTGATGCTTTCTTGTATCCGTATCTGGATGGACTTGCTTGTTCGTCATTGGACTTGGATTTGTGAGTAAACCGTCATCATGCTGTGTATTAGTCTACTACGGAAAACAAGCCCTTCTAATAAAAGTTCTATTGACTATGTTAAGATCTCTTAGTTGTGTTTAAATGAATTCCTTTAATTTTTTTTTTTGGCTTTATTTTAGCTTATGAATTTTCAATAACTTCAGCTCTTTATTTGTATTGCCCTGGGCTCACCAAATGAAAACTTATAATTCTTTGTGATGCGATTTCAATTTTTTTTTTCTAATTTTCTTGTTTCTATTTCAGGACCTCATCCATGTTGTCTCCGTCTTGCCCAAACAATGCCTTTCGTTATGTGTATCCGCCCTTCGGTCCGTCTTGTCCTTCCTCCCCGTATTGGCCCTCTTGTTACTGTCCTCCTCGTTTTTTAATTTAGCATAATTTTGTTATTCGTCCTTACGATTCCTGGTGGAGGAGGTCCGTGGTTTGTTGGTTATTATTACTTTAACCATTATCTTCAATTTTTTCTTATTTTTTTTGAAGATATTCCCATTTATACATTTATATAATATTTATTTTTTTTTTTATTTTTTTTTTTTTGATTTTGTAGTCCTCTGAAAAGTTATGAAAATTTGATTTTTTTTTTTTATTTCCAATTTTTACTTTCTGCTATTTTGCTGTTGGTTGTTTTCTATTTGCAGTGTGAGCAGTGTGTCTTTGCCATTTAGCCGTTCGACCTATGATTTTGGCTCAAGGTCTTCCTTTCTTATTCTGCTGTGTCATCAAGTCCCTCTTCGTTGTCGAACTTTGAATTTCTCCTTTACCTGGCGTGTCTTCACTGTGCCACTTCAATTCTCTCGTCATTCAAGCTTACACTGTTTAACTTACTTATTCGATGTTTCGAATCTGTTACTATCCGTATCTCCCTCGTTTCCGACAGCAATAAAAGAAAATATTTATTTGGATTCCTTCTCCTTTTATTCCTTGACGCTGAGTAGTCTTGGGGTTGGGAATTAAACACTACCGTTAATTAAGAATAACGTAGTTTCTAGTATTTCCTCTTTTGATTTTTCTCGAAAGAACGCGTGATCCTTCTAGTAAAGTATTTACTTTTCTCATTGTTAATTGGAGTTAATGTAAGTTTTTCCGGTATTCCTTTTTACTATTCTTTAGAGAACCTTTTTGTGTCCTCTCTGGCTAACTTATTACTTTTTACGCTATTAATCTGGGTTTTAGTATTTATTGTCCCGTTTTTTTGTAAGGGAAGGGTTTTCTTTTAAGTATTTTTACGCGTCATTTTTGGGGCGTTGGCTGTGCGCGCGGGTAAACACGACCCGTCTTTACTAGCACGTTACATAAGGTATTCTTCTCTGAACCAGTGATAATTCGGTGCAAATGCCTATCAATGGTGAAAGGACCAGTTTCATCCTGCTTTGGATATCATTAGCAATTCTGTCCAATGCGACCCTATTTTACCCAGAACAACATTAAGTCGTCATTTCAAGAGACCAAATTTTTTGCAAATATTTGATGATCCTCTATCCACCGATTGATCAATTTTTGATACCATTCAATCCATTGACCAACTCTAGAGTTGCATAGTTGATTGCATATCATCTGTATTGATAAATAACGAGCCAATGATCAAACAAAACAGTAATAGAATGAAGAGGACCAGATTTCCACCTTGGATACCTTAAACAGTTTAAATCTCCTATGGATTATGTGAATTTCAAAACTGTTAGAAAGAAATTTTGCAGAATACTTTGACTCAATCGAAAACGCCATTAACTCGCAACCCTCTACCATCTGGGATAATTGCTGGGGAACAATTTATCGAGAAAACATTGGATGAGCAATTGTACAATTAAAGAAATGGTGTTTCATTCCGAGAAAATCATGAGTAATGATATGAATCTTCCTGCTGCAGAAACCATTGCCTAAAACTGCAAGACCTCGTTCTTCCAACTACTATCGATGGTATGCATGTGAAGTCATGCATGACGTATTTAGAGCAAAACTCCGCCCATCTGCCATATTGACACCACTATAGCTTTATTTCTTACACTGTGGTTGAGATTTAGTTAATTGACAAGCAGAGAGGGTACATACAAAACCAATTTTAAAAACAAAGTAGAGGCTCAATTAACAGATTATTTTGAATATAAGCTCTTTTTTCCTATTTTTAAGTTTTTTTTAGGGTTTTCTGAGATAGATAAAAAAACTTATTGGTATGAATGTTCTGTTCTGTTAGAACTAATTCTTTCGTTTGTAATAGGGTGTGTTTGCTTATTGCATCAAAGCTACTGGCCATCATTACGAATCACGATGCCGTGAAAGTTGTCAGCCTGACGATTACAAACGACTTCATGAGAGCGACTGCTTTCAAGCGGGCAATTGACAACAGCGATATATGCCTTATAATGCTCGCAGTAAATAACAAAATGATACAACAATATTTTCATTTAATTATGTTTTCGAAATGATCCCAAACCCTATTGGGGGAGGCCGTGGCCTGGTGGGCTTTCACTGAAACACAACTTCTGTGTAGTTAAGAAACATCAGGCACGGCTAGTCACTGGATGGGCGACCAGCCGTGATTCACACGATCTTCACCCCCACCCTCCCGGGTGCTGTGATCATCATACAGCAGTCATTAATCCAGGTTCATCCAGGGACCCAACTCGTTGGCTTCTAGCCATACAGGCCCTGGATGGACGTATTGGATTACCAGTACTAATAAATAAATAAATAAATTAATTAATTAATACGAATGTTCTGTTGTTTGAACCAATTCTTTCGTTTGTAATAATGACATTGGCTAAAATGCTTATCACCTCCTCTAATGCTAATCCAGCACAAGCTGATGATAGTTTTAGCACATCGACTTCATCAGGCGACGAAGCGTAACCGTGACAACATCACTGCCAATAACAAACGGAAGAAGTCGGCCTGAAGAGATTAAACAAACACAGTCACGTTAACTTCATCGCTTTCGTTGCACTAAACAAACACACCCGTTATCAGTGTTGGCTTGAAATTTTTATTTTCCCTTCATATGAATTCCTTAAGAAATAAATTCAAAAGGTAAAAACTGGCATTTCATGAATGGATAAAACTGAATATGGATAAACACCTACCTTAAAATATTTATTGTATTCAGGCATCATGTGCATTTCCTAAAATGAATAGGAAATTATTCCTATAGGATTAACCATTGTATAGGAAATTAGCACATTTTGCCAAAATTTTATTGAAATTGGCATGACTCACAGATCAAGTCAAGTTTGCTTTTTATGATGAATTGTAAGACACAAATTTCTCGACTTATACGCGAGTATATGCCCTGCCAAAAGTATCCAGACACCCCTATGTTCGTGAAGTTCGTGTGGTCTCACCCTGTAGAATGCACATGACACTAGGCATATTAAAAGAGTAGACTGATCAGGTGGTACAGACAGTGAAACACCAGTCAGCATGCCAAAATTCCGAGAATTATCTAACTGAGAGAGAATGATTGTGGGGTGTCGCATTAGTGGAGAGTCACTTCACGAAATCCGCGCTTTGACTAGGCATCCTCGCTCCACTATGCACGATGTTGTGCACAAATATGAACAGACAGGTGCAACAACGACAGCAAAACGTTCCGGGCGACCTCCACTCCTGTCGCTGAGAGACAAACGTGTGCTGTCTCTGGTGGCGATGAGGCATTGCAAAGACACACCTTGTGGGACCAGATAAAAAGAGGAAGTGATTTCTGTCAAGGGTAAATGCTATTAGTCATCTATGATGATTGTGCAAAAATCATGTGGAGCAATGAAAGCCGCTTCACCCTCCAACAATCTGAAAGACATGTGTGGGTCTGGAGACGCCCAAACGAGAAATACAATCCAGAGTGCCTCGTACCCACAGTGAAGGACTGTGGCGGTAGGGTCATGGTGTTGGCCACGTTCTGTACAGCAGTGTAGGACCTATCACCAGTGTTGACATGCGACTGAATGCCCCATGGTACCAAGAGATGTTGGAGTTCTATAGCACCTTATCGGACTGCTTCTTCCAGCAAGACAATGCCCAGTGTCACACTGCTTGTTCAGAACAAGCATGGTTCGCCCATGCAGACATCAGGTTATTGCCCTGGCCTGTGAATCTAGACTTGAACCCAATCGAACCCAACTTGTGGGATGTGCTAGAGAACCGTGTATGGATGCAAATGCCCCCGGCCACGAATCGTCATCAGTTGCTGGACTATTGATACCGAATGGCACCATATCACACTAGCAGGGTGTAAACAACTTGTGGACAGCCTTCCTTATTATGTTGCAGCAAATGGCGGCCCAATGTGTTATTGCCAACAGCATTTCCATAGAGAGCACATGGAGCGGGATGTCAGGATACTTTTGGCAGAGCAGTGTACAGTTTATCATTGATGATGTACAAACAATTTATCTGGTTGTTTAGCAATTTATCTGAGTTTTCTCTGAGATGACTCTTTATTTATATGACTTCGTAAATTAAAATCTATCTGTGGTCCTTTTCCAGTTTTAATATAGACTGGATATCCTCATGGGTGTAATTCTGTGTCTTTTTAAGAGAGGTGATCTGAAAAAGCAGACTTCCCATTTTTACTGAGCCATAACCTCATATGTTCTGAAAACCAATTTTTTTATAGGATCTTAAGGTTAACACTTACTCGCAACTTATGTGTCAAATGAGCATTTTTGCTAAAAATTGACTCATGATTTTTTGACCAGCGAGTTAAACTTTGTTAAATTTTGAATATGATCGACCTTCTCACCACATTTTAACCACTCTTCATTTTATCACACGTTGTGTTGGATAAAATTCTAATTAACTACAGAGATTTTGGATGAATGTAAAAATATGTATATTAAAAATAATCTAAAATTTGACTTGCATCTTGTGAAATTTGACTCTCAGTGTTCATGAGGAGTCAAGTTGGCTCGTAGACTTTTGGTCCTAGAGCAATTCTGGGATCTTTTTGCAGTCTCTAATGGCTTCCACAATCAGACAAGTTAGTCTACAGGTCACACTAGCATTATAGTGATCATGGTTATTAGAGTTTTTGTATTTTGTTGTAGTTTTGTTAAAGTTCATGTATTTTATTTATTATTAAAATATTTATGTTTAATTTTTTTTTATTAGCATCATTATACCTTCTAAATAAGCCTTATTACTGTTCATTTTCTGTTGTAAAATTCACTAGTCATGTACACGATTGGTGGATATTGCCTCCTTGCTTAGTGGATTGGTGGATATTTGTGTTTAGTGGCATAACACAAAATGAACAATTTCTCACAATAACTTCAAGTGCATGCATACATTCTCTTACCTGTATAAATTATTTCCGATTTCCCTGAGAGGACATTTTTTTGCAATAACACTCTCCTATCTATGTGCAATGTCTCATGACGTCTCTGAAGTTTTCGATTAATAAAACTTTTATCACAATAAGTACACTGATATGGTTTTTCACCTGTATGCAGTCTCTCATGAATTTTTTTATGGAATAGTTGAATAAAACTTTTATCACAATAAGTACATTGGTATGGTTTTTCACCTGTATGCAGTCTCTCATGACATTGTTTACTAGCTAGACTAGATAAAGATTTATCGCAAAACCTACACTTAAACCTTTCTCTATTACGGATTAGCTGCTGAAATGCCTGATTTAAAAGGGCTTCTCTTTTGGCATCAATGTTTTCAGTCTTCTTTTTACAATCCATTATTCTGAATCTTTCATTATAATTCTCCGTGTGAAGTCGCTTCAGATTTGTCCCAGATGTTGAGGAACTTCTTTCCTTGGGCAAACAGTTTTGAGATATTCCATCTTTGTGTGAAACGAAAGGAGTGAACATTCCTTTTGAATAAGACTTTTCTGACTGCCCTTCTGTGATAATGTGATTTTTAGAATAGCAGTGATCAATGAATAATCTTTCACAGTTGTCATTATTTATAAATGAATGTGATTTAAGAGAAGAAGCTTCTGGAATCATTTCTTTGTTTACTTCTGCCTGGCTGCATTCATTATTATTCAAAATTTGATAACATACCACATGTGAAAGGTCATTGACAGAGACACGAATGAAATAAGTGACTAAATTTCCTTCTTTAGACGTGGAAATATGGGCGTTGCCTTCAATAATGCTATTAGTAATCATTAGTAATCCATCGATGATTTCAACAAATTTTTTTTTTGTTAAAATAGACTCCATTTACAATAAGAGTTGATTTCTTTATTTCCTGTAGAATTATAAAAAAAAAATAAAAAAAATTAACAAATCACAATTGTCATTTGTTAAACACCAATTTTTGATTTAATTCTTAAAACAAATAAAATTTTAAGAGAAAACATATCAGCAGGTCAACCAGTTTATTTGCACCACTGTTACTTTAACATTTTTATATTCATGATCCTTTTTTGTCCAAGAAAATTTTTTCAATCCTAGAAGCCATCAAACCTTTGGTAAATGTGTATTTTAGAATACCAAGACTCATAGTAATTCAAGACTCGTTAACACTTACGGAAAATAAAGATAAAACTTAACAAAATGTTAATGCACTAGTAGCATATACTTTCAATATAATTTCTTATGCAAATTCAGATTTATCCATTGCTAAAAACTTGGTTATCTCGAATGTTACCCTATAATTTGACATCTTAAACCCAAGCCTTGGTACACTAAAATATACATTTCCCCAGTTTATCTATTATAGGAAGGTGCATGACCTTGTTTGAGAAAGAAACATCATTCAGCCAATCACGAGAGCCCTAGCATCCAACTGCCAGTGCCTGTTTTTTTTTTTTTCTAGTGATTTCATTCACAGTAGCAGCAGCACTAATCCACACGCATTAAACATGAAACATATGAGATGTAACATGCTTTTTACACCCTTGAAGTTTTAGGATAATTTGTCAAAGATTTTTCTACATATTCGACAAAACGTCTAAAATCAAAGGTGTTCATATAATTTTGTCTAATAACGAAAAGTATTGCAGACCTGCGAGACAAATTATTTTAAATGTGTATAAATATTTCAATAGAGATATCAGAATTCATTTTGTTAAATTGATTTTCAAATAAAGAAATAGTACATCTTTATTTTAAAAAAGCAAAACAATAAAATTATTTTCATCTCAATGTTTGATCTAAGTGATTGTTTCTATTTTTTTGTAATATTCATCCATACAAATTTCCATGATAAATTATTCGGAATTACGGAAAAATTAATTTTATGGCAGTGGCTATCCATCCATCTGATGTTCATTTGTGCTATTGCATGTCCAAGTTTTCTGATTGGTGGCTTCGTGTATACATCACAAACACGTCATCACATTTCAATTTGGTGGGAGTCAGCGGGAGTGTCGGGAGTGAATGGTTTATCACATTATAGTTATTATCTAAGGAAAATTTTAAGTGCAAAATTAGGAAACTTTTACTACTTTCAGTGCTTCTCATTGGAAACTGTTTTCCGTTACTTGAACCCCTTCGGTGGCAAAATCTACGACGTCCGGGGGCAAAATAATGATACATACCCCAATCTTTTTTGTTACAGAGGGCAGTTGGTTTCCCCCAGCTGATTACAGGTAGTTAATGGTCAGTTATTTTCACAGAAATTGGCGACAAAGCTGATCGATGTCTTCCGTGATTATTAGGGGATGCTACACTGAACTTTTACCTAAGTTCGTGTGTTTCACTTTTGTATTGTTTTATAGCATTTTCAAGGTCCACCAGGGAACTGAATTCTGCATTCAATCTCATGCTATCCATAATGTAATTAACAAAGATCGCTACAAAGAAACTACTATTATATGCTATGGCGATCACGCGATTGCCACCATCTTTGATGACGTAAACACAAACGAGCAAGCGACCAATCAGGAAACTTGGACGTGCAATAGCACAAACAAACGTCGGACGGATAGCCACTTGGTAATTTTATATTTAATTCAAATTTATGATGTAGCTCATTTTATTTTTATTAAATATGAAATAATTTTTAACATTTTCATAGTTTGAAAATTAGAAATATCGATTTTAATATATTTTTCTTTCCAGAATACAGTATATTTTTAAAGGTTAAAGCAGTGTATAATATAATTTGCAGATACAAAACAAAGCTGAATCCGGTCTAAGCAGGAATAGATGAGGAGTCAAAGCCTGTATGGTGATCGGTTACTTTAGTGCTGTTGTGTCTGTGGTGATCGGTTAATTTCAGACTCCATGATTTGGTTTTTGATTTGATGAAATAATAACAGTCATTAAATCAGCCTAAGTATACACGGAAATGATTACACTACATAATAATAATAATAATAATAATAATAATAATAATAATAATAATAATAATAATAATATTTATTCTTTAGATACAATATTACTTAATTTCTTATTTGATTTTTCTTTTATATTGTTGTTGTAAAATTTGTATAATAAATAAATAAATAAATAATAATAGTGATGAAAATAATTTATAAATGATAAATGATTAATGATTAATAAATGATAATGAAAGTTCGAGTGATTGCTTATTATTTGTTTCTTTCGGACACGTGGCCGAGGCCAGATCTGGTCATACGCAGAGATGAGCGCTGTGCCTGCTCTAGCTGGAATGAATCTGTGCTCCAGGTGGTTGCCAGACAAAGCTTGCGCCTCACCAAAGTCTGGTGCCGAAACGCGGAAGTTTAACACGGAGATTGTTATAGTTCTCCCCCCCCCCCCCCTCCACGAATGCCGGAGGCAAAATTCGTCACAGGTACTTCGGGTTGAAGTGGTTCTACATGCCGGATCGGGTGGTTGTGGTGTGCTATGGGGTTCTCAGGAGGTGTGGTCATGGATGCAGGCGGCACTGTTTTGGACCTTCGGATGATGCTGTCGTCATAGCCGCTGTTTTGTGGCTGGGGATGGTGCTGTCAGAGTGGACGCTTGTGGCTCGGTGGCTGGGTCGGACCGATGAAAGCTGGCTTGAGGCGGTCCGTGTGGATGGATTCTTCCAGGCCATTCCTGTGGATGGTGCAGTGGTTGGTTGTTCTTTTTACGACCACGAATGGGCCGTCGTACCGGTTTGAAACGTTCATCTGGGGGATTTGACCTGAAAGAATACATGAGAGCAGGAGATCAAGGCAGATTGGACGAAACCGGCTGTCCTGTTGTGAGCAGGTGTCAGGGTTGGTTGGAGGGTCCGCATGGTGTCTCTTAACTCCTGGATGAAGGTGGATGGCTCAGTTGGAAGCGATATGTCTCTTTAGTTAAACTGTCATGAGTAAGGGGTAAGGTGTTCGATGGGACAATGGTTACATGACGAGAGCTATCAGAGTTCAAACGTGACCTGGTATGTGGAGCATAACTTATGGGTCATTCAATATCGGAGGTGGCTCAAGAATTCAACATCCCACGGTCCACAGTTTCAAGAGTCTACCGATATTACCAATTTGATGGCATTACCTCCCACCATGGACAACGCAGTGGTCAACCTCACCTTCTCAACGAAAGGGACTAACAGCATCTGAGTAGGATGGTCACCGCTAACAGGCAACTGGCACTACGCCAGATGACATCAGAATTTAACTAGAGCTGCATCGATGCGAACTGTGCAACAAAATCTGTTATCCCAGGGCCTATGGAAGCAGAAGACCCACGAGGGTGCCCTTGCTAACAACAAGACATCATCAGTAACGTCTTTCCTGGGCCCATGAACACATCGACTGGACACTTGACAACTGGAACTGTGTGACCTGGTCTGATGAGTCTCGATTCCAGCTGATACGAGCTGATGGTAGGGCTCGAGTGTGGTGCAGACTCTATGAAGGCCATGGACCCAAGTTGTCAAGCATGCACTGTGCAAGCCAGTGGTGGCTCCGTAATGGGCAATTGTGAGAAGCGCTCCAGTCGGAATGGTTGGCAATGTCTTCAGATGTCTTGCACTGACTTGTGGAATTAATGCCACGTCGCACTGTGGCACTTCGCCTGGTTAGAGAAGGTCCCACACGTAATTAGGTGCTATCCCATGACTTTTGGTGGTATCACATGAGTGTAGAACTGTTTTTTGTATTAGTGATTTGGTTTTGAGAATATTTATGGAAGATTTTTGTTAAACTAATTACCGGTATTGTTTACTTGTATTTTTTAGCTAAGCCTTTTTCACTTTACTATTAAGGAATGTTGCACTGTCATGCGGAAACGATAGTTTGCGTATTGTACGTTCAATGTTAGCAGCATAGTGTATTGACTCGTGGCTCGCGGTCACGAACGCCAAAAATATTCTTGAATCGAAAAAATGATTGGTTGAGCAGATTGGATTTTGTTCAGCCTCGGATTTGGCAGCTCCTGCGGAGGAGCTTCCCCCCCCCCCCCTCCCCCAATCCATCATGGCCTTTTCAAGATGTATATCTCTCCGGAAGCAGCAGGCTGTGACCCTTGGACAATATTAGGATTACAGCATGCCTCCCTTCAAAAGGCTTACATGACGTTATCTCCCCCCTACCCCGATTTTTTTGTTTCCCAAACTGAAATTGAAGATGAAGGGTCAGCGACGCGAGTCTGTAAAGGCGATTGAAGCGGCAGTGACAAGGGAAGTGAATAGTGTCGAAATGGAGGCGTTCCAGAAAGTGATGACATACCTGTACACTCTTTCTAAGCATTGTATCAAATTGAACAGAGACTATGTAGAAGCCTGATATTAAATCTTTTCCCAGTATTGTATCAATCCTGGAACTTTTTGAATACACTGTGCAGGGTTGGATCTGGAATTATTATATTTTTATAGCCACTGTTTAGCCACTTTCATATTGTTTAGCCATTTTCATATTATTTAGCCACTTTCATATTATTTAGCCACCTTCATATTATTTAGCCACTTTTGTATATTTTTTAGTCATCAGGACAGTGTTGCCAACTCAAAAAATTTTTTTCCTGCTAAAATCAAGCAAAATGTCTGCTGTATTCAACTGTACAGGATGGCCCAAAAAAAAACACAACCTTTCTCGCTTTTAGAGTGATAATGGTTTTATTAATGAACAAATTATAATATTTTCCCTTTTTTTTCTTTAATGCGTCATTCCACTCAGGGCTCTAAATCTTGCGGTTTCACAATACCTTCACCTTTTCAGCCAAAAGCTTGAGCAGCTGCACACCCTATAAGTTGTATTTACATGAACTCGATACAAGGTCAATATGCCTTCCTATTAGCATAAGGAGAATACGTTAGTAAAAATGCTCATATTTCATCAAATATTAAATAATTTTTATATTCTGATTGCAGGGCGTTGTCTCTACTGTAGTTTGTCAAGTTTCCTGAAAATAGCACTGCATTGGGTTGAAAACCCTGCATGTTATAAAGAAAAAACTTACGAAAACATTTCGATTTTTTTAAAGAAATCTTTATATCTTTATGAGTATACATGCTATTTTCATACAAATGAACACAGATAAATAAAAGCCTCATAATCATATGCTACAGCTACAACGTATTTCAGGCATTATTTTTTACAGGGTGATCCCAAACATGATTTTTTTGGTTCACTTCGTTGCTGGTCTCCTATTTGCCTTTGGGAGAAAACCTTCGCTGAAATATATGAGGTGTAACATCCTTTACATCCCAGTAATTTTAGGATAATTCGTCATGTATTTTTCTACATATTCGACAAAATGTCTAAAATTGAAAGTGTCCAAATACTTTTGGCTAGATATACAGGGTGAGGCATTTATCTTGAGACAACTGAATACCTTGAGGCATTGTACGAAAAAATGTCCAAAATCAAAAGTGAATTATTTCATGGGGAAAATTCATTAGTTAAAAAATTATCCCCCCCCCCCTTACGAGGGGGGCTGGAGGATGGGGTAACTTCGAAATCTTAAATAGGAACCCCTATTTTTAATGGTATATTCAGACTTACACAATATTCGAGAAATGTTTTATTCTTTTTTTTTTTCAATTGATCCAACCATTTAGGAGATAGAAGCCCTGAAATTTGGAACTTATAAAGTTTTGAACCCAATTTTATCGATGAAGACAAAGAGATAGAGAGTGGGTCTTACAGACATTCCTATTTTATTTTTTGATGGTCTTTAAGAATCCGAAGTCAGAATTTCAAAAATTCAAAATTTTTTTGTGCACAAGTAAACTTTCGGGGGTAGCAGTCCTATGGACACAGAGTCTATGCGTGTGTATTGAAAAATATTGGATTTTTGAAATTCTGACTTTGGATTCTTAAATACCATTAAAAAGTAGAATAGGAATGTCTGTAAGACCCACTCTCTATCTCTTTGTTTTCATCGATAAAATTGGGTTCAAAATTGTTCAAAAGTTCTACAATTTCAAGGCCTCTATCTCCTAAGCAGTTGATCAATTGAAAAAACACCAAGAATAAAACATTTCTCGAATATTATGTACAATCTGAATAAACCATTAAAAATAGGGGTTCCTATTTAAGATTTCAAAGTTACACAAGAGGGGGAAGGTAATTTTTTAACTAATGAATTTCCCCCGCGAAATAATTCACTTTTGATTAGGACATTTTTTCGTACAATGCTTAGTTTCCGGCATATTCAGATGTCTCAAGATAAATGGCTCACCCTGTATACACTGTGACAAAAAATAAATGGTAGATAATGATTTATTGATCTAAGGAGTTTAAATGATTAATTTAATTTTAAATGAGTTTAGTCTCCTTATAATGGGGAAAATCGTGAAATTATAAAAACAAAAAAATAAAATTATAAAAACAGTTTTCTTTTATCTCCCAAGTTTCTTCAAAATTGGTGACTTTAATTTAATTTTTGTTTTTATAATTTCACGATTTTCCCCATTATAAGGAGACTAAACTCATTTAAAATTAAAAAAAAAGGTAGATAATGATACACATAATAGATCATGGTATAGGGATGCATTTTTCTTTATGAACATGGAGTCGGAACCCCTCATTTTAGAGATATGGCAGAGGGAAAAGTGGGTTGCTTCCCCAGTAAGGCTACCACGCTACATAAGACAAACAAAGAGGACATACTTGTACGTCTAGGAGTAAAGACAATTTTTAATCCATCTGTCTCTTACAAAAGGTGCTTAAAATTGTGTCCACCAGTCTGGATACAGAGATCGCATCCGCGAAGTAACGATTCAATTGCTCAGTCGCCTGTATGTGGCTGCTTCTTGAGCTCTTCACCAACGGCTATGATGCGGGCAACGAGACTGTCGACAGATGTGTCTCGTATACTCGAGTCTTCATGTACACCCACACAAAGTAATCCAGGGAGTTTAGTTCTGGTGAACGTGGTGGCCAGGCAACTGGACCAGCCTGTCCTATCCAACAACCGTTTGCATTGTCCAGGTATTGCCCGATAGTGGTGCCAAAATGCGCAGGAGCTCCGTCGTGTTGGATCCACAGACGCTGGCAAACAGCTAAGGGCACGTCTTCCAACAACCTCAGTAATGCCTCTTCCAGAAATGTGCAGTACACGCAGGCAATGAGCTGGCTGCCAACAATGCCTGCCCACACGTTGACGCTGAATCGCTGTTGGTGTCCACAAGAAACTGTTGCATGAGGATTGATGGTTGCCCACGTGTGGTCATTGTGATAGCTGAAAACAGCCTCTCTACTAAAGCAGGCCTCGTCAGTAAACAGAATGTTTTGTTCAAACTCAGGATGATTGATAACGTGCCTCAGGAACCACTGCACAAATGTACGGCGTGGGCCGTAATCGTCAGCATTGAACGGGTTATTGATGAAATGGATGAAATCCATTTGTCTTTAACACATGCCACACTTGCTGTTGGTGCAGGCCCAAAGCATTTGCTACTGCATGGTTGATGGTGTGTGGATTGTCTGCAAACCTTCGCAGCACCTCCTCCTCCACAGCAACAGTAAGTATAGTTCTTGCACGCCCAATGCCTGGCAGGTGGACAGTAAGGGAACTAGATCCCCACAGAAATCTCTATCATCCATTGGTGCGCATTATCAGTTTTGTCTGGACAATGACGGTCATCAATTTGAACATTTGTGAACAGGATTCGTTAATTACATTTGTCTTCTGTAATTCAAGCCTTTAAACTTGTTTCTATGTTGATAAATAATGTTTTTATAGTCATTCAAAGTGTTATTACATTTTTTTGAGGCACCCTGTAAGTGAGTCTGAAACCGTCACAAATTTTAATTCACATTAACATGGGTTTGAATAACGATAACAGAGATATGAACAGAAATAAAAAGGCCCCCACTAAGATCAACAAGTTAATAACTCGGGTTCTATAAAGCCTAGATAAATGAAGTGGGGGGGGGGGGGAAAAAAAGGGGACATACTATTTTGTATACCCTTTAAAAATTAGAGATTTACAAAAAAAAGATTCACAGATTTTATATATATATATAAAATTCTATATAGTAATTAACAACCACTTAATTTTTTGTTTTATTTTATTAATTAATTTGGTAATCTTCATAAAATTTCCAGGGTTGACATTTATTCACGGCTGTCGAATGATCTAATGGAGCTAACAGCCGAGAATATGAATATGCTTTGGTGAAGGGGGGGGGGGTATGAATTGCAGTGCTTTATAATTGTAAATTAAATAAATATTCATGATGCATTTATAAATTATTTCAAGACTAATAATTGCACAGCCAAATTGAGGTTTTGTGCTTAATAACACTGCTGTAACTGCAATTCTTAGGCAACTGACATTAACGATTTTGCTTCCAGCCGGCCGCCATGCTCGTTTTTGGTCCTCACTTCCACTACAGCCAACACGCACTGCCATCACTTCCAAGGTATGCTTGTGCACAAACAAACAAGTTCCTTGTACAGATGCTTTCATTAAAATCTGCACTTACCGCATTGTGACAAATGGAGCGTGTTTAATTTTTCCGCCACCAGGTTTCGCCTGTGCGCAAGATTTTGGATCTAGCCACTTTCCAAAGGTGGGTAGAATTCTGGCTTTTATACTTCGTCCAACAAGAGAAAAACAGGGTGCGTTTCCGGTCTGATATCGACTACTCATTCATCCGCAATGCTTTGTGGGATCTCTTCTTCAGCGGCTGCACAAAAGTCAATTTGTAATGGCGACGCCCGTGCAACAACTTTTCAGCCAAACAAGGAAAAACTATTCACAGCCAGGCTAGGGAGATTTGTGTGAAACGTATTTTGCTACTTTAAAGGAAAATAGTGTTTTAAAAGCTCATCTGCTTTGATAGTTTCTTTTTCTTGCGTTCAAGAAGGAAACGAAGCGTCTTCATGCGAAGCTACCAACCCCCTCTCCTCGCTTTTCGACTCCTGGAAAGAAAAGGCCCAGGGAATCTCGAACAACGATATATATAAAATTGAGTTAAAAGATAATTTTATGAAGGGTACAACATTTTTAATTATAATTAAAGCAAAGCAACTGAATAATATTAAAGCTTCTGCTATAATATTATAAAGCGCTTCTTCAATGAGACATGAGACAGAAGTGATTAAGCGCATGAGGCCCCCTTTCTCTGATTGGCTAATCTGAAACTTCCTGTGACACACCCTGTTTTTCTCTTGTTGGATGAACTATAGTGACAACTTGCTGTTGAATCATGGGAATAAGTTAAACTGAAATAATTATTTTTCATATTTGTATAATTACTATTCTTATAAACTGAGATGATGAAAATAAAACTGAAGTATAAAAAATAAATAAAAATAAATCCAATAATTTTTAGTCTTTAATTTGAAGATGAGATCTATTAATATAAGATGTAACAGGTCTTATTCTTAGAATTTTTATGATGTCATCTCTTATCATATTTACTGCTTATGTGACATTCTCTGACATCACAATAAAAAAGAATAGAAACATGGCAGTTATGGAAGCTGCAATTCTGCCTGCTTCATGATTTTCATGTGAAATCCTCGTCTGGAGGGTAAATATGTACAATTCAGGCATTTATAAAGTGCAATCAATGATAATAAACATTATGAATATTTCTCTTTGGAACATTCTGAGAAGTGCATCGAATGGCTTTGCATGGATGTTTAATTTGGTAAAAGCTGTAAAATGATCATGTTTTTTTTAAATAAATGAAATTAAACTACATTAATCAAAAAGATTTATTTTGTGTTCAGAAGCAGTTCCAGCTCCCTGAAACCTCAACAACTGCCCCTATCCTTTGTGGCATTGATCCTATGAGGTTGTGTCAACAAATCCCATGTCCGTAATCTTTCTCATGTGTTCAAGATGAGATCCCATACAGTTCATCTGGATTTTTTGGTGTAACATTCATTTATCTTAAATGTCTTTTCAGAATAGCCTAGACATTTTCAATTGGGCTTAAATCACACCTCCTCAGGGGGCCACTCCAAGACTGGGTTATGGACATATTTGCCTCCACCCATTGTTTTGTGTCTTGTTGGAAAATCCAGATTCCTTCAGGGAACTTTTCATTTCCATCTAGTAATAGATATGGTGCCAAAATTTCTGTGTATTGGACAGAATTGAGTGTGCCCTCAAACTCTGCAAATTTGGCCCAGTCCTCAAAATGAGATAGATGCCCATACAGGGACGAAAAATCTGCTGCTTGTTCTCTGGAATATGTAAAAGTAAAGTTTTGAGTCAGAATAGATTTGGTCGGAGTTGTTCTGGATATTTCAGGCTAATAATTTATTTATACCTTTACAGCAATAAAAGCATCAAGATATAGTGAATTCGGAGGCCTTCTTACGTAAATTTGCCCATCAAAACATATATCGATGCAGCTCTTGTCACTGAAGATTACGAAATTCCAGTCCTCAAAAACCCACAGCAAATGATCCTGGCAAAATTCATTCTAATTTTATGATGTGTCACAGTCAGTGAGTTCTTTCTAGCGGCCCTTCTGCAACACAAGTTGCTGTTGCATAAAACTTGGCCGATTGTTTGGAGAGAAACATCCACTTCACAAGAGTGTTGCGAAGGGCCTATCAACTGAGTGGATGACAATTTTTTCCTCATCTTCATTAGACGAGCATTTTGGTTGGCCACATCCTTTTTTGCGCTTTGTGGACTGGTTAAAGTGCCAATTTTCCACGTGTAAATAACTGTTCTTATCAAGCATTTCACCTCAAGTACAGTTACTTTTCCTGGGGACTGGAAAATTTGATATATTTATTTATTTGTTTAATCATTTACTTATTTATTCATTTGTTGAAAGTGTTAATGTGAAATTTGTAAACATTTGAGGATAATAAAAAATATATAGTTTATCATTTTTTCATTCAAAAAAAAAATCAAATTCATCATTATGCCTTACATAGTGCTCTTTCTTTCCAACTATTCAACCTTTATTAAATTGCGTTAGGTGGCATGTCACTTAATATATCAGTTGTTCACGGCTGATTATTAGT
This sequence comes from Rhysida immarginata, assembly GCA_023313115.1. Taxonomy (NCBI): domain Eukaryota; kingdom Metazoa; phylum Arthropoda; class Chilopoda; order Scolopendromorpha; family Scolopendridae; genus Rhysida; species Rhysida immarginata. Next base: position 815,567 of record JAHWFO010004583.1, read on the forward strand.
TGAATGACAATGTTTTTTAAATTTCCCTCCTTAAATTTCAACTTTTTATTCTCGTAACTATATGGATTGCCTTATATATGGATCGGTCAGTTTCTTTAGCTATTTCTAGAATTCACTCCCTCACTATAAAAAAAAAACAAAAACAGAGGTCATTGCTGAATAGAGCAGTGGCAATCCCAAATGAGTTATGCCAACATCTCTCTCTATGTGTAGGTGCTGTTGCTCATTTCCGGTCAGGAAAAAGTAATCCATCTAAAGTTCTTCTTTCCGTGCGCGAAGTATAAGTCTGTTTTGAGGCCAATGAGATAACAAGGCCTGGAAGCGGAAAAGTCATCTGATTATTGGGGTGAAAGCGGGAGCGGAAAAGTCACCCGATGGGGTGAAAAAAAGCACCCCGATGGTCAGGTGAGTTTTCCGCTTCTAAGCCTTGTTATCTCATAGGTCTGGATCTGCTTGTTGTGATGTCAAAGATTATGACACATAAACAGTAAATATGATAAAAGATATTATAAAAGTTCCATGAATAAGACCTATTACATCTTAGATAGATTTCATCTTCAAATGAAAGGCTAAAAATTACTGGATTTGTTTTTATTTATACTTCAGTTTTATTTTACAAATATAACAAAGAATTATTTTAATTAAACTTATTCCTGCGAGTCAACAGCGAGTTGTCACTAAAAGCCAGAATTTTGCTGACTCTACCTTTGGAAAGTGGGAAAATCCAAAATCTTGCGCATCGGCGAAACTTGGCGGCAGAAAAATTAAACAGGCCCCATCTGTTATGATGAGATATGTGCAAATTTTAATGAAAGCATCTGTACATGTTCGAACAGTTCCCTTTTTAGTGCAGCAACTGTTTAAGTTGCAACATATGATCAACTGTGTGCAATGGAATTTTTAGACAACTGGTCAGCTGGAATAGGATCAGCATTAAAAAAGAATTGGCCATTTCTGAAAAAGTTCATTCAATAAATAACTGGAAAAGTTGTATAGAAATATCTAAATATGTGTGTGAAAATCATATTTTTGTTATTTCGTGGAGGTAACCTTAAACTATTCTTAGTCAAATTAAGCTCATCAAAACTGATCACCGTAATTCATTAAAAACTTTGTCTGCCCTAATGCATTGAAAATACGCTATTTTTTCCTCAACATAAAATCAACGGCACCTATGTAAAATTGAACCAAAATATGAAAATGCTGAAAGAAAATATGTGGACTGAACCTGAACCTGAAACAGAAACTGAAAATAATTAACTTATTTGTTGTAATAGTCATGAAATAAAAGATTTAAAGATGTGTTCTTTTAGCGTTTTTCTTTCACTTAAATCATTTCGCACTTCATTTCGTTTTAGAGTAAATTTAGAGTATTTTAGGGTAAAAAGCCGATGATTTTAGTGTAAAATAAAAATCTGGGTAAATTTTCGGTATCTGCACAATCGCAACCGTGAATTTATTTTTTAAAGACTGGGGGGCTGGGCCACCCAGACCTCCCCTCTAACGAACTGATATATACCCCAACCTATTTGGTTACAGGGGTCAGTTGGTTTCCCCCCCGGCCGGTTACAGGATCGCGACAATTCAATTTGCGGATTTAGTCATCGCGCGATTGTGCAGATACCGAAGATTAACCAAAATCTGGATTGACATCTAAGAAATCACTGAAACTTTAAACATAAACTTTAACTATACTTAGTTTTGGTTTATGTTTAATTAGGTGAGGGGGGGGGGGGTTATTGTATTCACGACTGCATAAAACATTTTATGTTTTTAAAAGTAATTTTCACTCTATATACCTATTTATGTTCACAGATGATGTTGATAAAAGCTTAACAGTATGAATAGAATCTTGCGACAAAGCGAAATGTTCCATTTTACTTACCTTATCTATGCGGGAATGTTACTCTTTTTCTTAATCTTATTTTTGATATTTTATTAGGGCACGCAAATTATTGAATGAATGCTTATAATTATGACAAACTATTATACTCAAAACTGCGTCAAAACAATTTTTTTGGATTTGTATTCATTAACCGGAAAGAAAATAAAAACGGAAATATACAAAAGACGGCCCACAAAAGACATGGCCTGCCATCTGTAGACAACTTATGCAGACTTGAAAATTTCCATGGCATGGTCATGTGAAGGCCTATGTGTTCGGTTTCAGAAAATCCAAAAAATTTTTGGCATGATTTTATGGTTTTCCCTTCACCGGAAGCCAGAAACATCTAAGCGATTATCTTGCCAGTATGCTGGCGCGGCCTGTTGTTGAATTTTCTGTTGTCTGCTCCGTTGTTGCCTTTACAATGCACAGATTACGTTCCTTACGTCTATTGCGTAATTACGTAAGAAAACAAAATCTAAACTACAATGCTGGGATTCATTCTCTTTATGAGAATCGAACAAACAACATGGCAGTTGTTTCAAAAAAACTTGAAAGCGTGAAGGAAATAGAAGAAGCTCGCTTTGAATTTGCTACCATCCCTGTGTGGAATGACTTCACTCTGGGCCATCATGTGTTGTGTTCTGAAGCTCGGGCTGTTTTTTTTTTCAATGGAGTTGGGCTTGTTGCCGAAAGAAAAACGATGCCCCGAAGGTGGTGGACACACTTTAAATTTGGTGCTTCATCACAAAAATTTGTGTTTCCGTTGCTACGCTCGCCAATGCCCGTGTTATTTAAAAGAAGTGTCCATCCGGAAAGGAACATGGTTCGAAAACACCAACTTAACGTACGGCGATGTCTTGGCACTGACTTATTTTATTGTAAAAAAACGTGACATCCAGGATGCCATCGACGGCACGCCGCTTAGTGCTGACGGATCTAGGATTGGTACAGTTTCTGCAGAGAAGTGTGTGCAGACGCCATCTTACGCACACAAGGAGGACAGATTGGAGGGCCAGGTCTAAACGTCGAAATCGACGAATCACTATTTGGCCGACGAAAGAACAATCGTGGGAGGCTTGTCCCAGGAACCTGGGTCCTCGGTGGTTTTTGCCGAGAGACAGGGGACATTTTCCTCGTGGCAATCCCCAATAACGACAGGAGTTTTGCCAATTTACATCAACTAATCCAACAGCACGTCGCGCCGGGATCAATCATCACCACCGACTGCTGGAAGGGCTACGACGGACTAACAAACGCAGGCTGGGAGCATAAGACTGTTAACCATTCACAGCACTTCGTCGGCAAGTAAAACAAAATTTCACTACCTTTAAAATCATGCCAGACGCTAAGTCTCGACATGCAATCCAACAAGTTTTTAAAAACCATCTTTTCTTTCCCCCCCAATAAAGATCCTGAGTCTGGTGCTCACACTCAGCACATCGAGAGCACGTGGTGGCAGGTGAAACGCAGCCTGCCAAGCACCCACACACACACACATCCGACCCTGAAAACAGGGAGCAGTGCTTGGCAGGCCACTTCGCCCAATACCTTTGGCAGAGAAAATTCAAGAGAGACTACCTGACATTCTTGCGACATGCAGCAGAATTACACCAGGGCTAGTGTAAGTATGGAAAAAAAATCACATCGGGTGACCTTTATTTATCAATTGTTTCTATTACCGAAAATTATTTCTATTTCTTTTAATAAAAACGGAGTTCACATTTTTAATTAATCATAAATTCTTGCATCCAAAGAAATACATTTCGTTTCAATTATTATTATTATTATTTTTCTTTTTAGCTCTCTTAAATTTTCCTGCCTTGCCACCACACATGAGCACAAGCTCCCAGCGACCATCGGAGCCCTTCCAGCACCCGACGCAACGTGCCGAACTCCTGTCGGACCACCCAACCACGACTATTCTTCCGTCACTCCAACCTGCCCTCTCTCAGCAGAAACAACACCCACCCACACCGGAAGGTTGTGCCGTCGACGGCAAAGTCAACAGCAAGACACCGTCGTACCCCCCAGCCATGTTCCTTTCTGGCCAAAGAACATGGGCATTGGCGACCGCAGCAACACACCCAGAACATCAAGAAGCACCAAAAAGACTAAGTCCACCACCCCGAAACACCTTCATTTCGGCTTCAAGCTCAACCTCAAAGAACAAAACACAGACCGAGGTTTAAAACACAGCACATGATGACCTGAGAAAAACATTCCACCCCGGGACAGCAGCAATATCAAACCAAGCAACTTCTATTTCCTTCAACGCCAAAAAAATTCCACTTGATTTTTTTTGGCTAAAACCATCAATTTTAATTTATTTTATTTTTACATTCACTTGCATATTCTTCCCATAAGAATCTCAAAATACAGCAATTTTTGTGTGTGACTAATTTTTTTTTATATTAACATTCTTCCCATTTGAATTTTAAAACATAGCGATTTTTGCATATGATTACTTTATTTTTATATTTACATTCTATTTTTATTTTAAACACTACGATTTACGTGTCATTTAAATTTTAAACCAAAACCCCACGAGCAAAACTGCTCATTCAATTTTGGAAAATTTGGAAAACCATTTTTAAAAATTTTGCAAATAAAAAAAATTCAAATTACAATAAACCTAAGAATTTGTTTTTGGCAAAACCATTTATTTGAATGAACTGCTCAAATGTTAAAACCCATTGAAAAACACTTCTGAAACCCATGACACCACTGCAAAAGCGGTTTTGAACAAAAGCACCAAAGCACCCCAAAAACAGCATCAATTTTGCAAAAACCGAGAGCACGTGGCGGCAGGTGAAACGCAGCCTGCAAAGCACCCACACGCACACACATCCAACCCAAGGAAGAGGGAGCACTGCTTGGCATGCCACTTCACCCAACACCTTTGCCAGAGAAAACAAAGAGACTACCCGACATTTTTGTATCATGGAACACAATTACACCATGGCTAGCATAAGCACCAGAGAGAAATCACATCATCTGACCAAAACCGCAAGCTGTTCGTTTTGCGTTTTTCTACTATCTGCAGGGGATAAATCACTGCCAGTGGCAAATTACTCTTGGCAATAAATCACTGTGGGCGGCAATCACTGTTTCCGAGAGCGCTCACGCGCCCTAAACACATATATACCCCCTGGTTGTTGCATGCAGGGGGGTGCCAACAGTATTCGGACTGAACTGTGGCAAGACTAATTCGTTTTTCTATTATCTGTGGGCGATAAATCACCGTGGGCGGTAAATCAGTGTGGGGGGTAAATCACTGTAGGTGGTAAATCGCTGTGGGCGGTAAATCACTGTGGGCGGTAAATCAGTGTGTGGGGTAAATCACTGTAGGTGGTAAATCACTGTGGGCGGTAAATCACTGTTTCCAAGGGGGCATTTTTTTCTGTACTTGATTAGCAACAAATAAGTCGACCTTTCTTGACAGATCAGCAATGTTTTTCAGTGTTTCGAAGCACACAGAGTATTCCAAATCACTTTCTACCTCCTCCAGTGCCCATTCCCCCGAATATTACAGGACTCAACACAGCAAAAGAAAATGGAAACTATCCACCCGTTTTTATAAAGTAGCATCCTGCAAAACACTTTGCTAAAAGAAAATCTATTATTTGTTGCATTTAATGAAACACCATACGACATTGAACTTCCATCAACGAAAAATCAAAGAAGAATTTTCAATATGTGTGGCACACAACATACCTCACTGCAAGGCGTCATCCAGAGAGCTGTGACATTGTTCCTGTTATGGCAGAAACACAGCCATCTCGACAGAAAGTTTTACCATGGTTATTAGAAGTTATTAGAAGTTTTACCATGGCTCCTTTGGCGCTAACAGCCTTTTGAGGAGGAGTTGAACGACCACTAACTGCTAATAACCATGGTTTCACCCAAACCGACCAAAAAAAAAAGAAAAACCCCAATTGCAAAAAGCAGTGAAATTGCAAATTCAAAATCCAAAAAATCCCATTTAGAGTGTCCCTGGAAATGAAAAACAAATTCGAAACAACAAAAATTTTTGGCAAAGCTGACCCAACACAACTGCGAGCGCTGCAGCGAAGCATCCCTTAAAGACGCGATGCCCAAAAGCATAAACAATCCATTCACAGCAACCGTTTCGTTTGAGGTTGTCAAAAGAAATTTTACGTGCAAAATTAGGAAACTCTAACTACTCTGTCACTTTAGAACTAGGCATCCTTTGAACCTGGGGGTATTTTGGACATTTCGTGTAACTTGAAGTGTGCAAGAGGCATGCAAGCCTTTATATATACAGAACAGTGGTACAAGTTAAGCAATGAGCATAAATACATACAAGAACCAATAGGATATAAAGCAAGGGGGCCAATGAGTTCAAAAAGGACGTAATGGCCAGTAGAATAAAATAGAATAAATACAAAGAATTTTTAAGATACGCAAAAGAGAAGTTGTACAGAGATTGTGCGTTTAACGCGGACCGAAAAGAGAACATATCCGGTTGTCCGAAGACAAGAGAATTTACATAAAAAAAAAACAAAACAAAATAAAATAAAGGGGTAAGAAACTTACAAAATGCAGAAGAAACATAAAATAAAAAAACGAGAGAAAATCATAGTAGATCAGATAAAGAACTAAGTATTGCAAACACATTAAAGTCCGTCTGGCAATTGAGAAGCAAGTGTGGGGTGGACCTCTTGGCCTTGAATATTTCGATCGCTTCGAGGGTAGCAGTTTTTTCTGGTTTATTACAGATGTGCAAGACAGACATAACCTCTTCTTTTGTCTTCAAAGTGTGTCCGGAATCTGCGAGATAGTTTGCATAGTGGGAGACACGGTCCCGTTTCTTATACGAGTCATGGTGTTCCTTGAATCGCAATCCAAGATTGCGGGTCGATAATCCCACATAGAACATATCGCAAAACGCACAATTCAGGCGGTAAACTCCGAATTGGGAATATTTGTCGGAGGTGACGGAGGTGGGCGGATTCAGGGTGCGAGCAGCTGGGGTTGGAGTACGAAATGATATTCGGAGGCTAAGGGACGATAAGAAATCGGAAAGCTGGGAGAAATTAGGTCCCAGATATAGTAAGGACGTCCACTTTTTAGTATGGGGCGAAACGGGAGGCGGGGGGGAGAGAAGGGCCCGTCTGCGGCGGTGAAGAATGCGAGAGAACGTGGAGGTCGAATATCCATTGGAGTGGGCGAGGTGTCGGATTATGCGGAGTTCTGAAGATCTGGATAGGGGCCGAGGGGGAGCTTCAGGGCACGGTCGATTAGGAATCTCAGTGAGGCTTGTTTGTGGGTGGCGGGGTGTGAGGAGGAATAGTGTATTAAGTTGGAGGATGTGGTCGGTTTACGGAAGACAGAAAAGGAGAAGCGGTCAGTGTGGGGGTTGTTGGTGATGAGGATATCAAGGAAAGGGATGGACCGGTTAGTATTTTTCACTGGTTTGATGGTAGCAGCAAGAGGAAGAATGAACTCAGCACTTTCTATGAATTTTGTGAGAATGAATACAGCCATTGCTAAAACACATTAATGTCCGTCGGCTCAGCTTGCAAAAGTGCTTGAACGAATTTTGCTACAATATGATGGCCTCATGTCGAGCAAATTTCCGCAACCAAGATTCAAACGGCTTGTGACAGCTTTCCAAAATCCTATGACAGAAATATATCTGTCGTTCTTCCATAGTGCTATGCCAACATTTACAAACTTTAATAAGACTTTGCAGACTGAAAACCCATATGTATTTGCAGTCTGCAATATGCTCACTGCTTTTTTGAAGTCCTTGCTATCTAAATTCATAAATGTAAGAATACTGCAAGAAATGGGAGAAAATTTTGCTGTAGAGTGTGTAGAGCCAATCATAACTGATGTTAAAAATTATTTGCCACACGCATCTTTATTTGCAGGGTCACAAGCTAAAAGCAAATTGAAGAAGCTTTTCGAAGAAGGTAATGTGTCATCAAATCAATTAGAAATTTTTTTCGATGGTGTTAAGAGGTTTTATGTATCATCAGTAATGTATGCTGTCAAGACACCGCCGCTTCATGATCCTTTATTAAAAAATGCTATATTTGTAGATTTTGCAAGAAAAGTTGATTGCACATTCGAGTCTGTTGAATATTTTATCAACAGATATTCAGAATATCTAAATTTCAATCATACAGATATTGACAAAACACACGAGCAATTCTTAGTATATCAAAATTTGCCATTAGCCGTAAGAACTGAAGCATGTGAGGTAAAAGTTGGGGCTTCGAAATCTTTTAAAAACATGGATGTAGTATGGAATTAATTACATGGAGCAGTACATCATGATGGGTCCATGAAATTTGATGTACTTTTCAGGGTTGCAAAGATAGTATTTGTTTTGCCACATTCCAATGCTGCTGAAGAACGTGTATTTAGCATGATCCGTAAAAATGAAACGGACTTCAGAGGGAATTTGGCTCTAACTGGAACTCTCTCGTCAATTATGACTTTGAAAATGGCAGGGATTGAACCTTGCAATACTTATGAACCTCCAAAAGAATTGTTGGCTAGTGCCAAAAATGCTACTGTTTCTTATAATGCTAAACATAGTAATAAAAGCTAAATGTTGAAAAATATTTTATGTGTTATTGTTATTTTTTTTTCATCCCCCTCATTTTTCCTTCATCCTCCGCATTTTTAAGGTCTCTGTCCACAATTTGGCCAAAGCCAGGTTGGCATGTCTGGTCATGGAAGAATTATATTATAGTATAGATCACGTGCGACTAGGTTATTGTGGGAAATCTAGTGAGAACCGTTTGAGAGGTGGCGGGAAGATCGACTATTTCTGCCATCATGAATCGTAAGTTTCATTTCTTTAGTCACTTAAAATGTACCACGTGGAATTTGAAAATGAAGGAGGAGTTTCGTCATTCATAGAAATTGGCTAAAATCAAGAAAACGTAAGGCGTTTTGGCCCAATTATAAAACGGATTCGAAATTCCAGTCCGCACTTTTGAAAAGAAGAGGAGTCAAACGATGATACATGGAGAGTGCATGCGATTACAAGACATTTTTGTATTACAGGTAATGTAATTGTAAAAATTAAAATGTATGATTATTTTCTAAGTGGCAAAATTGCAGTGATAACCGTAGTGTTAGGTTTTTAAAATTAATAAAAATTAAATTTTTCTTTAATTCATTTAAAATTTTAAACTCATTTGAAATTCAATTCGTTTTTGTTTCTATGCCCATTTAAATTACTGGTTTGCTGGCTGATTTCTATACAGCTCCAGAAAATGAATTAAGTTTCTATACTATATATATATACTAGCAGAGGACCCGGCGTTGCCCGGGATAATTACGCTTGTAGGTAAACAGAACAACCTCAAAAAGCTAAATTAAACCTCCAAATTGGTTAAATAATAACTCAATCACTACAATATAGAGCGACGGGACTATCCATTCTAAGAAAAATCCGAAAGACAGAAATTCACCTCTTCACTGAAAAAATCCATTCTAGATGATATACCGCGACTTGATTTACCGAAAAAAATTTTTTTAAAGGCTCACAATGGATGGACCTCTCCAAGGATGCCTTCTAGTATATAGTAAGTGGAATTGGTATATAAATAATAATTTATTAAATAACATATCTTCTTTAACAGATAATTTGGAAGAGGCTAAAGCAAAACAAGCATTATTCACATCTGATCTTCAAAGTGAGGCTGATGAAATAAACAAAGCTTTTTTGAAAATATAAATCAGTCAGATTTAGAAAGTTCGACTCATTCAACTTTATTAAAGTAAGTATATACCATAAAAAGCATACTTTAATAAGTAATGAACGTAAATTCATATAGACATTTTTCAGAGGCCCTAAAAATAAAGACAACTGGGAAACGTGCGTTTTTTGTATTTCCTTTTTCGTATTATTAGGGGTGAAAACCGATTGGAATTCGATATCTATAGAAAACCGTCGAATGGACTTAATTACATTCCGATCGCATCCAGCCACCCTTGGAACCAAAAGATGGCTACATTCATCGCCATGCTGGATAGGGCCCTCAACATCCCCCTAAACAAAGATAGGTTCCATGAAGAAATAAAGCTAATCAAAAAGATTGCGACCAATAATGGCTACAATGAACGCACGATTACGGACTTACTACGAAAAAGGAAATACAAAAAATTCATCAGTGACATCACCACCTTTAGCACCCAAAAGAACAAGGAGAACAGGATTTCAGTCCCCCACAACAAGCAACTGGTAAAAGGACTGAACTCTTTGTTCAAGGCCTTCAACTTCTCCCTGTGCTTCAACAACCCGAACAAGACTAAGGACTTACTACCCAACCCAAAGGATAAAATACAGGATTTACTTCATGCTGGAATTTATGAAATAAAGTGTGGCCAATGCGATAAAGTCTACCGAGGTCAGACGGTTAGGAATATCGGCACAAGATACAAGGAACATTTGGCACATAGGAAATTCGGAAGAATTAATCAATCAGCTGTAGCCAAACACTCCATCGACACCGGCCACGATTTTCCCATTACCAATGTTAAACTTTTACACTCAATAAACAAAAGACAACTCTTGGACCCATTCGAAAGCATTGCTATTCATCGAGTTAAGAAAACATCGATTCTTAATCAAGATATGGGGCCGATTAGCGATCCTTCGCTAATCCGATGGCTCATCAAAAGAACCGTCCAATGAACACTTTAGTTGTTCCTTTTTCTTCAGGATTGGTTATTTTCTATTATAAATACGGCCTGATTTGACTCAACAGGCAGTTAACTCGTCTTTTTGGATTAGTTTACTCCTGGACTGCTGAACGATGGTAGCAATCGCTACCGAAAGGATTCTCCAGAT
>JAHWFO010004583.1:834432-847256 GCA_023313115.1 Rhysida immarginata
ATTTTTCGATAGAAAAATATTGAAGACATTTAATCGTATACTGTATCTATGCCTCTGCTGCCAGTATAGCAGAAATATTAGGTTTGAACCTAGAAAAGCGTAATGATAAAAATATTAAAGAGGAATTCACCCATTCGAGAGACGACTAATGCAGAAGGTAAATCAATTACGTGCTGATATCTGAAAACTCTCTTCTGTCCCTCGTATATGTAAAACTCGTAAATTACGAGAGATACAATCTATCCGCCACAAATGTAGAATTCATACCCAACATGACAGCCGAAATGCAAGTGACATTCAAATCCTTGACACCTTGAAACAAAAATTATCAAGCTATGTCGCAAGACTGAGACGTTATAAGAAAAGCAATAAACGCAAAGCGGACAACCAACAATTCCGAACTAACCAAAAGAAATTTTACGCACGATTAATGAACAAAGGCAAGACACCTGAGACTACATTAACGGAATTGAATGCCAGAAATTATTGGACACAAATTTGGTCCAAAAAATCCACTCATAACACACAAACCTGGCTCAGTGAAATCCTTTACTCAGGAGAGGCCATGACTTATGATTCTATCACAGAAGCCGATGTCCGCTTTGTAACAGCAAAAACTCACAATTGGAGAGCTCCAGGGCCAGATAAAATCCACAATTATTGGTGGAAAAAGCTCTCAGCTGCCCACTCGCAACTTGCAAGAATCTTTTCTACCCTGATTGAAGATCCTGACAATATACCATCCCACTTGATGGAAGGCATCAGTCATATCTGATCCCCAAAAATCAACATGATAATTCCAACCCGGCAAACTATCGCCCCATTACTTGTCTTTCAACTAACTATAAAGTTCTAACAGCTTGCATAAGTAGGAAGATTTATGACCATAACTACAATAAAAAGATCATGGGAGAACAGCAAAAAGGTTGTACACGTCATGCCCAAGGTTGTAAGGAACTGATTATTGACTCAGTAACCCTTGAACAAACTTTTCAGCAAAAACGCAACCTACACATTGCTTATATTGATTATCAAAAAGCATTTGATTCGGGGCCACATTCCTGGCTTATCAATACGTGTAATGTTCTTCAATTCAAATTCTCACCCTCTACAAAGTTCACCCAAATATTGTCAACTTCCTCCAGACAGTCATGAAACATTGGAAGACGACCATCCAGATACCGACCAACTTAACAGATAATTGCATCGGGAGTATCCATATCAATCGCGGAATCTTTCAAGGTGATGCACTTAGTGCTTTATGGTTTACAATTGCACTCAACCCCTTAAGTACTTTGTTAAACACAACATCCTACGGATTTAAAATCAAGACTGGCCGTATAAAGCATTACACCCTTTCACATCTATTTTACATGGATGATCTCAAATTATATGCTTCCACTGAAAGATAGCTAAAATATATGCTTGAAATTGTACAATCATTTAGCGATTATATATGCATAACATTAGGATTTTAACAATCAGTAATTTTTCGTTTGTTGGAAACGATGAAGGATGGATTTTTGCCACGGTCTATATATATATATACATGGTCATCGAGCTTTGGCCATTTTCCATTGTTTCGAGAAGCTAAGGTGCCGCATAGATCGCACTAAGGCCGACCGCGATCTGTGATAGAGTTTTTCATTGAAACTGAAAATGAAAATAAAGTTTCTATCTGCCGATAGGGCGGCGCTGCAGGCGCAGTTGAACTAAAGTTCTAGATAGATAAAGTATGGACACTCCGCCATTTTTGTCCAAAATTCCTTCACAGAAACATCTACAGGGATGCAAGTAATATTTATAATGACTTTATTAGTATTAATTATAATTTTTCCGGTTCTTGCAAAGCTGTTGCATAATAACCCGCGATTTGACATTTTTGGCATTCCCGTAGATGGAATTTTGCACAAAAATGGCGGGAGTGTCCATACTTTATCTATCTAGAACTTTAAGTTGAACCGATTGTACATACAGCGCCACTTTTCAATAGAGTTCCCGCCCTACCGGGAGTTAGAAACTTTAGCTTCATTTTAACAATGGAGATCGATGACCATGAATATCTATAGACCGTGATTTTTGCCCGGACCCCGACGATCATGTGACTTTTGAGTGCCCTGGCCTGTCTCTCGTGGCCTCGAGCAAAATTTGGTCTATTTTTTCTTTGCTCGCTAGATGGCGTAAAGGATAGTGTAGTGGGTAGATTTCTAATTCATCCTATATGATTAGTGATAAAAATCGCTGAAATAATTTCAGTTTAATTGATTTTTCTATTTGATTTTGTACCTCAACATTTTAAACTTTAATAAATAATTAATTTTAATCGTTATCATTAAACAATGATTAAAAGCAATTTTTATATTATGTAGTAAGTATTCCTAATCATTGCTTAAATTTTATGTAATAATAGTGGACTTGAATTTAATCATTTTTAAACATCGTTTTGTGATATTCTGGAGAAATGTCAATAAATTGATCATGGGACCAACGGCTTTACTTCCCTTCCGAAGAAAGTGCGTGATCTCAGGAGTTCCGCCCTAAAAATTCTTCGTCGTCCTCGGGCATCAGAGGAGTTCAGGCAACCATTGAGCATCAGAGGCCGATGACAATAAATTGATAATAATTTATGTAAACGGATTTAATTATACCGTTATCCAACAAATTATTATATAGATAATTCTAGTTCTCTAGCTGTAAGTTTTCATTTTTCACAACTTGTTGGAAACAAAAAACTTAAAGTACTTGAGAAAAAGTTTAGTCGGTGAGTAGAAAACCTATACTAATTCACAGTGAGCGATTGAATTTCTCCCCACTATAGTGTTCTCAGCACCGCTCTGTCGGCCAGAGAAAAAAATGTCCAAAGCTCTTAACATGGGATTTTCCAACCTGTATAGAAAAAGCCTTGGATCAGCTAATAAAACGAAACTGAAACAGTGCTGCATGCTTTTGAGCATTGCGCGTGCGCAGTCGGAGACCAGTGTTGTCAGATTGGGCTATAAACCACAAATTGAGCTATTTTTTAAACCAGTTGGCTTATAAAATTTTTATTTCGCTGTTTGCGATTTTTTGCCGGGTCAACTTTTATTGGGCTTTTTTGGACTTGTTCCTTTGAACTAAAATAAAATTTTACTCCTTAAAATACACTGAAATTTGGTACAAATGAAATTTTTAGCGGATTTTTGCTCAATTTCGGGTAAAATCCGCTCGTAGACAGACCTTTCTGAAATGTATTCAGATGCAACCAACCATTTGTATTTATCATTTTTAGTTTCTAAATTTAAAGAATTCCAAACAATTAATCTGCTATTTCAAAAGACAGATGGAGATTTATTCATTATCAGACTTGAAGGACATTGCTTTGTCATTGTTCCAACGAACTGTACAGGGTGTTGCAAAAATATGCAGGACAATACTGCTGGGTAGCCTTTCCTCTTGCCTCAGGGACCGCTTCATAAAATGATAATTGGGAAATTGTATTTTGTTAACCCATTTACGCCGAAATTGGTAAAAATGGAAATTGAGACTTCATATCTTAAATTTATCTTCTGAAGCATGTAAAGTGTCACAGCCTAGCAAGCGGACGACGTTCTCCTCTGAGGTAGGCACACAGACGGAGGTGCCATCTCTTGCCGCGAATCAAAGGCAATTCGTTGCTAGCGAATTTGGCCGGCGTAAAAAGCAGAAGTCGCGAGAGGGCGTTGCGCTGGTGGAACGAGAGCGAGCAAGAAGAAGGGGATTAGACCCGGGAGTTTCAAAGGGTACGGACGTGAGAAGTCCAAGCGAATGTATTTCGGAAATGCCGCGTCTCCAGCTAATAATTCAGCTGAAGACACAGGTGAGGCAGAGTTTCCGAATAAATATAGAGGACAATTCGCCAGCTTCGCGTCCGCAAGTTACAGTAGTGACAAAGTGCAAACAGAAGGGACTGCGTCCGCTTGCCAAGACTGCGATAATTCCTTTTCTCATTATTTCGCCACAGGAGGAATAGACTCACGAAAGACGAGAGCCCCGAACCTAACTGAAGGCGGGATAAGGCAAGAGAGACGTCGCCAACACGAAAAAGAGCGCATGTTAGCCGCCAGCGAAATAAACTGTCGATTAAGCACGGTGGAAGGAAAAGTAAGCGACGGCTTCATCTCCTCACTTCAAAACAGCTGGAAGTGCTCTTCCGAGTGACGGCAAGCATCAGCTACGTTCCTGGTCAAATCGAGGTGCGTCTTTTGGTGTCCCTGCAACTACGTTACTGCGCAGTGGTTCAAGGTGTAACGTTCTTCTCCGACATTTTGCCCGAAGAGATTGCGAGCTGCTACGAGCAGCAGAGCCAGCCACGTCAGGAAACCATTATTGCCCCGTGGGGTTTATCTACATATTTCCGAGAAGGCCTCGGCTGCGTGTACCCGGCTCCATACGAGGTAAGTCTAATTCCTTTTCCTCTCGCAATAAAAGCTCGCGCAAGTTCCACCAACGCCTAGCAGACTGGCGAAACATTAACATAGTTCTTTATGCTAATTTATAGGTCTGCTCGAAGACAAACGCATCAGCGTCGATGCGACCCATGTGAAGGCAGCGAGGCAGCCTTGTTTGATGTTACATGGATTTAGTTGGAGTTCCCGTCAAGATTGCGGTCTCAATATTATTATTATTTTTATGGAACTGTAGATTGTTATAGATTAACATCAATAATAATCTGAATTTGTTTATTCTTTAAATTTATTTAACGATACTGGTGTATCGTGCTGCCCCTTTAAGAGGGTGGCATTTTCCTTTAATAAAATAAATTATCTTTATCGAATTCAATCTACCCTGTCCAGATTTTTATGCTCACACGCATTCCACTGCATTAATCTAAATCTATACGTGACATAAAGACATAAATAAATTACACAATACATAAAAAAATACATCTATGGACGCAGCATATAATTTTAAATAAAATCTAAGTTTGGAATCGCTAGGCAACGAGCCAGCGAGGCCTGGAAACGAAAAGGTCACCTGAACAACTGGGTAGCAACAATGGAAGTTTCATTGTCTCCATCTTGGATTTTAACAATCAGTGTTTTTTCAGTTTTTCCTTTTGTTGGAAACAATGAAGGTTGGATTGTTGCTAGCACCAATGACGTACATTAAAGATAGACTCCGAATCCTATTGTTGTAGCTTGAAGCAAATTGGGAAGCTCCATGCCCAGAAATGTCATGGCTGAAAGTGAGTGAAGATGATGCAAAACACAAGGCTAAACACGAGAGTAGCTGATTAATAATTCTTTCACACGCCAATCACGGAATGATAAGTTTATCTTTTCGTTTACTTTGTATTTGAAGTATTTTATTAAATTTTATAAACAATTTTTCGATCATGGTTTCAATTTCAATTTCGTTTCGATTGTCTTTCAGTAACGTATTTTCATTTTAGTTACGTATTTTTGATTTATTTTTGTGGAAAATGATTCTGATCCTTTTTCTTGTCTGTTTGTACAGTTGTACGCAGAATAACTTGGAATAATGGTTTTGAATCAATTATTCCTCGGGCCCAAAATCTTCAAA
Organism: Rhysida immarginata; assembly: GCA_023313115.1. NCBI lineage: Eukaryota > Metazoa > Arthropoda > Chilopoda > Scolopendromorpha > Scolopendridae > Rhysida > Rhysida immarginata. Next base: position 839,974 of record JAHWFO010004583.1, read on the forward strand.
AACAAAGCAGCCAGACAGCTAATTACTCCACGGCTCACTCCTGCCCAGAACTATCATGGCTCAATTTGCTTCACATTTTTCCGCTGTTAACAATAGGATTCGGAGTCTATCTTTAATATACGTCATTGGCTAGCACCCAGTTGGCCAGAAGATTTTTTCGCTTCCAGGCCTTATCTAGTTGGCTTCGACGGGCCAGCGAGGCTTACGAGAAATACAGGCTTCGGCACTGAAAAGTCACTTGACCAAGATAGGTCTATTAACAATCCAACCTTCATTGTTTCCAACAAAGGATAAAACACCGATTCTCAGTGCCGGAGCCTGTCTTTCTCGTTAGCCTCAACGGGCCAGGAACTGACGTCACTACTTTGTTGTCTTGTTAAGTGAATGAAAATAAGAAGTTAATTTTTAAAAATTAATTTTTAATTTTTAAGTTAAAAATAAAAGTTAAAAATTAATTTTTAATTTTTATTTTTAAGTTATCATGGAGCATGTTTAATTTTTAAGTATCATGAAATAATTGGCTATTTATTGAACTGCATTTTCATTTCATCGAAATTTTTATTGTGAACTTTTCGGGCCTAAATTTCAAAATTCAAATTCTTCAAGACCTTCCAAATTCAAACATTTTCATCGTTATCATTTCATATTGTCACCTTTTAAACGAGTGCCGAGTCAACAATGAAGTTTCTACGAGGTGTGAAAATTATTGCTAGGACAATGGACTTGAGGTTACTTGAACTGTTAGAAGCTTTGTTATTTAGTAATCTTTTAAACTTTATTTGTTTTAAGTCCCTTTTTAATTATATTCTTAAAAGTTATTAATTAAAAAATAAAAAGCAAAAAATTATTATTATTATTTATTTGCTTCGTATTTTTTAATTAATAACTTTTATTATATTCCAGGGTTTTTGTGTCTCGTTCTTCTCTAATATATATCCGTTAATTATATTCTTGTAATTTTTTTATGTCTTTGTAAATTATTTTTATATCTTGCATGCTACATACTATAAATTTAAGTTATGAAGTCTCAATTTCCATTTTTACCAATTTCGGCATAAATGGGTTAACCAAATAACATTACTGATGAAAAATAGGAAAGAAAATTCCACAGCCTGGGTTCGAACCAGGAACCTTCTGCTCACCATGCAGATGCGCCAAACAATTGCGCCACTGCGGACTTGGAAACATTAACGCTATCTACATACCCTTAGGCACCTCTCTGAAAAATTTTTGGTTAGAAAAATTAAAATATCTAGCACCTACTTATTTCTAAAATCAGTGCAACAATGTGAAATATTCGATCAATTTGGTTCTCATTAATGATTTGGATAAACACAGCATGGAGAATGAATGGCGACTGGTCCGATGTTTTTGCAGAAACTGTTGAAAGCAATAGTATTGGTCTGTTACTTATGAAGTTAAACGAGCTGATGGTAAATTAGCAGTTTTATGTATCAGCAAATTTGCACTTAGGCTGTTAACTTTCCTGTTAGTAATGCTGTGGTCGTGTGTGTTTTTTATAAAATGAACTTCGTGAAAACAAAACTTAGGAATCGAATATGCTTAAAAAGAATGAAGGTAAAGCCAGAAACTGTGGACATAATCAATAATAAAGGAAGGAGAAAAACGAAACCACTATTCCACAAAAAATTTTAATACAGACAATATATTAAAGTTTAGATTCTATTTTGCAAATCCAACCATCTTTGCAAATAAAGAACAAATGTTGCAATGACTTTGAATCAACTACAGAAATGATAGCAAATTTTAGTTCTCATGTTATCTATTCGGCAAAAGAGCAACAAGAACTTGATGCCGTAGCTGAAATTTTTTTTTAAATGAAACTTTTTTCATTACTGTATCAAGTGTCAGTGAATAATTATGATTGTAGATGATCGTTTCGATTGTCCTGATTATTATTATTACTGCATTTAAAAAATTAATCTATATAAATATAAATTTTTTTATTCCTTGCTTGTTCGTTTTTTTTTATTTTATTATAAAACATTTCTGATATTATGTGCAGCAATTTAAAATCACTCGCGGTTTCTGGGATATCAAAAGTTTTGGGGATTCTTTGTGCTGGGTCCCGCGGTTTTTGGGATGCTTTATACATGAGTTTTGGTATTTTCGGGGTAGAAAAACTTGCCAACACTGTCGGAGACTACTTTTCGGGGCGTAGGTGAAAAAGTAATGACGTGCTTTCCCACAATGCCTTGCAGCTTTTTTCATATAGTGAGGCAGGCCTTAGTACAGCTTAGGTGTTTGAATTATTGTCACTCACAATTTTTTTTCCCCTTTTAAAGCACAATGAAAACTTCAGATTTACCTTTAACAAATTTCCAGAATTTTTTTACCTTCAAAAAAACCTTAGATAATATCAGAAATCCTTCACCCGGCAACACTGACTACAACGTATATACAGTGTCCCAAATTGATGTAATCACTCTTTGAAACGTTATAGCTCAGCAATGAAATGAGATAGAAATATAAGGTTTTGTTGTGTATGATCCAGACGGGGCTGGAAAAGCATAGCAACACGTTCATTGTTGTTTATTTGTTTATAAACCAAAATGGCGGTGAGACTTTCATTCGAGGAATGTAAGTGCATAATGAAGTGTTATTTGAAAGTGGAGAATGTTGTTGAGGTTCAACGACGTTGCAGGGTTGATCTGGTACATCACTGCCAACAAGGGGCTTCAACTCACTTTCATGTCGATGTGCGAACTTTCCTCGGTCACACATTCAATCACAGATGGATAGGAAGAAGAGGAAGTGCTACGGTTTCCCGTCTCGATCTCCCGATTTAACCCCTCTCGACTTCTACCTTTGGGAAAAATTTTAAGAACACGGCGTACGCCACAAACCCGCTAACACTGACAGAATTAAGAGATCAGATTGAATATTCCATCAATGATATTCCATTAGCTACAACCCAGTTGGTATGTCGCTCTTTTCGAAGTCTGTGTTGGGAGTGTACTGTGGCAGAAGGTGGATATTTTGAACAAGTACGGGCTTAAGGAATTTAAGGAATAAAATACAACAAACTTTATATTTCTATCTTATTTCGTTGCTGAGTTATAGCGTTCTAAAGAGTGTATACATCAATTTGGGACACACTGTAGTAATAGAATGGTGTTCGTTTGGTTTAGGAAGAGACTCAATTTAAAGTCAACCAATCAAGGGAAGTTAAGCTTTTGCAGATTTTCATATGCAAATAATACTTTTTCTTATTTTTATACCTTCTTGTAAAAACAAAGTAGCTCTAAATATTTTTAAAAATTAAGTGTTTTAGAATTAGGATAATGTTTTTCATTACCATTGTTACTACTAACACAAAAGGTTGATTCCAATTTATTGGTGCAGACATATGTAAATTTTTATTTTTATGGAACTGTTTTGATTCGCGAGTCCATTTCTGCGAGTAGTGTAGCATTATTTATGCGGTTTCACTAACCAATGGATTATTGTATGTGAAAATAGGGGCGATGTTAGGATTTACAGCTATAAGCGTTAATAGCCTAAGCAACATGACATTGTCAATAAGCTTTGCATATCTTATCAAAAGACAATAAGATAATTCAAAAACAAAACTGTGACTTGACAATTTAAGCCATTAATTCCTCCCATGACACAATGCAGAACCCAAGACAAACTGTATGAAACTGTACGAAAGATATTTACCAGGTTATCAATGGAAATTTCTAGGTTTCCTTCAATGATAGCGACAAATACCGAACTTGCATCGTCGTATTACCAATGCAAGGAAAAATTATAAAAGAATGTATGACCGCTGCTGGGTTTTGTGGAAAAAATTATAAGAAAATCTCTGGAAAGGCACGCAGCCTACTTTAAAGACAACATTTTCTATACCAGTTTTGCGAGAAGTGTTTCTTGCTCTGCATGGCGCAGTGTTTCTTATTCTGTAAGGTTTCTTGCTCTGTATGACATTCTGGTATACTGCTAGATCACATTCAAGATTTTTCACCAAAAATCACTTTGAAACTGGCGTCAACTAGGAGGCGTGTTCAAATGAAACCCGTTCGAGTCAGGTAGGTGTTGTAAATAGAAGGCGGGAAACAGAAAACACAAGCAAATAGAAAGAGTAGTATTTAATGAATAATATTGTACACAAGTTTCTCAAAAGAAGTCACCCAAGGTGTTTGGAGGGACGGCTAATTCCGTCCGCGAAAAAAAAAAAGTTGATTGCTGCAGGAAGCAGTTAGGGGCCTCCTGATCGCTGTTGAATCGATGTCCCTTTAGGAATTTCTTCAACAGTCCAAAGAGATGAAAGTCACAAGGGGACATTTTTTGTTGGCTAGTGCATCCATAATTACTTTTGCGAAAGAATAATCATTACTGAAGACAGCATGCGGTGTCAGTTGATTTTGATAGATATCTTTTTTTTTCAGGGACATAATTTCCCGTCTGCCCAGTGAGATGTATGCCTAAACGCCATGGTTAACTTTTTTCAGAAATGTGTGTACAATATTAATCTTTCTATTTGCTTTTGATTCCTGTTTCCTGCCTTCTTCTTTAAGTGCCGACTTGATTCGAACGGGTTTCATTTGAGCACGTAACATATATACCCTCACACAATTCCGCAAAACCTTCCGATTGAACTCGAACGGATTTTTATGCCTTCGAATACCGCTAAAACACTGCCTTGAAAGTCTCGTACGCGAACTGTTAACAGCTTTCGGAAAGTCTGCCAGGACGTATGGTCATTATCACGCTTCTTCGCAGAATTCTGTTGCAATGGGAATTGCGGGTCGGTCAAATTATGGTCATCAAATCGAGCATAATCGGCGATGGTTGAAACGATTTAGTAGCGAAACTGTCAAAACATTTTTCCGCGCCTAAAGTGGAATCAACCTATTGTACAGAAGAATTTACAGTTCATCTCCTGAGCAGAATTCACATTAAAGACTCTAATGACATATCAAGTCATAACCATTCACAGATTTGTCATCACCGACATGGATTTTTTTCATCTGTTACAATGTCTGCAATAATAAAGGGTTCATTCTTGTATGCAATTCTTCGAGGCGTCTTTTCCGCACAAGAAATAATTAAATTTCTCACAGCGATCGCACTTGTTTACCCTTTATCTCCATGGATTAATGCGCGGGGATTCTTAATTTGCTTACAGGTCTCTCACTTGTATGCGTTTTCTCGTGATATTTCTTATGGTTCATCCGAGTATAAGCTTTATCACAATAGCTACATTTGTATGGTCTGTCACCTGTATGTAATCTTTCATGACATTTTTTATTTCCTAACAGAGTGAATGTTTTATCGCAGTAAGTGCATTTATATGGTTTCTCACCTGTATGCAATCTCTCGTGACCATTTTTATTGCCCAACTGAGTAAAAGTTTTTTCGCAATAGCTACATTTGTAAGGTCTCTCGCCCGTATGCCGTCTTTCGTGACATATCTTATGATTTAAATGGATGAACGATGTCTTACAATAACTACATTTAAACGGCCTGTCATCTGAATGCCGTCTTTCGTGACGTTTCTTACCGCATAAATGCGTGAAAGTTTTATCGCATTTACTACATTTATATGGTCTCTCATTTGTATGCAATCTCTCGTGACAATTTTTATTGCCTAATTGAGAGAAAGTTTTATCGCAGTAATTACATTTAAACGGCCTCTCACCCGTATGCCGTCTTTCATGCGATTTCATATGATCTAAATGAACGAAAGATTTTTTACAATAACTGCAGTTAAACGGCCTGTCGCGTGTATGCTGTTTTTCGGGACGTTTCTTTTCGTCTAAATGAGTGAAATCTTTTTCCCAATAATTAGAATTAAACGATATTATGCCAGTGTGGATTAGTTCATGGCATTTCTGTTCGGATAAGTGAAAGAATGACTTGTCACAGTAAGAGCACTTATATCGCCTATCGATGGTAAGGATTTTCAAATCATTTTGCTTTACGTCATTCGAGGATACTTCCCAATTATAAGCTATATCCTCAGGTTCATTTATCTCTTGAAGTTTTAATCTTTTGAGCTTGGAGAAAGTTGAATTACAGCTTTTACCAATAGTAAGCATTTCATTCACATGAGATTTTAAATGAACTTCTAAGTGGTCACGCTTTAAGAATGTTTCTTCACAATAAGTGCATGAACGTATATCTCTTCTAACAGTACCGAGTTTACTGTTCTTGTTATGTTCTACTATTCCGGATGTATTATCGTAATTTTCGAAACGAACTGTTTTTGGGTTTATGCCTTTAGTCACGCAGCAGCTTTTATTGGACAGCTGGCGTGTAGACGTTTCATCTGTGTGTGTAACAACTGGGATTAACATTACTTTTGAGTACGTAGATATCTGAGCCACATCTTCTACATGCTTCTCCGCATCAATATGGCCCTCAAAAGTGTTGGTGCCATGAATGCTTCTGCTTCTAGCAGTCGAATTATTTTTTACGGAAGAAACAAAAATTTCTGGTGGAGATATTATATCACCGATTTGAACATCTTCCTTTTTAACCGAAAATGATTCAAGAGATGAATCTTCAAAAATTTGTTTTGAGTTTGCCGCTATTTGGTCACTCTTTTCGTTTTTGAAAATCTTGTAGGATATCACATGTGAAAGTTCATTAAGAGAGGCGGTAATGAAACAATTAATTGAATTTCTCTCCTCAAACGTGGAAACAAGGGCACTTCCTTTTATGATGCTATTTACAACCATGAGTAATCCATCGATAATTTCAATGAAACTGCTCTCTGTCAAAGAAGATTCCATTTATATATGCGTTTTGATTCCTTCAAATAAAATTTTCCTGTAAAATTAAAAAAAAAAAAAAACCCTATTAGCAAATAATCATTGAAAAAAAAAATCTGAAAAAACCACTACACTAATATTAATAATAATAAAGTAATAGAAAAAATTTGTCAAAATGGATGAACCCGATAAAAAAGGCAAAATTCTAATCCACAAGCAGGAATAAGATATGAAATATCGGATAAGTATCTTGAAAGTATTGCCTTTATTCATAACGGGTATAATTGAGATTAACAAGGAGACTCGCCGATTTTGCTAAAAAAATTTCTAAGTGTAGCTTTCACTAAGTTAAATTTTCCTTTAGTTTTATATATGAATTATCGGCATTTGAGACTTCTTATTTGTCCTTACAATTGAAATTACTATTGTTTATGGTAGATTTTTTGTTGAGGAATTAAATGATTCAGAGTTATCTTTATTTATTCCCATTTAATTATTATTATTATTATTATTATTATTATTATTATTATTATTATTATTATT
>JAHWFO010004583.1:857681-888745 GCA_023313115.1 Rhysida immarginata
GGCTCACTCCTGCCCAGAACAATCATGGCTCAATTTGCTTCACTTTTTGCCGCTGTTAACAATAGGATTCGGAGTCTATCTTTAATATACGTCATTGGCTAAAATCCAAGATGGAAACAATGAAGGTTGCATTGTTGCTTCGACTAAGAAGATCAGGTGACTTTTCAGTGCCAGAGCTACGATGCTTGCCTTAATGATTCACGTTTTAAGGGGGATAGTTATAAAAAGTGATAAATAAATAAATAAATATATATATAAATAAACATCAGTATTATTTCTTTTTTAATACGCTTATATTAGCTTCACTTGTAACTAACTTTGTAAACAAACCTTGGAAGTCGAATTTAACCTACTTCCCGAAAAGGTAGAGAGTTGAAATTTGATACACATGTGCAGGACCGATAGCAATGCATGTTAAAAAACATTCTTTCAAATCGGTTCACTGGTTCGTGTTTTAATGGTACTAATTCATTACTACGAATTGTCCAATTGCCACTAAAACAATTCGTTATGACGAGGGTTAAATGTATCCGTCGTTTATTGTTGCTAAATTAATTGTTGACGCCGGCCTGAAGAGATATTATAATAAAACATAAAATAAAGCGTATTTTTTTAAAAAAAAACTCTTTCTTTCCCTCTTATTTATTAAAATCTTTGCGGAAATGTAAGAAATCATGCTAAAACAAATAAGAGAATGCAACTTCCAGGGCATGCAACTGCTCAATTTTTTGCTGAAAAGGTGAAGGTACTTTCCCTAATGAGCTAATAACTGGAGAAAATTTATTTTTCATATGGTTTTGTAATGTAATAGCTTCCATTAGAGAAGTTATAGATAATGTTTATCTAAACATATCAGGAAATTTTATCTCAACTGATTGTGTGAGAGGGCAATCCCTGCTGCTAAAATTGAAACTTTCCATATAGACAACCACATTCAGGACATGATTCCACGGTTTGTGACTGAATACAACTCTATTGAAACGGTTACGTGTTGATGAGGCAGTAAACAGAGTTCCTCAACTCTCTCAATCCATCTCTGAAGTATTTTGTAATACAGACAGAACTAATTCAGTCATAGCCTTTTTTTGATTTTTCTGGGCACACCTAACTGGACACAAAACAACCAATGCGGGAATTTGAAATATTTCTTTTCGTTTTTCCAACGCCGGGCATATCAGCCAGTTAATCTATTATCTATTATATATAATAAAACTGTAACGAGTCCGTAGTTGTTCGGGCATCAGGCAAAATCTACTGGACGGATTTTGAAAAAACTTAGAATGGTTATAACTTATAGTCGGCGTCTTCAACTGGGGTACTTTTTTCTGCATGAAAATGTTTCATTTCCACGGGAAAATACCTGAAAAGCTCTGTATTATGGTTGTTAAACTTGCCAACAGATGTAGCTACGACTATGAAAATTCGTGCAGCAGTAGATAAAGTTGCCAACAGATGTCACCAGAAAGAAGGTATGCATAAAGCTCTAGATAAGGAAAGTACGGCAAACCTTTTCCGCGCCGCCCGCAGCTGCTGATTGGTAGAACGGCTGTCACGTGAGTTTGTCAGCCATTGTTGGCCCAAACGCAGCGATAGATACCATTGGAATGCATGTGGAAGATGCAATTTAGATTAAATTTATAATGAAATATTCGTTGATTGATCCTAAATTTTAATCCGAATAGGCAAAATTTCCGGATCCTTCAATCTATGCTCCTTGGAGGTTAATAAATTCGTTAAAATATCCGAAGAAGTAATAAGAAACAAGTACGTTTATATTATAACTTTACCGAATGTTATAGAAATGTTGCATTGTGCAATTCAAGTTTTGTTGAATATAGTTCTTTTTAAGAAAACACAATTCAACATAAGATAAAATGTCTGCGAAATGTGGAGGCAAAACTTGAAATAAAACGTCCATATTATTTTTATCTTATTTTAGCGAAGTTAATTATCACTCATCATTGAACTTGAATAGCGAAAAGTTGCCGTTTGGGTGGGGGAAAAATAGAAAATTTTAACTATAAGTTTTTTGGTAGGTTTTTTACGTCAATATTATAAACCTCCTAAAAGAATAAATTTCAAAATACATTGCATGTGTAATTTTTTGTAATTATTTGTTGTAATCAAACGCTTAGTTTTTCCAAATTATAATTTTTAAAATTTTCTATCAAAATATAATTATCAAAGTAATTTTTATATTTAAATCAAAAACTTAAATTTAAAAGTTCCTATTTTATTAAATTATATTTGATTTTTTTTATATATAATAAATAATTTTTTTGATATATAATTATAGTTATTTTAATATTTTAATAATTTTTATAATTTAATAAAATTAAAATTGGTAAAATGAAATTTTTGATATAAATATAAAAATGAATTTGATAAAAGTTTATTAAGTTATATTTTAATAAAAATTTATAAAATTATATTTTGATAAATAAAATTACAAAAATTGCACACAATATTTTTTAAAATTTATTAATTAGATGTAAATCGTTTATTAATGATAAATAAATAAAGTGAAAATAAACTAAAAACTTAATCTGGTTATCATTAAATTGCCTCAACGTTATTATTTATATGTAAAAAATTATAATTGAAAACAACATTTAAAGAAAAATCAATACTTACAGAATTTACTGATTGTCAGTTATATTTCAAGACGATAATAAGAAAATTTGCAAAAAGGATGCATTTAAGCCGAATTATAGAGGAAGCGTACTTCACTTGATAGGGCCAACTGGGCCAACAATGGCGGATTTGGTAGCAGACGACGAAGTTTGCCGTACTTTCCTAATCTAGAGCTTTAGGTATGCATTCTAAGGCCCGTATTCAGAATGAACCAATGACGTATATTAAAGATAGACTCCGAAGCGATTGTTGTAACTTGAAGCAAATTGGGGGGATCCCCAAATGGGAACCTCCAATGACGTATATTAAAGATAGACTCCGAATTCTATTGTTAACAGCGGCAAAAAGTGAAGCAAATTGAGCCATGACGGTTCCGGGAAGGAGTGAGCCGTGGAGTAATTAGCTGTCTGGCTGCTTTGTTTTTGAAAGTTTTGGGACCGAGGAATAATTAATTCAAAATCATTCCTCAAAGTTGTTCTGCGTACAACTGTTCAAACAGACACGAAAAAGGATCAGGAATCATTTTCCACAAGCATAAATCAAAAATACGTAACTACAATGAAAATACATAACTGAAAGACGATCGAAACGAAATTGAAATTGAAACCATGATCGAAAAAGTGTTTATAAATATAATAAAATTCTTCAAATACAAAGTAAACGAAAAGATAAACTTATCAGTCCGTGATCCGCGTGTGAAAAATTTATTAATCAGCTGCTCTCATGCTTAGCCATGTATTTTGCGTCATCTTCACTCACTTTCGGCCATGACAGTTCTAGGCATTGAACTTCCCAATTTGCTTCAAAATTACAACAATTGCTTCGGAGTCTATCTTTAATATACGTCATTGGGAAGCTCCATGCCCAGAACTGTCATGGCCGAAAGTGAATGAAGATAATTCAAAACACATGGCTAAATATGAGAGTGGCTGATTAATTATTCTTTCTAACGCCGATCACGGAGTGATAAGTTTATCTTTTCGTTTACTTTGTATTAGAAGTATTTTATTATATTTTATAAACATTTTTCGATCATGATTTCAATTTCAGTTTCGTTTCGTTCGTTTTTCAGTTATGTATTTTCATTTTAGTTACGTATTTTTGATTTATGCTTGAGGAAAATGATTCCTGATACCTTTACGTGTCTGTTTGTACAGTTGTACGCACAACAACTTTGAGGAATGGTTTTGAATTAATTATTCATCGGACCCAAAATCTTCAAAAACAAAGCAGCCAGACAGCTAATTACTCCACGGCTCACTCCTGCCCAAAACTCTCATTGCTCAATTTGCTTCACTTTTTGCCGCTGTTAACAATAGGATTCGGAGTCTATCTTTAATATACATCATTGGAATGAACGCTCATGCTCTTGCTCTTACTCAAACCATTGTTGAGAACGATTTCAACAATATGAAATTTGGATTCAACAATGATCCTGAGTAAGAGCAAGAGCGCTCATTCTGAATACAGGCCTAAACCGTAACCACCGAGAGAGACGGTGGTTACGCCTAAACATGCCTTCCAGAAAGCGGTCAAATCTTTCTAAAGACTCAAGAGACGCTAAGAGAATGAGACGAATACGCTCGCAGGGAAACAAATGAAGAACGTGAAGCTCGGCTGGCGGAGAACCAGGTACAGCGCTCATTTCGATTAAATGAAGAACAGTGCTCATCCGTGTCTGCAGAGAATAGAGCGCTCAATGATCAGCTTCCATGGACTAATAAGGTGCGGAGTGGATTTAACTACACTTCTAACATTAATTATGCCGACTTCGCTGGAATTGGTGGAATGATCAAGAACTGTACTCATTGCGAGGCCTTAAAATGGAGTAAGGAGTCAAACGGACTGTGTTGTTCTGGCGGAAAAATTCGACTAGACATTTTTCAAGAACCTCCAGAGCCTTTAAAAGCACTTTTGAGCGGGACACATCCACATTCCAAACATTTTTTGGATTGTGTACGTTCTTATAATTCTGCATTCCAGATGACTTCATTTGGTGCAAAGCAAATTGTGGAAGGAACATTTATGCTTACCTTTAAAATTCAAGGTCAAGCATATCATTTGATAGGTTCTCTTTTGCCTGCGGATGTACCAAAATTCCTTCAAATTCCTTCTCGTACTTTGTATCCGACTATTGTGAACAAGCTAACATAAGAAATTGCAATTTTCAAAATCTTAACCCAATTGTGACTGCTGAGCTGCAAAACATGTTGCATCAAATAAACCCATACATCAACCACTTCAAAGCTGCACTAAACTCTATTCCGCAAGGACAAGAAAACGATTATAAATTTGTAATCAGTGCTGATCGCCGTCCGATTGCAGAACATCGTGGCCGATACAACGCCCCTACCACGAATGAAGTTGCTGTTGTACTGGTGGACCAGGAGTGCGACAAGCGTGACATTGTATTGCGCACCCATGATGAACGCTTGCAACGGATTAGCGAAACTCATCGGGCTTATGACGCCCTTCGGTACCCTCTGATTTATTGTCGCGGCGAGGATGGTTATAATTTTGGTTTTCACCATGTTAATCCCCTGACTAGTGCGCCCAATTCCAACAAAAAAGTTTCAGCGATGCAGTTTTATTCGTACGTGCTACAATTAAGACGGGACCGTTTTCCTCATTTGCATCACTTTCGCGGACTATTTAGTCAGTACGTAGTGGACATGTACGCGAAAACTGAGACTGAACGTTTAGTCTTCATTCGCACAAATCAAAGGAAATTACGTACTGAAATTTATATTGATCTTCAGAATGCCATGCAACAAGACACCGATACTGAAAACTTGGGACGTCTGGTCATTCTACCATCGAGCTTCACAGGCGGGCCACGCTATATGCATGAGCGCACACAAGATGCCTTTTATTACGTTAAAAAGTATGGGCGACCAGACCTTTTTATTACGTTCACTACGAACCCAAAGTGGACTGAAATAACTCAAGAGCTCTTCGAAGGGCAAGCTTCCTACGAAGGCACGACATAATAGCAAGGATTTTTAAATTAAAGCTAAAGCTTATGATCGACCTGCTTACTAAGGAAAATGTTTTCGGCACATCTTTATGTTTTCTTTATAGTGTCGAGTGGCAAAAACGTGGTTTGCCTCATGCATACATTCTTCTGTGGCTGCAGGAAAAACTACGCCCCAAAGATATCGACAACATAATCAGCGCGGAATTTCCTGACTCTAATGAGGATCCCATATTGCACAGCATTGTAAAGACGCATATGGTGCATGGTCCTTGCGGTGCACTTAACGTGAACTCACCTTGCATGCGAGATGGCCGATGCAGAAAAAAGGTACCCAAGGGCGCAGGTTAATCAAACAAAAACAGACGGAGATGGATATCCATTATATCGACGACGACTAGCTCAATACGGTGGATTCACAGCTGAAATATGACTACGTGGCCACCGAATCGCTCTCGACAATAGATGGGTCGTACCTTACTCGCCTGTACTGTCAAAGACTTTTCGGACTCATATAAACGTGGAAATGTGTAACAGCGTACAGTCCATTAAGTACATATGCAAATATGTGAACAAAGGTAGCGATCAAGCGACGATTGCACTGCGAAACAATGAACGTGATGAGGTAACGCGTTTTCAATCAGGCCGATACATCAGTTCGTCCGAGGCTGTGTGGCGTATTTTCGACTTTGCGATCCATGAGAGACATCCACCCGTTGTGCATCTTGATGTGCATTTAGAAAATGAGCAACGCATATATTTTGAACCAGACAACGTTAGAGAACGGTTAGAGAGCCCCAGGCAAACAACTTTACTCGCCTTTTTTCAGATTATGTGAGACGGACGACTTCGCAAAAACGCTGTACTACGAAGAGGTTCCATCGTACTATACATACAATAAGCAACGCGGCCTTTTTATTCGACGTAAAAGAGGCACGATTGTAGACGGTGTAGCAGGCGTATTCAAGGAGCATGTAATGGGTAGGGTTTATACAGTGCATCCAAATAACGCGGAGTGCTATTATCTGCGCTTACTCTTATACACTATACGTGGCCAGACTTCTTTTGCTGCGCTACGAATGTTTGAGAACATTGAATACCCGACGTATCAAGCCGCTTGCCGGGCATGCCACTTGCTAGATGATGACCAGCACTGGGACGATACTCTGGCTGAAGCATGCGTCAGTGATAGACCATGTCGCTTGCGCCATTTGTTCTCTATGATGTTGGTGTTTTGTGGACTGTTTGATGCCGCACAACTGTGGCAAAAATATGAACATCATTTGTCAGAGGATTTTTTACGAGAAATGAGACAGGCTGTTGAAGGGGGCGAACTGAATGACGAGATTCGGAAACTCTTATGAATCGGTGTTTAAGAGATATTCAAGATATCGTATTGTCTATTGGTGGTAATCCTCTGCCAAACTATGGTTTGCCTGCACCAAGTTCAGATGAAGGGCGTGGCAACAGAGAGTACATAACCGAAACCAACCATAACCCAATTGAAATTGCGGAAACCCTTCGAGACGGTATACCTGCACTAACAGCAGAGCAACGGAGAATTTACGACTGTATTTGTGAGAGCACCACCAACTCTAGAGGGGATCTGTTTTTCTTAGATGCACCAGGTGGCACTGGCAAAACATTCTTAACTAAAATTATCCTGGCTCAGGTACGAAGCGAAGGCAAGGTCACACTAGCTGTAGCCTCCTCAGGGATAGCGGCCACTTCACTGCCCGGTAGGAAAACTGCCCATTCCATGTTTAAAATACCACTACAATTAGACACTTCAGAGACACCAGTTTGCGACATCTCGCATAACAGTGATAAAGCGAGAGTTTTGCGTGACTGTTACCTGATTGTGTGGGATGAATGCACGAGGGCACACCGCAAGGCAGTGGAAGCTGTGAACAGGACATTGCAAGATATCAGGCAAAATGACAGGCCGATGGGAGGCGTCACAGTGCTGTTTTGTGGAGACTTTAGACAGACGCTGCCAGTAATTACACGAGGCACTAGAGCTGATCTGATAAACGCTTGCCTAAAGAGCTCCACTCTCTGGACTAGGATCACACGTTTGCACTTGACAGCTAACATGCGGGCGCAAAGAGGCGGAAATCCAGACGCACAAGAGTTCTCCGAATTGTTACTAAAAATTGGTGAAGGCACGTGCCCAAATGAAGACGGAAAAATAAGTTTACCACAAAATTTGTGCCAAACAGTTTCTTCTTCAGCAGAACTTATTTCATCAGTTTACGGCGATATACAGCAAAATTTAGCAACAATACGTGAAAAATCTTGGCTATGTGAACGAGCTATTCTGACGCCGCGGAACGACCAAGCTGCAGCAATCAATGACATTATATTGGCACACGTAGCGGGAGCAAGATGAAGCCACAAGGTACCCAGTCGAATTTTTGAATTCTTTGTGTGTACCTGGGCTTCCATCTCATAAAATAATTTTAAAAGTGGGTGTGCCTATAATGCTTTTGAGGAACTTGAGCCCACCCAAGTTATGTAACGGCACCCGCCTGAGAGTACTTGCTCTGCAAAGAAACGTGATAGAGGCTGAAGTGCTGACGGGATGCGGTGCGGGTGACCAAGTTTTATATTCCCCGGATTCCTCTTATACCAAATAACTTCCCATTCAGATTCAAGCGCGTGCAATTTCCTATCACTGTTTGCTTTGCAATGACTATTAATAAGGCGCAGGGTCAGACGTTGGGAACCGCGGGCATAGACCTCACTACCAGGTACTTTTCACACGGACAATTGTACGTAGCTCTTTCTCGGGTCAGTGATGCGAAAAATTTGTTTGTACACGCTCCAGGTAATATTACCGAAAACGTTGTTTACAGAGAGGCTTTTTGTACACAATAAAGATTGTTTATTATATTTTCTCTTTCTTCATTTATTAAATTATCTCTTTCATCAAGGGCTAATACATGATACTTTTTATCCCAGTGTTAATATTTTTAATTGAGATTATATTATGCTTTAATAATATTTGTTTAGGAAAATTGATATTACGTATTATATTATTAAAATTTTACAGTATTTTAGCTTATCTTAACGTATCTTTAAACTGTTAAAGTATTGAAAAGAAAAAATCGCAAATGAACTACTCGAATTTAGGTATGTTAGGTTAGGGAACTAAACGCAAAAACTACTGGACGGATTTTGATGAAGGTTAGAATGGTAATAGCTTATAGTCTGAGTCAAAATGTAGGGTACTTTTTTCTGCGTGAAAATGTCTTAATCCCACTGGAAGAAAACAATGGCTTAGTGGATCGGTAGTTAAACTTGCCAACAGATATCGCCAGTAGAAGTTAGGCCTTCTAAATATGCCTTTTAGAAAGAGATCAAATCTTTCCCAGATGCTTCTCAAACGGTCAATTGTACGTAGCTCTTTCTCGCGTCAATGATGCCAGCAAATGTTTAAACGTAAAAATGATGCCACGTAAAATTACCAATAACACTGTTTACATTTAAATTTATTAATTTTCTCTTTCTCTTTATTAAATTATCTCTTTCATCAAGGGATAACACATGAAACTTTTTATCTCGGTAATGCCGCCCGAAGCATATTTCGAGTTCTACGTGAGCGGAGCCGCGGGCACATCTAGTAAAATAATATTACAGCTGTTTGAATCAAATGTTGATTTACAGCTTGTTATTGAAGAATACGGAATTGCTTCATATATTATTAATTATGTGGGTAAGGTAGACGCAGGCTTATCTAAATTATTGAGAGACGCATCCTCGGATATGCAAATGGAAACGCAAGATTAAAAGAAAAATTTAGAAAATTTTCCAATACATTCTTGAATTGTAATTTGATGTCAGCGCAAGAGGCGGTTTGTCATGTGTTATCATTACCAGTATCAAAGAGCAGTAGACAAACAATATTTATTAATACGAGCCCTAAAAGAGAGCGAGTATTAATGTTAAAGAGCAATAGTGAATTACGAAAATTAGATAAAGATTCTACGGATATTTTTCTGGAGAACCACACGATCAAGTATAGTAAAAGGTCTGCGTCATTGAAGGAATGTGTTTAGCTGATTTTGTAGCAACATTTAGAAGAACAAAGAAAACGGTAGATGAGTATGGAAACGAGGATGAAATCGAAAACGACATATACAAGGAACGAAAAAAAGGATGCTATAATAAGGTATAGACGTTACAAACATGTACAAGACCGGTTAATTATTATAGGGAACAACTGTTATTTTCTTGCCGTGGCGAAATGAAGATAAAGAAATGGAGAATGTAAATTAATATACAACGACAATTTAGAAATTATTTCTGATAATAGAAAAAAATACAATGTACTCGAAGACACTTTTTAGAGTGTGCAAAAAATGAAACTGCGGAAATTGAAGAGGAGGAAACAGATAGTTTTATCGCTGATGGCATACTACCTGAGCAAGAAATTGACGTTTTGCAACAAGAAGGTAAGGAAATTGCTCCTGCAAATATTTTAAATAGGTACACTTATCCTCCAAGAATATCGGAATGTGATCTAATGAAGAAAATGTATCAACTAAATAAATTACAAAGACAGTTTGTTTTATATGTGTTGAATTGCTTCACGACAAACTCGGTAGCACTAAGAATATTTTTAAGCGGGTCTGCCGGCGTAGAGAAAATAATGGTAATTCACTATATTTTTCAATTAATTACTAACAATTTTGACAGCATTCCTGGTGAAGAGGGAAAGGATAAAATCACGGTTCTTCTTACTGCACCCTCTAGAAAAGCAGCATTTGTAATCAACGGAGTTACGTTACACACAGCTTTTAGCCTTCGAGTTACTCAGTTCGGTGTGCAAATGCCAGAACTATCAGCCGACGTAGCAAATAGTATAAGAGAAAAACTATTTAATTTGAAACTGTTGATAATCGACGAAATGTACGTTATTGGGAAGAGTTGATGTTAGATTGCGACAGATTATGGGTGTCAACAAATCTTTTGGAGGGGTATCAGTTTTACTAGTGGGAGATTTAAACCAATTACCGCCAGTGATGGACTTTCCTGTATATAAAATGTCAAGCACACATGAGATGCATGCACTCTTCGATAGCAACCCTCTTTGGGAAGAATTCAAATATTATGAACTGACAGAAATTATGAGGCAAAAAGATGAAAAACAGTTCATAATTGCACTAAATAATTTAGCGAAAAACGATTTGACAGTAGAAGATATACAATTGTTCCAGTCAAGAAAAGTTTCCGAATCGGAAGTACCTGCTAATGCAATTAGACTGTTTTCTGATAATGCCAACGTAAATCAGCTTAATGAACACAAAATTAACAGTCCACCCGGAACAGGACAATTTTGTGAAGCTAAAGATGTTATTCTCGAAAAAGTAAGTGTTTTAGAATCCCTTAAAAAGAAGAAAACATCCGAGGCAAATGGATTGTCATATATGCTGCAACTTAAAATCAGAATACAATACATGATCTCTTGTAATGTTGATGTTGAAGAAGGTTTAGTAAATGGAGCGTGCAGAAGTTTGCAACATATTATGTTTGATAGTAAGAATAAGGAACCACAAATACTCTGGCTAGATTTTGAATCAAATGCAGTAGGAAATAAAGCCAGAATTACGTACACAGAGCGCATGCAAAAGGAAAACATTGATCAAAAATTAACCCCACTCTCAAGACATGTATACGCTAAGCGTGTAACCCTCATGCCTTCCGACATTCACCTTGCACGTAGGATCCGAGGTGATCGAGTCCTATGGCACTATCAGTCCACCAAAAAGACAGACGGGAATGAATCAGGTCATGTTCCATTAAAAGAGCTAGGAAGGGAAGTGAAAATGACAGTGTTGTCAACGTAAATGCAAATGAAGATGTTGTTCGAACTATTTGTGTGCGTTATACGCTAAGCATGTAACTCTCGTGCCTTCCGACATTCACCTTGCACGTAGGATCCGAGGCGATCGAATCCTATGGGACTATCAGTTCACCAAAAAGACAGACGGCAATGAATCAGGTCATGTTCCATTAAAAGAGCTAAGAAGGGAAAATGACCGTGTTGTCAACGTAAATGCAAATGAAGTTGTTCGAGCTATTTGTGTGCATTATACGCTAAGCGTGTAACCCTCATGCCTTCCGACATTCACCTTGCACGTAGGATCCGAGGCGATCGAGTCCTATGGGACTATCAGTCCACCAAAAAGACAGACGGGAATGAATAGGTCATGTTCCAATAAAAGCTAGGAAGGTAAGTGAAAATGACAGTGGTGTCAACGTAAATGCAAATGAAGTTGTTCGAGCTATCCCAAATATCACTCATGACTGTTTAAATCAGGTCTTCGACGACATTAATGATGATGATCAATATACAATGGACTTAAAAGAAGTTATTTCACTTAATGCAACTAGAGCGACAAAAGAAACTAGTTTCAATGGTTGAATGGAGTGATGAGTTTGGAGCGAACGTTATCTGCTAAACTGTGTTGTGCCCACGGTGAAGTTCGGCGGAGGATCGGTTATAGTGTGGGCCTGCTTTTCATTGTATGGGTTGGGTGCAATCGTTTCTGTGGACGGACATCTAAACGCAAAGCATTACCAAGACATGATGGACAACGCAGCATTCCCATCTCTCTGGTAACACTTCGGCAATGGTCCCTTTTCTGTTTCAGCACGATAATGCACCTTGCCATAAAGCAAGGGCTGTAGGCACATGGTTTGATGAAAAGGGGGTTCGAGAACTTGGCTGGCTTGCCCAGAGCCCCGATCTGAACCCCTTCGAACATCTGTGGGAACGTCGATTGCGCGCTTGTGCGGAACTCCCGAAATCCGTGACCGAACTGTCCGAAACGTATCAAAAACTTGTGGACTGTATGCCCAGAGAGTAGAAGCTGTGATAGCAGCAAAAGGTGAACCAACAAGATACTAAATTATGTATATTTTTGAGGGTTTCTATTGAAGTAATGGTGTCCCATGACTTTTGATAGGGTAGTGTATATATAGATAAGAACGTGAAACTTTACAACGCGAATATTAGTTAAAGTCAAGCACGGTCCCGATTCTAGTTCCTAGGTTGCTCATCAGTTGTAATTTACGTGCGCCACCAAGCGATCATTCGGTTGCCTATTGTTGGCTACGGCAAAACAAAGCAAACATTCCTGATCACAGGCATCGTTTACGATTACTAGTAATTTGTGAACAGATCTGAGATCCTTCACGATACTGTTTGGGTATTTTTCAGAAGGAAAGAAATTTTTTTTCTCTTTTTCCCACATCATAGACAAAAATAGATATACCAATGTACAGAAAAAAAAATAACTTGCCTTCATAGCTAATATTTTTAAATTTCAGTCCACAACACACTGCAGTCTTTATTCCTTGCTAGCTAGCTAGACTGAGATCTGTGACTGGAATTTGGAGCTAGCTACCCAAATGTAGACTGGTTACTCGATATTAACATTATCAATATAGCAATACAGTGTGATTCGCAAAACCAGAGTGCTGCCTACATGTTCGTTAGTTGTTGGCTAGCATGTTTTTGTCAATGTCCGTCATAGCAGCAGTGATGCCTTCCTGCAGTACTTGCAGCGTTGTTGGCATTGGGGGCAGATAAACTTTGTCCTTCACATAACCTTTCAGGAAGAAATCACATGTCGTGAGATCTGGCGACCTAGGGAGCCATGTCAACAGAGGAACATCACGCAGCGCGCCCTTTCCAGCGAAGTGGCAGTTCTCTGTTGAGAAAGGCGCGGACAATTGTGCTCCAGTGAGGTGGAGCCCCGTCCTATTGAAAGATGAAAGTCGAGGAGTCAGCAGCCAGTTGTGGCAACAACCACAACTGCAACATATGGTACACGGAACCTGTCGCCGTCTGTTCGATGAAGAAAAAGGGGCCATACAGCTTTGTCATGGATATGGCACAGAAGACATTCACTTTTGGCGAATCCCTTACTGCCTCGATGGAAGAGTCGAGGACTAATCTCATAACCTGGAAAGATTTATGCCACATATTGGACACGGAGCCGGAGGTACCTATTTTTATGATACTGGGTTAAGTTAATGCAACAGATAAGAGGTCAGTCGATTCTCATATTCACCACGGACATGCGGCACCCCATACATTGTGACGATTCACCTTTCCCGACAGATGAAAAGTCGCCTCGTCGCTGAATATCAATGTCCTTGCAAAGTCATCACCATCTTCCATAGTTTGTTGCAGTCGGGTACATAACTCCAATCGGCGGGCATAATTATCTGGAGTCAGGTGCTGTAACAGTTGCAAACGGTAGGGTTTGAAATGCAAACGCCGCCGCAAAACATTCCACACTGTTTTCTGCGGAATGCCCAGTTCACGGCTTGCACGAACGGTTGATTTTTGTAGGCTGCGCACAAAGCTCTGTCTCACGTGCTCCACGATTTCCTCTGAGGTCTCCCGTGTTTTTTCCTTTACACAGACAACCAGTATCACGAAACTGGCGAAACCAAAGCAAAATGCTCTGGTGACCAGGTGCAGGTTTTCCGTATTTGTGTACGAATGCAAGCTAAACGTTCGTAACCGACGAAAACTTCCCATATTTTAACACACAATACTCTTCTCCTGCATTGCCGCTATCTTGTAGAGTGCCGTCAGAGGCCTGCCATCTAGCGAGCACGCGAGCCACGAGGCGGGCTTTTTAAGCACTTGGTGAGTGTATGCATCTTTTCATGTATCACCCGTCTTTATACGTCGTATACTTGTAAATAAACAGTGATTTGAAACCCGATGAATCATTCAGGTTAACCCTGTATTTTATTTCATAAGCTCACAATTCCAACGTGTCAATATTAATAGCGTTCAACCACAGAATAACACAGAATGGACGCCTTCACAGTTTCCCATGCTATGCGATGGTAGTGAGCAGACGGTAGCGCCCTCCGACGGATGGATGGAATTTGCCAGCTGGTTAACCTGCGTTTCAATGGAGCTTGCTACGACTTTTTCTAGATTTTTAATTATTTCTCGGTCTGTAATTAACTGAAACTGTCCTCATCATACGGAAGCTTGAAATGAATGACATGTAATCTTTCGGTGTCAAGAAAAAGATATTTTCCACGGAAGAAAAATAGATATTTGCCTAATTAAATGCTTGAGTAACTTGCTTGGTAATCAGCTGACTGGCTGTTTAGTTTACAGTATACATTTAAATTATTCAGACTTTACAAATGTATTAATATTTTTTACGAAATGTAGTAATTTCACTCGCAAACTAATCTTATTTCAACAACAGAATTAATTTGACTTACTTTAATTTGTTTTTATTGAGAAATTCCTAAGCAAAGTAAGTGACAAGCGCCGTCAGAAGTGACATTTAAATACACTCACATGCCAAAAGTCATGGGGTAGCAGTGAACTATTTTTCAAGTGGCAGTATCATCATGTGCAAACAGTATAAATATGCAAATTAGTGTCAGTAGGTTTAGTTACACTATCACATGGGTGAAGTGGTCTGTGTGACAATCGCTACTCGACGAGAGCTATCCGAGTTCGAACGTGGTCTTGTAAGTGGAGCAAAACGTAAGGGTCATTCAATATCGGAGGTGGCTCAAGAATTCCACATCCCACGGTCCACAGTTTCAAGAGTCTACCGAAAGTACCAACTTGACGGCATATACTTCCCACCATGGACAACGAAGGGTCGACCGCACCTTCTCAATGAACGGGACCAACGGCGTATGAGTAGATGGTCACTGCTAACAGGCAACTAACGCTGTATCTTACGTGAGCGAACTTGGAGCGAAGCGGATCGCAGCGAAAATATCAAGGGCATTATTTCTGTGAGAGTGTCTTACGTGAGCGACTCCTAGCGGCGAGAGGTTGAGACGGCAAAGAGGCAGGAGCGAAGAGAACAAACCAGTTTGTTTTGTTTTTTTCACGGGAACGAAGCGGTGCCTGCCATAATGGTCGAGGAAAACTTGATTTCCTGCGTACAGAAAAGACTATACGAGATTAACATAATCATCTTTTAAACTACCGAGAATGGAAATTAAAAATTAATTACGTGAAATAGAAACTGAAAAATTGTTAATAAGATTAAATTTGTGCTTGAAAAATTCATTAAAACGATTCTAAAAAATTGCTTTGAAGGCACATCTATTACAGTAATTTGCAAAAATTAATTTGCTACTCGATTATAATAATAATAAGGTCAATTCTTCAATATTAGATCAATACTTGCGTATTATTTATTTAGAATAGAGCTTTATTTAGACTAGAGTAGCGTGGCATCAAGCCCGTTTCCAGGAATTTTTCAAAGGCGGTTTTGACTTCTCAAATGAGAGGATTATTTATCTTAATTAATTCTCCATAAATAAAGAGGGTTAAGTCCCACCTAAATTCTAAATATGCCTTGGTGATTTTGGATAGGTTTTCTTGATGCGGAGAAATAAAATAATATAAAAAACTAAAATACAATTCCATTTTTCTTCTTCGTTTATAATAATTTTACATAAGGAATTTCCATTATAGCAGAAAACGACAGATAGCATGACTGACACAAAATAATCTGACTGAAATCACTGTAATACCAAGAGCTCATAAGGTAATACCTGTTTAGCTCGCCGCACTGAATTCGCTCTCATGTTTCGCTCACGTAAGACACACTGCCTGCTTCTCTTTCCTTCGCGCACTTTCCCTCTCAAATCGTCCGCTCGCTCGCGTCTCTCCAAGATCGCTCACGTAAGACACAATCTTACACTACGCCAGATGACATCAGATTTTAACCAGGGTGATACTAGAGCTGTATCGATGCGAACTGTGCAATGAAATCTGGTGTCCATGGGATATGAAAGCAGAAGACCCGCGAGGGTGCCCTTGCTAATAACAAGATAACGTCAGCAACGTCTCTCCTGGGCCCATAAACACATCCACTAGAAAAGTGTGACCTGGTCTGATGAGTCTCGATTCCAGCTGATACGAGCTGATGGTAGGGCTTGAGTGTGGCGCAGATCCCATGAAGGCCGTGGAACCAAGTTGTCAAGCTTGCACTGTGCAAGCCACACTTTTTAAAAAAAAATCCATGCATAATCATAAATAATCCATGTTTGGTGGCAATTGTCCTAGGAGGCAATTGTCCTCGGTGGCAATTGTCCTAGGTGGCAATTATCTGGGTGGCAGTTGTGCTCCGTAATGGGCAATTGTGGGAAGCTCTTCAGTCGGAATGGCTGGCAATGTCTTCAGATGTCTTCCACCGACTTGTGGAATCAATGCCACGTCGCATTGTGGCACTTCGCCGGGTTAGTGGAGATCCAACACGTTATTAGGTGCTATCCCATGACTTTTGGCATGTAAGTGCATATTATAAGGGTCGTACAAATAAAAACGAAAATTTGTGTGTGGGGAAAAAAAAGACGACGTGTAGGATCGTAAGTTTTTGTTTTCAACAATTGCGAAACACCCATGTGCAGATTGAACAATAGGTTACAAGTGTTGTATCACGTGAGAAAGAACGATAGCTCGCGTTTCGAAGCTCTGCCTGTGATCGCTTCGTCCAAACAATAAAATGGAGTCAACGAAACAGGAACAGAGAGCAGTAATTCGTTTTTTGACATGTGAAGGAGTTTCAGTTTCTGAAATTCATCGTCGTATCCAGAACGTCTATGGAAATGACTGCCTAACCTTCACTCGTGATTGGGCATGGAGCAAGAGGTTTTCGGAGGGACAGTCATCATTGCAAGATGATCAACGACCTGGACAAGCAAACCGCGCCATCACGGATGATTCCAAAGCCAAAATTGACGCTGTCTTAAAGGAAAACAGAAGAGTGACAATCGATGTCGTGGTTGCTAAAACTGGCGTTAGTCGTGGAACTATTCACTCCATTATCAGGAACTTTATGCACTACAGAAAAATCTGAGCACAATGGGCCGCATCATTTCACATCAGAGCAACTTGGAGTTCGAATGGCCATGAAAAAATATTGACTTCATATTTTTTCATACAGCGTAAGAAGAAGAAATGGATACTGGTGTCCGATCCAAAAATAAAAGTTTGGAGAAAGCCCCTTATCGTTTTGTTTATTTTTGAGAGCAACTGAAATTCAACTCATTCTATCGGCGATATCTTTCTCAATTTTCAGGATATTTGCTTGGGCTTTTTATAAGAGTAGCTCTATACATTTGGCTAATAAATTATGCAAAAGACAATTTGGTAACGCATGCGCAGTTAAACATTATTTAGTAAAAATGCTCATATTTCATCAAGTATTTAATATTTTTCTATTCTGATTGCAGGGTATTGTCTGTACCGTAGTTTGTCAAGTTTTCTGTAAATAGCATTGCATTGGGTTGAAAATCTTGCGTGTTATAAACAAAAAACTTACGAAAGCATTTCGACCTTTTTAAAGAAACCTTTATATCTCCATGAATATACGTGCTATTCTCATACAAATACACACAGAAAAGTATAACAAGCCTCTTAAGCATATGCTACAGCTACAATGCATTTCAAGCATTATTTTTTACAGGACGATTCCAAATATTTTTTTGGTTCACTTCTTTGCTGGTCCCCTATTTGCCTTCGGGAGAAAAACTTCGCTGAAATATATGAGGTGTAACATTCTCTTTACACCCCTGAAATTTCAGGATAATTCGTCAAGTATTTTTCTAGATATACGACAAAACGTCTCAAATCGAAAGTGTCCGGTCATTAATGGCAATATGGTGTAGATAAGTTATGTATTTTAATGACAATAACACATTGAAGTAATTGATGTTGAAAAAAAGTTAAGAAATTTCACACTTCAAGAAAATAATATAACAAAAACAAATTTCATGAAAAAAGACAGTTGATTACAATTAATTTACAGTACAGTCATGGACAAAAAAAAAAAAAAACTCTTCCTCACTCTGTACTGTTATATTTTTAAATGAGCGTTTAATACTTTGCCACTAGGTCTCTGATATCACTTAGTTCAGTCAGAAAATAATCTAAATTTTTAACCAATAAAATCATATCATCCCATTTTTAACGCTCATTTAAAAATATAGCAACACAAAGTGAGGGAGCGTTTTTTTTTGTCCATGACTGTACATCTGATTTTAAACTCATTGGGAAACGAGTTACCATGTATTTTGAATTCATAAAAGACCAAAAATTAAAATTTTCAAGGAATCAAATTTTTTTTTTTTACAATTTGCAAGCCCAATTAAAATTCATGTTAATAATTTCCTATCTGGTCACAAAAGAGATTAAATCCCTTTACTGAAATCTCATATTTACAGAATTTTCTAATTCTGCGGATTCATGCGAATTAGAGCGATTGTTGATAGGAACTTGAAATGGATATTAAAAAATCTAATTGATTAAGGAGTTACTATGAAATCAGCACACGTGATAAAAAAAACGCAATTATTTCTGCATCAACCTAATTAAAAGTGTTTTCCAGATTTTATTAATCTACCAGGTAAAGTTAAAGTTTTTAATTTTCATTAAGAACTTTGCTTAATTAATCGAAGAAAGTGGCTTTATTTCAATTTTGAAAATAAGCAAAATGTCAGTTTTAAATGCTTTTATTTTCATGGTACACTGAAAAAATCCTGTTCTCAGTTCCGACAATAATGTGAAGGCTTAAAAGGTATCTTTTTGCTTTACATTTAATGAAATTAGCGTAAGAAACTGACAATTTTTTTTAGTTATACAATTAAGTAAACATCACGCTAAAAAAGTATTTTTTTCTTCTTTATAGGCACACAAAAATTCTGAATACACTTTCACAAAAGATATGTTTAATCAAAAGTTAACTTTTTAATTAATAAGATTAACCAAAGAAACGGGTCACTTTGAAAGTTTTAATAGATAAGCAAACATGTCTTAAATGTTTTTATTTTCATTGTATACATGAAACAAATTCATATACAGACTTAAAGTTAACTTTTTCATTTATTGAAATTAAAATGAAGAACGAAAAATAAATTTAATAATGAAATACAGTATATCCGAAGAGCGTCATATTTCCCTATGCTAAACGAATCCACGAGTCCACCCGTCCGCTGGGAGCGACGGTTCAAGCTCACACCATCGAAATTCTGAGCTGTCCATTCTGTGTTATTCTGTAGTTCAACGATTCAAAAAAAATATCAGTAAAAACTTTTTTGACCATATCCAACATTTTCTAGCCAGTAACGAAACAGAATAATTTTTAACCGACTTCAAAAAAGGAGGTTATCAATTCGATGCGTATGTATATAATATTGTTGGAATTGCACAATATTCATATATGTTAGATTATGTGGGCTTCTAAACAGTATGCCTAATTTCATAAGTGTGTGTACGTTTGTCCACGTATTTCTCAGAACTAGAACTCGAATTGCAATAATTCTTTTTTTATTGGATTAAGTATCTTTCAACTTAGGGATAAATCCAAGTTTCATCAAAATCGGTTCAGTAGTTTTCAAGATATGGACTGATATAGCTAGGCGATAGTGAAAGTTTCATTAAAGTCGGTTTTTTATACTCTGTTTAATCTTGTCTTTACATAACTTAATATATACAAACAATATTTTTATATTTTTATCTATTCTCATTTCACATATTTTAAAACTGGAAATTCCAAAAATTCCCCTGACACTGAAACAAAATATTGAAATTAAAGTCCAGACAGAATTTTACTTTGAAACAAGTGTCAATGTTCTCATAATAAATTCATATGCACACAGAGAATTATTTACTTATTTATTTGTTGTTTATTTTACCTGTGGCGAATTTTAAACTGCTTTGTGTTTAAAACGTATCTTACAATAATGCCTTTTCTCATGATACTCTTTTCTATCAGAAAAGTAGGATTTCCATAATAATGGCATTTGTATGTTCTCATCTTTGTGCAATCTCTCGTGGCGTTTCTTATTGCTAAACAGAGTGAATGCTTCATTGCAATAGCTATATTTGTATGCTTTCTCACCTGTATGCAGTCTTTCGTGAATTTTCTTATGGGTTATTTCAGTGAAAGCTTTATCGCAAAAAACTACATTTATATGGTCTTTCATCTGTATGCGATCTTTCATGACGTTTCACATAGAATATTTTCGAGTGAAAACAGAAATTGCATTTATATCTCTTCTCTTCAGCAGAATGGATTTTCGTTTTGTTTTTTATTTTTTGGAATCAGAAACAGGCATTTCTTTGTGCGTAGGCATTTCACTTTTATGAATGTCTAAATGGATTTCAAAATCCCCACGTTTTAAGAAAGATGCTTTACAATAACTGCACGAATGCTTTTTCCCCCTAATATAACCGTTCTTACTCATTTGACAGTTTATTTTTCTACAAATATCGTCGTAATTTTCAACACGAAATTTCTTCGAATTCGGTCCAAACTTTGCACGGTTTCTTTTCTTTAGCACATGATCTCGGATCTCTCCATTTGAGTGCGTAACGGATGGGATCAATACTTCTTGAGGGCAATGCCTTTTCTGACTTGCAATCTCAGAACGTTTTTCAGGGGTTATTGTCTCCTTAGAAGAGCAAATACTATTGATATTGCATGTTCCATTAACTATTGTTCTAGTATTTACTGAAATAACAGAGGATTCTTCCTGTGAAGTTATACCAAAGTTACTGTTGACTTTTGTTT
This sequence comes from Rhysida immarginata, assembly GCA_023313115.1. Taxonomy (NCBI): domain Eukaryota; kingdom Metazoa; phylum Arthropoda; class Chilopoda; order Scolopendromorpha; family Scolopendridae; genus Rhysida; species Rhysida immarginata. The sequence goes on from JAHWFO010004583.1 coordinate 878,883, forward strand.
GAGCTAATACTGGAACTGTGCTCTTCGTAAAATTTTCGATGTGAATATCTTCGCCGTTTTCAACGCATGTACTAGATGATGGCTCAACAGAAACAGGTACCTCTCTCTGCCTAGGCATTTCTCTTTTATGAATTTCTAAATGGATTTCAAAATCTCCACGTTTTAAGAAAGATGCTTTACAATAATAGCACGAATGCATTTTCCCCCTAATATAACCATTTTTGCCCATTTGAGAGTTTATTTTTCTACGAATTTCATCGTAATTTTCAATACGAAATTTCTTCTGATTCGGTCCAAACTTTGTACGGTTGCTTTTCTTTAGCAGATGGTCTCGAATCTCTCCTTTTGAGTGTTTAACGGATGATATCAATACTTCTTGAGGGAAATGCCCTTTCTGATTCGACATCTCAGAACGTTTTTCAGGGTTTATTGTCTCCTTAGAAGAGCAAATGCTATTGATATTTCCTGTTCCATTAATTATTGTTCTAGTATTTACTGAAATAACAGAGGATTCTTCCTGTGATGTTATACCAAAGTTACTGTTGACAGTTGTTTGAGCTAATACTGGAATTGTGCTCTTCGTAAAATTTTCGATGTGAATATTTTTGCTGTTTTCAACGCTTGTACTAGATAATGGCTCAACAGAAACAGGTACCTCTCTCTGCCTAGGCATTTCTCTTTTATGAATTTCTAAATGGATTTCAAAATCTCCACGTTTTAAGAAAGATGCTTCACAATAATTGCACGAATGCATTTTCCCCCTAATATAACCATTTTTGCCCATTTGAGAGTTTATTTTTCTACAAATTTCATCGTAATTTTCAGTATGAAATTTCTTCGGATTCGGTCTAAACTTTGTACGGTTGCTTTTCTTTAGCAGATGATCTTGGATCTCTCCATTTGAGTGCGTAACGGATGGGGTCAATACTTCTTGAGGGCAATGTCCTTTCTGACTCGCCATCTCAGGACGTTTTTCAGGGGTTAGTGTCTCCCTAGAAGAGCAAATACTATTGATATTGCCTGTTCCATTAGCTGTTATTCTAGTATTTACTGAAGTAACAGAGGATTCTTCCTGTGATATTATACCAAAGTTACTGTTGACTTTTGTTTGCGCTAATACTGGAACTGTACTCGTAGTAGATGTTTCGATGTGAATATCTTCGCCGTTTTCAACGCTTTTACTAGATAATGGTTCAACAGAAGAAGGACTTTCACAAACTAATTTTTTAACTGCTGCTGCTTGATTGCAATTATCATTTTTAATAATTTTATAGCATATAACATGCGAAAATTGACTGGTAGGGACACAAATGGAACACGTGAGTAAGTTATTTTCTTCAAATATAGAAATAAGAGCGTTTCCTCTTACTATGCTATTCGCAATCATAAGTAATCCATCTACAATTTGAATAATCTTTAGCTCTCTCCTTCTAGAATCCATCTTATAATACGAGTATTGATTCTTTAATAATTTCCTGTAAGATGAAAAGAACAAAAGAATGCAATTAGTAAAACGAATAGTTTTCTTTGTTAAATAACTCTACACAAATAATTGACTTACGAAGATTGTTCAATAAAACACGTTTGGACTGCGCAGCCGCAAAGATATCGCCTAGAGAACGAAAAGCAGTTGTTTATATGCATTGTTTAAAAACTAGTGGGGCGTCTGTCACACATATTAACTGTTTGCTTCTTTTTCTAAGAGTTGTGAATAAGTTGGAAAATGGCGTTAATGGCGCCCAAAGATAATCTAAGTGCTGTTATTCAATTTTTCGCCGTTGAAGGGCATTAGCCAATGAAAATTTTGATGAAAACGAATGTATACGGCGACCATAGTTATTCTTATACGTGCCCACATCAAGAATAAACGTCCCAGAAAACTCACAAACGGTGTTATCTTTCTTCATGATAATACTCGCCCTCATTTAGCCAAAAACAAGATATACTCGCTTACCTACATTGGGAAGTATTAAAACATCCATCTTACATCTGACTTTTCCCCGTGCAATTTCCGTATCTTTGGTCCTCTAAAACAATCATTAAAAGACGCAATGCTTTCGCCAACGACCGCCAACTTATGCCTTAATGTTCATGGGGATTTCTTTTAAATTTCTGAATAAAAATTGCTCCCAGCCTCTAAATGTGTTTCTATTGAACAATCCATATAACATTAAATAGAAATAATAATGATAGAAACAAATCTAGGAAGGCGAAGCAGGAAACGTATAATAGAGATATATGGCACCCAGCACGCAATAGCAGATGACGGCAAAAAGATGTCTTCTGAATCACCAGCGAAACATAGCAACAGGTAATGCATTCTCAAATCGTAAAGAGCTCGGCGATCCAAAACGAGTATCAAATTTGAAGACCAGATAATAAGGCCTCAGGAAAGTACATTTTCGTTCCCAGGCACCACGTAGAAGCATTTTGCGGCAAAAAAAGCTAAATCCGTGGGGGCAACGAGCAGGTAGAAATTGCACGTCAGGAGACAATTATCAGAATCTAAAGGTTCAACTTCATTACCGAGAAGTAACTATGGTAACTGACAGCCGTGTAAAGATTAAAAATTCTTCTTGAGTGAAGCTAGTGTTCAATAGCAATTTGCAACAACGTCTAAAGAGCTGGGTGGCTTTACAATAGTGAGAGCGACAGAAAAACTGCATTTTCAGAAGAGAGAAAGACTAATAAATGCGTAGATGAGGAGAAAAAAAAAGGATTTGTAAACACGGAAATGGACCACTTGATCATCAATTAGCATTAAGATACAATGAGCGTACCGAGTAGAACACCATGCAAAAAAAAGTTTTTTCAACATTTTTCCTGGTTTGGAACGGTTGACATTCAAAATATGGAAATAATGAGAAAGAAATAATAGACTACATGGCTGTTCCTAAGAAAAGATTATACAGAAAAATATAGGAACTGTTTAAAAATATCAAACCCAAAAACTTAACGTAAGCAGTAACTTTCGACAAGTGAAAGGCATAACTTAATTACGAGACGCTGAGAAGCAAGTGGAATTGATTCATACGTTGACTACTCTAACTATTTTATTCTTGCTAGAAAAAAAATGCCTTGATAATGCCTAAAGGCCAGCAGAGACAATGTACTTGTAAATGGTCTTCGTCAACAACATCAGTGCCAACCTTAAAAGAAGCAGCCGAAAAATTCTTTAAATTTTGGATATACTCCATTTTTTCCAGAATGAATGTACTACCTTCATCTCTTTCAGAATAATTCTAGCAAGAAAAGCTCTACGTAGTGGTAACTGCTGCTTTCACTTGCCATTTCGGCCGCTGGCAAGTACTGTCGTGGCATATACAGGGTGTCCCAAAATTCCTGGTACAAACTTTACGAGGTGATAGACGGTGCAACCATAAGTATCTTTTCTCTGTAGTGTTTTTAGGGAAACTCACCCCCTGCAAAGATATGAGGGGCTAAAAGTAGGATGCACCGCCTGCAATGTGGCTGACCTGCGTACAGAACAGCTCTAAACATCCAATGACGGTAATTGGATGTGACACAAAAAATGAAATACGAACATTGACATTGTTTGATTAGAAGTAGGTATTTTATTAAAAGCAAATGCTCAAAATTTCTGCCACCAACCTGTACACACAATGTGACTGGTGTGTGTGTTGAAAAAATTGTGTATGGGCTTGGATTTCACCAGCTGAAACAGCAATGCGCGCAGTAAGGTCATCAATGTCTTGGACTTCTGTTGCATACACCAATGTTTTCATGTGGCCCCACAACCACAAATCGAGAGGAGACAGGTCGGGCGAACGTGGTGGCCACCGTATCGGGCCTCCCCGACCAATCCACCGATCATCAAACAAGTTGTCAAGCACATTGCGTACATTACCAGCGAAATCAGCTGGCGCTCCGTCATGCTGAAACCACATCAATCGTCGACAAGCTAATGGAACATCCTCCAACAAATCTAGCAATACTTCCCCCAGAAACACTTGATAAATGTGTCCGTTGAGACGAGGAGGTAGTAGGTAAGGCCCGATCAGCGTATTATCAAGTACGCCACGCAACACATTCACCACAAATTGTTGTTGATGTCCATGGCGAAATATCGCATGTGGATTGGCCATTACCCATGTGTGGTTGTTTCGATAGTTGATAATTCCATCACGATTAAAGAAGGCTTCATCGGTGAAGAGAACATATGATGGGAACAGCTGATCTCTTTCCGATTCTTGTAGTAGCCATCGTGCAAACTGCATTCGAGCCGGATAATCTTGGGGAAGCAACGGCTGCACTCGTTGATGGTGAAATGGATACATGCCGTTCTCACGAAGCACACGCCAAACCGTACCTCGTGAAATACCCAGATTCTGCGCTGCCATGCGGGTGCTACTGAATGGGTGTTCTTCAAAGTATTCAAGTATTTCAATCTCATGCCGAGCAACTCGTGGACGTCCAGCATCGGGTCGCTGAACACGAAACGTTCCATTTTCGCGGAGTCGAATGTGAATTCTGGTAAACAGTCAGCTGCCAGGATGTACTCGACGTGGAAACTGGTGATGATAAATTCGTGCAGCGTTCCTGCTGTTTCCATTTGCTACACCGTAAATGTAATGCATGTCGGCAAGCTCAGCTTTCGTGAATCGCTGCATGACAGAGCTGATTCCACGACACAATGGACAGGCTTGTTTGTAATAGCAACATTTTATCGGTAGGCTTCGAATTGGCATGCATTTACGTATTGTGAACTTGTCTTTGCAATAGGGGTGGTTGATGAATTTAATTATGTTTTATCAAGTTACACTTCATTGACGACAATCAATTAGCAACAGATCACACCTAAGTTTTGGGAGAGTTCATCATAATGCAAAACAATTCGAACCTTATTTATCAGTGTCAGTAATTGTGGTTCAGTACCATTTCGGTAATGGGGTGACAAAGTTTAAGGAGTTCAAATTACCGTCTTGGATGTAGAGCTGTTCTGTACGCAGGTCAGCCACATTGCAGGCGACGCATCCTACTTTTAGTCCCTCATTTCTTTGCAGGGGTTGAGTTTCCCTAAAACACTAAAGAGAAAAGATGCTTATGGTTGCACCCTCTATCACCTCGCAAAGTTTGTACCAGGAATTTTGAGACACCCTGTACATATCTGCACTGGAGTTAGCGCACTAGGGTCAGAAGGGCTTTTGACAACGCCTCCTATAAAGAAAGCCTCCGCATTGAAATGTCATACATTGTTACATCATCATATTTCGTCCTTTGTTAATCGTATTTCTGTCAATACTGTGCCCGCGCCACGAGAAGGCGGCTGCGTTTCCAAAATCTCTCACATAGCGCGCTAGCTGCCTTGGCCAATCCATTTTGCTAAAGGGTAGGAGTAGTATACTACAAAATACGTGAATATTTCTAGGGATGGTTTTCCCGTAATTTTGAAATAACTATTGAAAATATGAAACTCTGCACTGAAAAGTTAATTTAAAATAACGATCAAAAATTGATGTTCTGTAGGGAAGCATTTGTTTCTTTCTCCAGCATAACTACTTCTACCTTATAGAAAAATGGATTGTCCAAAGCACCTAGCGCGCTATGTGAGAGATTTTGGAAACGCAACCGCCTTCTTGTGGTGCAGCACCACGTAAACGCGAACGTGACGCGAACGCGTATGACGTTTCCAATCTGAAATGACGTAGCTTTTTTAGCTTTTTCATTGTTTTCAATTGTTAACAATGAAAAAGCTACATTATTTCGGATTGGAAACGTCATAGGCGTTCGCGTCACGTTCACGTGGTGCTTAACTTCTTTAATAAGCCCTAAATTTGGTCGACTTATGATGTAACAATGCATGATGTTTCAGTACCCAGGCTTTCTTTATAGGAGGTGTTGCCTGTGCTCGTTTGATATCAGCCTTCTTCAAGCTCGATCGAAGTGCCATCTACCAGTGACTGACTGTTGGAAGTCACTGTTTTGTTAAGTTTTGGCAAATTTGCAACCACCCATGATAATTACGCTGTACGAGGGCGGATCAAATATAAACGAGACTTTTATTTCATAATTTTTTTTTATTTATAGTAAGAATTAATCCAATTGTATATTATTTTTCGACATAGTCCCCTGATTTAGAAACATATTTTTGCCAGAGGATTGGCAGCTTTATGATCCCGTTATGATAAAAAGAAGTTGGTTGTGTCCGCGGTCAGTTGCGCACAAAATCCTCCAATGCATCATCGTTGTCGAATCGTTGGCCTCCAAGAATTTCTTTGAGTGGCCCAATGAGGTGAAAGTCACAGGGTGACAAGTCAGGGTTATACAGAGGGTGTTCAAGCGCTGTCCAACCCATTTCCCTTAATTTTTCGTAACTTATGCCTATTTTTTTTTTAACAAATTTCGGAACCAGGCAAAAGTCCAGAAGGTGAGAAACGGCTTGAATGTTCTGCTCCATAATGCTCGTCCATGGATCTCGTTTTCAACCTCTTAGCGGCCTTCCACAAGTTTCTTATGCCACGCAAAAACACATGATCTTGAAAGTGTCTGATCCTCGAACTTTGACGTCAATCGGTGAAAAATCTCGATCGGGTTTACACCCTCACGAGCGAGAAACTTTATAATAATACCTTGCGCAATCGGCGGATGTACGTTTTTCTCAGACATCGTATTGTACACTACGCTATGAATGAATACAGGTCGGTCGTCTCCTCAAATTCTACTGGCACATGCACCCACCACGCCTTCTAGCGGCAGCACGATCCAACCCATAGAAGGTGCTCTACAACGATAGTCTCGTTTATATTTGAACCGCCCTTGTACTATGGACAAAATAATTGACTATTGACAAGAAATCCTAGTGATCACTGCTTTGTGCGTAACGCGGATGTAGAACTCATTATTAAAGAACACTATCATTCAAAAAAGTCAACAGTGAAGTGAAACTGAATTCTTGTGCATTACACAGCTATCGAACGCATATACTGCATCCGCTAGGAATTCCAGCAGTATATTATACTTAATAAATACACGTATGAGTTTCGCAATTTTTTTTTTCCCACGGCGACCCACTTTTAAGAACGACAATCTCCCTCTCACCAGTCTATCATGTGGTCATGTCAAATCCTTATGCTCTCACTTTCCTAACTTTTACTTTTTACTATCTAATAATTTTTTGAGTTACTTAAAAAAATCTCGTTTTAAAAACTCTTCGCGACTCGCAGTGCGTGTATAAACGGATGCAAAATATGATTTGGCTTAAGTTGGATATATTAGATAAATTGGAGAGATTATATGTCTCCCTGCACAATTCAGGAAGGAAATACGAGATCAATTAAAATGTTCTTGCGTATTTCTTACACCCTGGTCTTTATAGCTTCTTAATTTGTTAACAGAAATGGCTCTGTCCTATATGATTTGCATCCTCGCAAGTATTCCTAAATAAAAATTTGTATCTAATATTTGTATCGTAGTAACAAGCGGTAACTGAAAGTCTACAACGGTGACTGCTGAAGTCAAATTCAAACAGCATTGCTTATTGAATTCAAACTGGGTCATGGCGAAATGTACGTCAAGCGTATGGATAGGATGCCTCTATTTTGGTTTTCAAATTTTAGGGATGGAGATGAATCCCTCAAGATAATCCCCGCTCTGGAAGATCGCCTGCTGCTGATGAAGATGCACCGAAGGCATTTTTTGAAGCTAACCCACACAAAATCTTCCATGAATTAGCTAAAAAATTCTTGCGAATATAGTGCAATGCCTGGTCACTTGATGTTCCTTTTTCTCCAACGACATCCGAGTCGCTGTTGGACCAAATAATTATATGCGATGAAAAATGAATCTTCTACAACAATATTCATCGCTCCTATCAATAGCCATTTTCAGGGAAACTTCCTAGAAAGATCCCAATGTAGGACCTACACACAAAGATGGTGTTACTGATTGTTTTCTGGACAGCTGTTGAAGTAGTGCATTTTAAGGTCTTAGAACAAAGTGAAACAATCACAGCGGATGCGTATTATGATGCTCCAACGCGCTCTTCAGAAAGTCCTTTAAGTCTGCATTGGTAAATCTCAAAAGAACTTATTGCTAAAGGTCAATGCAAAACTGAACAAAGCTTTATGCGGGTTTCACAATTAAACAGCAAGCGGTTGCGGCGCCACTTTCAAAAGCGGCAGATAGGTGGCGATAACCGCAAGCACTTCACATTTCATGAAAAAAAAATGGCTCAGCGAGCGTTAACAGGGAGAACATCTGATTCTGCAGTCATCACAAGTTCAACAGCCATTCCTTAGTTGTCCACTACTGAACGCATTTTATTCGAACTGCTAGCTTTATTTGTTCTTGCCCTTTTTTCATCTCTTCTCGTCCTTTTCATTCACTTTCTCAGCGTACGAAAACGCAGCTTTGAAATTGCCATCGTGAATACGGTGTTCTTAAGGACTATCAGATAGTCAAGATGGAAGCCCAATGATAGGAGGGCACCCAGCTCGCAGATCGGGAATTCATCCTATCCAAACCATCAGAAAACTTGATGAGCACACATAAGAAATTATATTTGGAAACTGAAGATGATACGCGTGTAAGCTGGCCCAATTGGTAGAGGCAATGAGCGTGATACTCGTGGTTCCTGGTTTGAATCTAGGTCGTGGAATTTTTCCTTCAATTTTTTCTGATAATATCATGACATTTTGAATTTTGAAAGTTTAATAACGATTATAATGTTTTACTTTTAACATCATTATATCATCATAAAAATGGGACGTTAAAAAAGAAAAAAAAAAAAAAAAAATTGATTTACCACTCGCAAATTTAAGTAAAAATTCTCAAATATACTACATTAAATACAAACAGGAATTTTTTTTAATGAATACATACAAACTATATGTACGTTTTTAATTTCTTAAGGTTAATTTGTTAAAAAAAAATTTTCAAGTTTCAATTTCGCTCCAAAATGTCCTAAAAAAATCTCAAATGAAGAAAAATTTCCTTCCATATAGTACTTTTTATATTGCGATTGAAAGCGTACAAACGCATCAAAAAAATTAACGTACATGGGCCCCCCATCATATAAAATTTATCGCGAATGTTTCTAGATTGTTTATGAATTTTGTGCAATGCTGAATTTGTGTTTTTTAGGAGTAGCTTGGAGAAAGTCCATAAAAAAAAAAACTTGAAAAAAATCTTCAAGTTAGTCTTAGAAAATTTTAACAATATTATACGATTACAACAAATAACAAAAAAAATTTTAAAAAACCAATAAAATAAAACAAAAAAGACACGCTATTCGAGTCGGGAAGGACATCGCATTCGAAAAAATTCAATTATATCATTATTTCGGTATCTTTATTAGGAGCTTTAGCATAAAAGCTCCTTATAAGAATGCGCCCTTGGTCTGTACGTTTATCCGGCCGTCCGCCGTTTGCACGGTATTGAAAACGATTTAACTTTTTCAAATTCTGTTTTCAGAATTATGACCATCAAAGTCTTAGCTCGGCCGTATCAACTTTTCAGAATTTTTCGTGGGCCCCTTCAAGTCGAATTCACGTACAAAAAAACAGTGAGTGTAAAGAATACAAAGATAATGGCATTGCATATAACAATCGATTTGTACACTGTTACGTTCTGTTCATCTTTTAAGCATTACTGACATCGGCGCGCGCACGTGAAATCACTTTGTCGACGCACGATTGCTCAAATGCTTTTAAGTAGCGGAAGGTCGGCTCGGTGGCCGAGAGCGTTGAGGCGCAGGTCTTGCCGCTCTCGTAACCAGCGAGTTGCGGGTTCGAATCCCGCCAAGGGCATGGATGTGTGTGTTTGTCTATTTTCATCATCATCCTGTCATCCCATACGGCTAGTCTCCTGGAAGAGGGAGATGCGAGCTGGAAATCCATCCATTC
>JAHWFO010004583.1:918745-938449 GCA_023313115.1 Rhysida immarginata
TTTTTTCATATAGTGAGACAGAGCATAAGTGGTGTTGGGCCAGGCAACACCTCCTAGAAGAAAGCCTCACAACTGAAACGTCATATATTGTAACGTCATCATAATTCGACCATTGTTGATCGTATTTCTACCAATAATAATCCCTAAATTTGGTCGACTTATGATGTAACAATGCATGACTTTTCAGTTGTGATGCTTTCTTTCTAGGTGGTGTTGGGCCAGGGCACTCAAAGTCAAATGATCATCGGGGTCCGGGCAACAATCCATCCTTCATTGTTTCCAACAAACGAAAAAATACTGATTGTTAAAATCCAAGATGGAGACAATAAAGGGTGAACTGTTGGCCGGACCCCGATGATCATGTGATTTTTGAGTGCCCTGGCCTGTCTCTAGTTGGCCTCGTGCGAAGTCCATACAGCAGTCCATTTGTTGACTCCAACAATAGAATTTGCGCGAGTACACACACCAGAGGATTAAAAGACCATGGCAATAGTAAACTGCAAATTGTTTAAAATTTTTTTAAAAAAGCCTAACAAAGTAAATTATTAAATTATATACTTTATTTAGATAAAAGAAATTAATATAGGCTTTTTTATGAACAAGATACGCTCATAATTTATCTTCGTTTTGCTAAATTAATTTTTTTCCATTATAATTTCGCAATATTAGTGTTTCATTATTCCACCTTTTATGTTTTATTTTATTTTATTTCTCATTATTAATTTGAAACGAATTTTCAATGAAAGAATTTTCTTTGCACTCCAAAACATAGAGTATTTTTTCTTCTTCCTCTCCCTCACTGCGGGTGTCCCACATTTGCTCATTTAACTGACAATTCATATGATTTTGAGAAAATAATAATCCAAAAGAGGCGATCAGCGAACTCACATTCTCCATATTGGATTACTGGCCGAATCACCGAGAATTCACTGAGGCGTTCGAGACGTACGTGAATATTCGAATTTTCTCGTGTTTCCCGGAGAATTCTGATTCTCGAGAAATTCACCAGTGGCTGTTCTCCGAACGTACCCATTGCACTGGCCACAGATTACTTATTATACAGACGGGACAAATGATGACGTCCTTATGGAGAAAATGGAAACAGGTCACGTGATCGTGCCCTACTGTATCGCGAAGTGCGCTGCAATCGGTGACTTTACTAAATTGTACTATTTAAGAAAAAACATGAGTCATGGACTTAAATAAAAAATATATAGCAATCCTTTTGGAAATTTTCACACAGAATTCTTTATTAAACATCAAAATCCACATGAAAGACAATGTTTCGAAACAGCGTACTGGTACAGAGCAACACCTAGACAGAAGGCCTGATAACGGAAACGTCATACATTGTTACACCATCATTAATCGGCCAAATTTAGGGCTTTTTATTGGTAGAAATAGGATTAACAATGGTCGATTAATGATGATGTAACAATGTATGAAGTTTCTGTTATCAGGCCTTATGTCTAGGTGGTGTTGATTCCAATTTACTGGTACAGACGTGATATGTAAATTTTTATTTATGCAACCACTTTTGATTGGCGAATCCATTTCTGCGCAGTAGTATAGCATTTGTGCCGTTCCACTAACCATTGTCAAGATGCTTTGCATGTCTCAAAAGATAATAAGATAATTCGAAAACAAAACGGCGTTCATGAACTCCTCCCACAATACAAAACACAAGACAAGCAGTATGAAACTATAAGAAAGAAATTTAGGGGGTTATGAATGGAAGTTTATTACCACTCTAGACGAAATCTAGGTTTACTTCAATGATAGCGACAAATACCGAACTTATATGCATTGTCGTATTACCATGCAAGAAAAACACCGTAAGGAGTATGGCCACTTCACAAAATCCCTGGAAGGCAGAGGTTAACGCAGCCTAATTTGAAGACATTTTCTATACCAGTTTTGCAAGAAGTGTTTCTTGCGCTGTATGTCGCCGACATTACCAAGATAAGGCGTTCTTGTATACTGTACTTGATCATACCCAAGATTTTTCACGAAGAATCACGATGAAACCGGCGTCAACTATGGGGTGTCTTGAAAAGAACCCGTTCGAGCCAGGTAGGTGTTGCAACCAGAAGGCAGGAAGCTGAAAACGCAAGCAAATAGAAAGAGTAGTATTTAATGAAGTACAAGCAAGAGTTGTCACACATCTCATACGATGAGGTGCAGAAAGCAGTTAGGACTGTTCAAACATCAACCCATATCTTTTTCGCGGAGTAATTTCCTGTCTTCCCAAACAGTAGGATGCATGCCTAAACGCTATGGTTGACTTTTTTTTTTTAAAGAAATGTGTGTACAATGTTATTCATCAAATATATCTTTTCATTTGCTTGTGATTCCTGTTCGCTGCTTTATTTTTACAATGCCTACTTGAATCGAACTGGTTTCATTTGAACACGCTTCATATATCTCCTCAGACATTCCCGCAAAATCACTTAAGTGTGCTCTAATTGATTTTTATACTTTTGAAGACTACTAAAACATTGCCTTGGAAATCTCGTGTGCGAACTGTTAATAGCTTTTGGAAAGTTTGCCAGGACATAAGGTCAAAACTAGATTTCACGGTTCTTCGCAGAATTTTGCTGCAATGGAAACTATGGTGTAGGCAATTACGGTCATCAAATAGAGCATAATCGGCGATAGTTGAAACACATTTAGTAGCGAAGCCGTCAAAACCTTTTTCTGTGCATAAAGTGGAATCAAGAAAATCGACATATCAAGTCATAAGGAGTGGAAACCTTTTTCATCTCCTGGGCAGAATTCACATTAAAGAATCCAATCGACATATCAAGTCATAAGCATTCACAGATTTGTCATCACCGACATGGATATTCTTCGTCTGTTACAGTGTCTGCAATAATGAAGGGTCTTGTATGCAATTCCTGGAGGCGTCTCTTCTTGCACAAATAGTAATTAGATTTCTCACAGTGATCGCATTTATCTTTTATCTCTATGGGTTAATGCGCGGCGATTCTTAAGTCGCTTACAGGTCTCTCACATGTATGCATTTTCTCGTGGTGTTTCTTATGGTTTAGCCGAGTATAAGCTTTATCACAGCAGCTACACTTGTATGGTTTATCGTTTGTATGTAATCTTTCATCCCATTTTTTATTCCATAACAAGAGTGAATGCTTCATCGCAGTAACTACATTTATACGGTCTCTCACCTGTATGCAATCTCTGATGACTATTTTTATTGTCCAACCGAGTAAAAGTTTTATCGCATTAACTACATTTAAACGGCCTGCCATCTGAATGCCGTCTTTCGTGACGTTTTTTATAGCATAAATGAGTGAAGGCTTTATCGCATTTACTACATTTATATGGTTTATGCAATCTCTCGTGACAATTTTTTTTGCGTAACCGAGAGAAAGTTTTATCGCAATAACTACATTTAAACGGCCTCTCAGCCGAATGCTGCTTTTCGTGAAGTTTCTTTTCGTCTAAATGAGTGAAATATTTATCGCAATAACTACATTCAAACTTTATTATTACATTGTGGATTAGTTCGTGGCGTTTCTGTTGGGATATGTGAAGGAATGACTTGTCACAGTAAGAGCACTTATATGGCCTATCCAAAATAAGGATTTTCAAATCATTTTGCTTTAAGTCATTCGACGATACTTCCGAATTACACGAATGAAATTTTAATTGTTTGGGCTTGGAGAAAGTTGAATTATAGTTTTTACCAATAGAAAGGATTTTATTCACATGAGATTTTAAGTGAACTTCTAAGTGGTCACGCTTTATAAATGTTTCTTCACAATAAGTACATGAATGTGTATTTCTTCTAACCATTTGGAGTTCGCTGATCTTGTTATTTTCTACTATTGCGGAAGTATTATCGTAATTTTCAAAACCAAGTGTTTTTGGATTTATGCCTTTAGTCGCCAATTGGCGTGCAGACGTTCCACCTATGCGTGTAACTAATGGAATTAACATCATTTTTGAGAATGTAGACATCTGAGCCACATCCTGTAGTTGCTTCTCCGCATCAATGTGGCCCTCAGAAGTGTCGGTGCCATCAATGCTTCTGCTTCTAATGGTCGAGTTATTTTTTACGGAAGATATTATATCGTCGATTTGAACATCTTCCTTATTAAGGTTTGCAACCGAAAATGATTCAAGAGATGAAGCTTCAAAAATAAGTTTTGAGTCTGCTGCTATTTGGTCGCACTTTTCGTTTCTGGAAATCTTGTATGATATGACATGTGAGAATTCATTAAGAGAGGCAGTAATGAAACAATTAACTGAATTTCTCTCTTCAAACGTGGAAACAAGGGCATTTCCTTTTATAATGCTATTTACAACCATGAGTAATCCATCGATAATTTCAATGAAACTGTTCTCTGTCAAAAAAGATTCCATTTATACATGCGTTTTGATTTCTTCAAGTGAAATTTTCCTGTAAAATTGTAAGAAAAAAAACACTATTAGTAAATAATATTATTGTACTATCTTAAATAATCACTATACTAATATTAATATTATTAATAATAAAGTAATAAAGAAAAACTGTTAAAATGGAAAAATCCGAAAAGAAAGAGATACGCCTTCAGGACGATGAATAAGTGCAAATACGCATTAGACCCAACCAGACAGCAACAAAACCCACATGTTCACTAATTCTAGTCTTGACTGCTCTACGAGATTAGTAAACAGCATCACATTTGGCGCATGGTAATTTGTATATTCCTGGTTTATCTTCAAGGGGAATTATATCTTTTGGGTTCTTCATCTGCTTCCCTATAGGGTTTGACGTTTTACTAAGAAGGTGGAAGTCAATGGTAGCCTTTCGTTCTTGAACATTAAGTTACGAGAGCGGACCAGGAACTCAAGTACGACAGCCACAGGAAAACAAATTTTGTCGCAAATTTCATCAAACAGGACTCCAATCACTGCCATCACCACAAACTAGCAGCCTTTTGGCATATGGTGCACAGGGCATATGCTATCCCTCTGAACGCGGGAAACAGAAAAAAGGAACTTCAAACTATTGAAGAATTAGCTAGATTGAACGATTTCCGAAAAGATTTGGTCAACAGCATTGCCAAGAAGGTAAAACACAAAATTGCCTTAAAAAACATCACCACGTTGAAAAGAAGGGAAAACTCTGGATGCAGATTAGTCTTGCCGTACAACCAACAATTAAACAGGGGCATGAAAAGATTCGCCAAAGAATTTGGCCTGTCGATCGTCTATAGGGAAGAGATGAAGAACCCAAAAGATACAATTCCCCTTGAATATAAACCAAATTACCATGCGCCAAATGTGATGCTGTTTACTATGGGCAATTTCGTAGAGCAGTCAAAACTAGAATTAGTGAACATGTGGCATGCATCAAAAATGATAAATTTGCAATATCAAGATTTGCCGACCATGTGCTAAATCACCAACATGAGTACAAGCACGAGGACTTCAACATTATATACAACACAAGCGACTCCCGCTTACTGAACTTCTTCGAGTCGTATGCCATTAACTGTGAAGACCCAGAGAAGTTACTAAGCAGCGGGCCCCCTGCACGTGAATCACACCTGCCAAAACTGACCAATGGAAAGAATAATCAAGTTATGATTAATGACAACTCATGATTGGTTGAAGACGGCTAACCAGTTGTTACTTTTATTGTTCATTGTATTACATTTATTTTTTGTGAATGGATCGTAATTAACGTTAATTTACAATATACAGGATGAAAATTAATTCCACTGCAAAATGCAATTTGTTACTCATATCAAATTTACTATATACTATAGTATACAGGGTGTTTCATAATTGGTGTCCCGTCTTTAGGTCCAAATAACGACTCAAGGGGAACAGATTGGGGGAAAATGAATATTGATTATTTGGTTTTAATGTCCCCTAATTCAGAATAAAAACATTTCGCGTCCCTGGGGGTGAAGGGGTAAATTTTGAAAATTTTAATTTTGCAGGGGTAGGGGTTAGACCCCATGTGTTATTTAGAAAGTTGTAGAGCATCATGTAAAATGTGGGTTTAGCAAAAAACCCGGTGAAAAAATCTCATCCCCTGCCCTTTATCGAGTGGGTAAAGTGAAAGGTATCCCCTCAAGGTTCTGTCCTCGGGCCCGTGCTATTTAATTATTTTGTGCATGATTTCCCGAACCCCAAAACTTGTAATCTATATTTCTATGCTGACGATACTGCCATTACGACATGGGCACACAAGCCGTCTCAGGTTATCACTCGTCTACAGCACGCCTTGAAGATGTTCGAAGACTGGTTTAACTGCTGGAAGCTGAACCTTAATGTCGGAAAGTGCAAGGCTATGTACTTCAACAGAAAGTTCAAGCGTTCCCCAGATTCTCTTGTTCTATTCAATAAGAAACTGGACTGGTTAGACAACTACAAATATCTTGTCGTTATCATCGACTCAAGACTGTCGTGGAATCGTCACGTGACCTACGCTCTGAACAAAGCGAAGAGGGCTAAATACAGTCTCATAGCTCTCCTGGGTCGCAACAGCGCCCTCAGCATCGACAACAAGCTACTTCTGTACAAGTCGATTATTCGGACCATACTCCTCTATAGCATGCCTGCGTGGGCGACTATCTGTAGAAGCAGATGGAGCGAGCTACAGTCATTCCAGAATGTTACCCTGAGGATCACTGCCCAGCTGGACAGAAGGACTGTGAAAAACCAATCCATCCACTCAGATCTAGATATGGTCCACATCGGGAAGTTTATACAGGACCTCCTTTTGATTATGGTACAGAAGATGAAGATTCATGACAATGATCTAGTGACCGGAATACTGAAGAACTCAATAGATATGAAGTATCGAAAACCAAGGCACATTCTTGACATCAACTTTGAAGACATCAGCAACGTCTCTTTCCCGAACTACTGGAAGATGTGAAAATCTTCTTTCACCTTGCATTTTCATTTCGTTTGTAACTTGTTTCTGACAATCGTCAATCTTATTTTCTTTTTTGTATAATATAGAAGACCGCTTGGGTTGGTTAGGCTTCTTGACTATCTCAGTGTATTTCATTTGGAATTTATTCTGGTTCGATGAGCTTGTGAAAGCGCTGCTTTCGTCCCATCTGAAGAAATGTACACTTCACTGTTCGATTGTCGGTTGTCAATTCCACTGCCAACTTGGGGAGATGGTAGGGATAGTCGAAACAAACAACTTTTCTTTATACAAGTTTGGCGAGAAAAATTATCTAAGAATTCCGCGTCTTATCACAAGTGGTAGAATCGTATTGTACAATTCGGGCATTTATAAAGTGCAATCGTAGATAAAAAGCTATGAATTTTCTTCTCTGAAGATTTTGAGAAGAGCATCGAATGGATTTGAAGGGGTATTTATTAACTGGGTAAAAGCTACTCGTAGAAATATTTTTTTTTATTAAAATAATCGAGTGGATTGTACGTGGAAAAATTATGGAATAAGAATTTCCTTGCCTTTCCTTAGTGGTTACTTTTTTCTGATTTTTTATCTGATTTTCCCTTGCGTAAAAGGAATGATTCTGACCATGTCACCCTACCCTCCGCCATTTTAGAGCTTTAAATCTGCGTTTCTAGGTTTTACTTTTCAAGGATTCTAATTCCACCATGCGCGGAGTCTCCTTGAAAAGTAAAACCGAGAAACGGAGAACAAAAGCTCTAAAAAGGCAGAGGGATGGGTTAATATGGTTAGGGTCATTCCCTTTAGTAAGAGAAAATTTGGTAGTCCAAAAGTCAGGAAAAAAGTAACCACCAAGGAAAGGCAAAGAAATTCCAAAAGAAGCAAGGGGTCGACGACGACTAAAAACTACAGAATGAGTCTTTACTTGTTGGTACCGTTAAAAGTTATTAAACTGCTGGTCAGGGTCGGACTGGCTATCAGATGCCCGGGGTGCGATCTCAAAATAATCTCTTGTGAGCTGGAACGGACCAGGGCCAAGGGGGCCTGAGGCAAGGGGGGCCCGGGGTGCATTCGCACCCCTTGGTATATGGCCAGTCCGACACTGCAGCTGGTACAGTAGTTTTAACATAAAAATGGGACGTTTAAAAGGTATTTAATTTAATTTAAATTATATTTTATCTATATAATATTTGTTAGTAGAAAAATTGATTTACCACTCGCAAATTTATGTAAAAATTCTCATATACCGGGTGTTCAATTTATCTGAAGACATTGAAATATCTCGAGAACCACACATCGGATCAAAAAAAGTGTTGAATGAAAAATGTTCGTCTCGAAGGGGGACATCTAATGATACCAAACTCGACCCCCACACCCCCACCCCCTGCAGGTGGGGGAGGGAGGAGTTAAAAAATTTAAATGGGAACCCCCATTTTTTATTGCAGATTCGGATTCTCCAGAAAAAATTACCCCAATTCGACCTACGATTCGAGTCATTTCGGTCACAGATGGCGCTGTAATCGACAAAAATCAAAATGGGTAAAAAATCGTTGAAAAATGGCGTAATTCACTTCCCCACCCCTCGGGAGTGGGGGTGGGTGGACAATTATGGTGTCATTACGTAGCATTTGTAAGAATATCAAACACATTTAATTTTATTACCACGTTTTTATTAACTTGCTTTTCGGGTGGATGTAAATCGATTTTTAACTAACTTCCCGATGACCAATTTTGAACATAGCTCGGAATTGGATGACAATGCAAGAAAATAAAAAAAGTTGACAAATAATTTAAAAAACAATAAAAAATTTTAAAAAACCGCGTGGAGAATAATTAGCTTTGTTCTGAAAATTTTAGCTATGAAAATACTTGTAATAATTTAAAACGAAAAACGTGGGGCGCATGAAAACACACACACCCGTACATATTTCATGCGCCCCTCGTTTTTCATAGCTAAAATTATTCAGGACAAAGCTGATTATTCTGTATTTTAAAACGTGTTTTTTTTTTAAATTTTTTATTTTTTTTCAAAATTATTTTGCTGATCTGGTGCCTATTTCTTGAGATATCGCCATTTTTCAACGAATTTTTACCCATTTTGATTTTTGTCGATTACAGCGCCATCTGTGGCCGAAATGACTCGAATCGTAGGTCAGATTGGGGTAATTTTTTCTGGAGAATCCGAATCTGCAATAAAAAATGGGGGTTCCCATTTAAGTTTTTTTACTCCTCCCTCCCCCACCTCCAGGGGTTCAGATAAATTGAACACCCGGTATACTACATTAAATACAAATAGGAATTTATTAATGATTACAGTTATTATACAAACTGTATGTACGTTAATAAATTTCTTAAGGTTAATTTTGTTAAACAAATTTTTTTTTGAAGTTTAAATTTCGCTCCAAAATGTCCGAAAAAATCTCAAATGAAGAAAAATCTCCTTCCATACGTATTTTCTATATTACGACTGAAAGCGTACAAACGCATAAAACAAAAACTAACGTACATGTTTTTTTATTTTTTGGGATGGGGCCCCCATCATAATATAAAATTTATAAAAAATATTTATTATGAGAGAATTATAGTTGGCTACCGTCCTTCTATCTTGCGTTTGACCTCATCTGAGCGATAAACGTCATAGTTCAAATTCAGCCAATCAAATAATGCACTAGCCTCAACTGTCAGAGTTTGAAATGTAAATATCGGTCACCATAAATATTACTATGGCACCAGTCTGATCGTTTGAAAGGTACAAAGTTCGGTTTTAATAGATTTATATATCTAAAATTAAGAATAATATTAAAAGTTAAAAGAATATTTTATATAGTTTGCGGATAAAGGCTGAATTTGGTTATATCTTTATCCTCTCTCGTGGTCCATGGCAACGAATTGTTTCACACGCCAAGATGAAATAGACACACGGACCTTTTCAGAGTCTGATTACGCAGCTTCACCCCCTTACTGCAATGACGTCACTAAGAGATTAAACATAGCCAACTAAAAATACAGGCCCCAGCGCGATCCAAGGTTAAAGCGATGACGTCATGCTCGTAGGCTGGCAGTTTGAATGTTTAACTTTTATAAACAACTAAAACATTGCTTAATAACTAAAACGTGATTTAACAATTTATTTGCAAACTGTAATAATGAAAAACTAAAAAGATAAATTGAAAATAAAATAATTTATTAAACTTCAAAGTAATCTCAAGCAATACAAAATTACAAATTCGTCAATTTCTTCAGTTCCCAAGTTTTCGTATTTTCCTTTTACAATTTTTAATATCACTGCGTTTATCATTAATTACTTTAGTAAAATTATTTAATAAGATTTTGGATACAAGTAATATTACATTTTCCGGTTTTTTTCTCTTTTGATATGCTGCAAAAACATTCACGATCTAAATATTCTCTTTTTAACATTGTACCACTTAAGTTTTGTAACACACAAACCTGATTTTTGGATCTTAAAATTTTTTCATAATAATCCTCAAGAATATTTTTCATTATAAACCAATTGAAACTGTTCTAACAACAGTTTCTGTTGGAAAAATCAATTTTCCTCTATCGTCAGCCAATTTGGGAACTGTTCTTGGGTATTCCACAATTTTTCCATTTACTTCAACCTTATCACTTCGGATAACAAATGTTTCAGCGAAATGCTTTATACATACAGCTGGATTCTTTAAGCCGCTGAAATCTGTCGGTATATTTTGCAGCCATATGGTTCTAGCGGCCTCTGATTTTGGCAATGAAAAAGTTGTTACGTATTCATTTTGTGAATCATAATTTGATTTGCAACCGTATACACTGCATTTTCTGGGCGGTTTGAATCGCTAGAAAAAATGAAATTAAAAAGTTTTTATTCATCAATTATAAACTATAGAAAAATAGGGTTATGTTATATATCAAGTTACAGCACCGTCGGGGAATTGAAAACAGGGTGTCTAACAAAACGATTTCGTAAAATCCCCTGACTTTTCCCGATCGCTAGTCACCTTGTGAAAATTACTATTATAAGCGGAGCTTACAAAAAGGGGGTTATTCGGGAAAATTATCTCAAAACAACTCTAAATATTATAACATCAACGCTCTGTAACTTCATTATAATAATAGACAATATATCTTATTATATCAATAATATAAACTATGAGAACAATATTATGGTTCCATAGCCGAAACTGGTCTGTTAAAACATGAGCTACTTTATTATTACAGACCTGTTGTTAGCGCACGGGAATGCGGTCCGGGCGGTTTCTTAATTTAGTCACTAGGAGCGCCACGTGCGCCGGGCCGCCCCCCCAACAAACATAGTAAACAGCATATGGTTTTAGTATTGTGTAGACAGCATTCACGAAAAAGACATGGTTTATTATTGTGTACCTCACTGCAAGTCAAAAGAAAGCAAGTAATAATAAAGTAGGTCATGGTTAAAAACATAACATATCCGAAAATACAGTCAACAAGAACAAAATATAACCTGAATTATACATGAATCTGAAGGTAAATATCTCCGAATTAAGGAGTATAAGGAATGCTAGGCAAGTCAAAATGAAACATGCGGCATTGTTTTATTTACCGGTAACGGCAAAATGATAGAAACATTATCATTTATTTATGCAATATCCTTTAAAATATACTATGTTTATTCTTAGAATTCAGTAAAAATAAAAATACACTAAATGTTATTTCTAAAAAAAAAAAATTTCAATAAATCTAATTCATTCTTTCCTTCATAGTCAACCTCGTGGCATGGTAATAGTTAAGTTATCAATTGGGACTATTTTTTCAAGAATTTCATAAAAAATCTAAGCATTAAAACATATACATAATAACAAGTAGCGTTTAAGGAATAAATTTATGTAAAATAAACTCTGTCTTACCTTCGAAAATATGTATCCAAAGACGAAAATATGTATGTGAAAAGCACAATCCTCATAGAGAAAGCATGGGGAACAGTAATGAACTGAAAGCGAGGCCATCCTACGGAGACCATGTGACAATTCCGCGCCGGGGCCCGTATTTTTAGTTGGCTATGGAGATTAAATTTATGAAGCCCATACGTTTCGACGGAATGCAAGATTTTCGTTAATTTCATTATTTTTTATTTATTGTTACACTCTTTCATTGATAATTCCATTTTCTTTAAATCACACAATTCAGTGTCACTTCTGACTACGCACATTTATTTTTTCATATACAGTAAATTATTTTCAAGAATCACCTTATTTGTCTTCACAGATTTGCAGTAACGATATCGACGATCAATATCATGTTATCTTTTCTTATTTTCGTATATCCCATACTTTATTTTAGATAATATAATATATAATATTAGAAATGAAAAAATAAATACAATACTAATTAAATCTTCAGGATAAATCTCTAATAGTCTAATTGCTTTTAGAGAATTATCCTTTTTATCCTTTTTTTGCTTTGATAAAGGATAGTCTCTATCCGAAACGTCAGCTTTTTATTTTGTTTTTATATTTCTAGTCTCACTTTGATTGTAATCGTTTTTATTAATTATTTTGTTAATTTTTAATTAGTATTGTATTTATTTTTTCATTTCTAATATTATATATTATATTATCTATTGTATTCCAGGGTTTCTGTGTCTCCTTCTTTTCTCTTATAAATATTATCCATACTTTATTTTAGTGAGTCCGTCCTCAGATAACCTTATCTGAAGTCTGTCGTTTTCTTTTAAAGCAACTATTGCGCCTACCGGCTTATCTAGGGTACGGTTCTTGCCCCTTTGCAATTGTTATAAGCAATTTAAAAAATTAACGCAAATGTTTGATTGTTTATAGATTCGATTGTGCAAAGTTGAATTCGTGTTTTTTAGGAGTAGCTTGGAGAAGTCTAAAAAAAAACTTGGAAAAAATGGTTAAAAAACCAAACAAAAACAAGCTATTCGAGCCGGGAAGGACATCGCATTAGAAAAAATTCTATTAGATCATATTTATACTTTGTGTATCTTTATTTCCATTCATTTCAAATGTTTATGTTCGATATTTTATTTGCCGACTCCAAATTTATATTTTAATAATAAAAGTAAATAAACTACCGTAATAATAACGTGATTTTATACAATATTTTTATATAGATTTTTCCAAGATCAAAAATACGAAACTTATTTAAATAGAAGCAGTGATGCTCCAAGGACGTTTAGCATGACGCTCCGTCCTGCTGTCTTTACAAATAATCTATGGCTCTTTCAAATCGACCTTTTGAAGATTGATAGGTACCTTAACTGACACAGATTTTGCCCTTTCAGCTGGGGCGAGCACACTGTTGCTCCATCCTATGAGCATCATTGTAATATGTATGGATCAGTAAGTAATATACGGCAAAAAGCATTTTAAATAGTGCGATGGAAACAAGAATCTTTATCTAGCGATAAGGTACAATGAAAAGAGCAACGATTGAAAGCAAGGCTGATATCCATATTATGCACTGGGCTAATAATGAAGGCATCGTATTTGCTTACCTTATCTATGCTGTAGTGGCTCTGAGTATTCACAATTACAGTTTAATATGTACTTTTAATGCACGACCGATTATTAATCGCAGACTACGAAAATCCCTCCAGTGCCATGACGGAAATAAAAGCGGAACACATTCACATTCATAGTACACATTCCGCCATCTGTGGACAGATTTGAAAAAAATTCTTTCAGTAAAGCGCAGGTGTTTGAAAAAAAAGGCCGGAGGACGCAGGTGTTGAAACTACTTGCACTCAGTGTTCGAATCCCTCCTGGGTATGAATGTTTGTATTTGTCTGTATGAATGTTCGGGACTTGAATACTGCGAAGGCTGAAGTAAAGAAAGAAAAACAAAGAAGCAGGGCATCCTTGACGAGATAAGGGAAAATCGAAACTAAATTTCTGCAAAATATAATTTTTTCTTAACAGTTCCTAGATTATAAGCAAGAATATAACTCGTAAAACTATTTCCAAATATGCTGAAAAGAAGAAAATAAAAATTTGTTTTTTAATTTTACAGTAATATTTTATATACAGTCTTGGCGTAAACTGCAATTAAATTTAATAAATTTGTGTAAACTGCAAAATTAAATTAAATACGTGCGAAATGGGAAATGATCTAAATGTCTTAAACTACTGCGCCTATGTTCTTTTCATTGCTAGAAACATCCATCCCTTCTTAATCAAAGTTATCAAAAAACGTCAGGAGAGATAAAGCTTTGTTGCAAAGTATTGTGGGGAAACATTCAATCAAGAGCAGATGAAGGTTCTGCTATTAGCCTTTTTTTTTTTTTTCCCATACCGTCAAATGTCCAGTAACCTCTCTGAATCAAAGGAAAACTGTGACCTAGTGCTAAAATCTGATCGACTGAGGACGCTAATATCTCGGAACGTTGCGGGAACGTCTTGCTAGATCAATATAGCCATGGTTATTAGAAGGTAGTCTTATTATTACTAACTTCTAATAACCATGCTATATCCTATCATAGGCGAAAAAAGGACGTTTACAAATGTCTTTAAAAATATGGGTACAATAATGAGTATAAAGCACCGATAGCAATTAATAGATTAGAGAAATAAGTTAGGATGGGGCGAAAGTATTTATTTTTTTCCTTTCATTTGTAATAACGAGGCGTTGCTTTTTCCTTTCATTTTCAACATTTTAGCGGCAAGTTTGTTTTTTTTTAATAAGATAAATAAATCCTTCGTATGTTTTAAATATGCTTACAAATATTCTTGTAGCCTATAAAGTAACTTGCAATTACTTTTTAAATTGTTTAAATTTTTATTAGTATTTTAATAAAATACGAAACTGAATTTTGAACCTCGAGTCCAAAGAGATCGTTAACAAATTGTATTACTCGTTGCCTGAGTCCCAAACAAAGGAGATTGGGTCTTCACACTAATCCCTTGAACAATAGAGGCAGAGGCCTTGAATAAAGAACGTGCATCCCTTCCGGGTGGTCTTGATCAACGCACGTGCAGGGCACGGTCTTTAAATTTAAGACCGTGGTGCAGGGTAACCTAGAGTCACTGACTTGTATTTCGTTGAGCCACCTTTTGCCTTCAATACTGCGGCCAAAGTCTGTGAAATATTTTTACAGACCTTGACTGCGGCGATTCTTCTTGGCATTGTCTCCACGAGATTTGAAAGGTGATGCGAGAAATCTGACACCATGCCTGATGAATAGCACTGTCCAGTTGTGTGAAATTTGATGGTGTACACTGTAGTTACACTGCATTAAATCCTTTGATTCGGAAGTCAGTAAGGGCTCTCGTAGGGTCCGTCAGGTGATTTCCAATGACGCGTTATTTTGTTACCGAAACTGTCAATAAGAAGTGACTCTAGGGTGACCAGATTGGTGATGCCATCTGGAACCCAAACCACTAAAAAAAATAGCCCAATAGTAGCCCAATTCGCTACGAAAGCTTATTACCATTTCTATATACACTACCCTATCAAAAGTCATGGGACATCATCACTTTAATAGAAACACTAAAAAATATACATATTTTAGTATCTTGTTGGTCCACCTTTTGCTGCTATCACAGCTTCTCGTTTGGACTCTCTGGGGCATACTGTCCACAAGTTTTTGATACGTTTCGACAGGTAATTTTCGCTATTCTGCCATAAGTGTCTTGGACAGTTCGGTCACGGATTTCGGGCGTTCCGCATAAGCGCACAATCGACGTTCCAACACGTCCCACAGATGTTCGATGGGGTTTAGATCGGGGCTAAGTGCAGGCCAGTCAAGTTCTCGAACCCCCTTTTCATCAAACCATGTGCCTACAGCCCTTGCTTTATGGCAAGGTGCGTTATCGTGCTGAAACAGAAAAGGGCCATTGCCAAAGTGCTGCCAGAGAAATGAGTCATTGCCAAAGTGCTTGCGCTCTGCGTTTAGATGTCCGTCCACAGAAACAATTGCACCCAACCCATACCATGAGAAGCACCCCCACACCATCACCGACCCTCCGCCGAACTTCACCGTGAGCACAACACAGCTTGGCAGATAACGTTCGCCATACCTAAACCGTCCATCCGATTGCCAGATGGTGTAACGGGACTCATCACTCCATTCAACCATTCGCCATTGATCCAGAGTCCAATGTCGTCGCTCTTTGCACCATTGCAATCTCCTCGCTGCGTTGCTGGTGCTGATGTGAGGTTTGTGGGGTGCAGTTCTGCCATAAAAACCCATTGCATGCAGTTCCCTGCGAATAGTCAGGGTGCTCACAGTTGCTCCCGTCGACTCTATGAACGATCTTGTCAGTCCATCAAGAGATGTGTGACGGTTTGCAGTGACCACTTTACGAAGAACCCTTTGGTCTCTGGCCGACATGATCTTGGGTCTTCCAGTTTTAGGCGGAACACTTGTGGTGCCTTTCTCTTTCCATGCCCGGAGATGACTTTGTGAACGGTCGATTTCGGGATGTTTAGGAGGGTTGACGTCTCTCTAACAGTTTTGTCTGCGAGATGACACCCAACAATTGTATCTCTTTGGAAGTCTGAAAGCTCTTTTCTTTGAGACATTCTTACAGCATTCACGCAAGCATCATCTCATAATAGAATACTCTCTGTTATACAGTGCTGAGAAGAATGCCAACAGTGAAATTGCAAAGGAATGTCCCATCCTCATGCAAATCAGGGTTGTCCCATGACTTTTGAGAAAGAACGTGTCTACTTGTTGGATTGTCATATTGTTTTTATTAAATTTGCATTTATTACCAAAAAAACTATTACCGTTGATTTTTAATGAGAATAAATTTTTTAACAAATACAACATATTTAATCATATATTTTGCTATTAAATGAATCTAATAATTTTTTGTAGGTTCGAATTCACTGCATCGTAGATTTAGTCGTGAAAGACCAAATTTTATGAACAGTATATTCCTTAAAAGCATAGCACTCATGTGTTTATTACATCACTTTTGTATATATTTACAAAGAAAAACACTCTTTCAACGTCTGCATTTGAAATGGGAATGGTTAATAAATGAATCGCAGCTATGGCAAATTTTCAAATAGAATATTACCAATTAAATATTTAATACGTTGAAGAATCTATATAAAAATTAATAACAAATTTATTTAATCTTCAACAGTAAAATTAAAATTAAAATAAGTTAAATTAAAATAACAGTAAGTTAATATTAGATACAATGACTGGTATAAAATTCTATCAAGGAGATAACAAGATCTGAGTTTAAAAATTAAACACAAAACTGTTAAAATTGAAACAGAATTTGATATTAAAATATAAGTCTAAGAACATAATCAATTGAATAAATCGTCAGTAACACTAATATCAGTCTTTTGATGGAAATGAAAATGATATTTACAAATGACACATACGATAAATACAATTGATTTTAGTGACTTTTGCATCTTGATATGATAAAGCCCTTATCCAAAAAAACTTCATGATTCATCTATTGTCAATTCATCACTACAGCTTTTTTAATGG
The DNA here is from genome assembly GCA_023313115.1 of Rhysida immarginata. Taxonomy (NCBI): domain Eukaryota; kingdom Metazoa; phylum Arthropoda; class Chilopoda; order Scolopendromorpha; family Scolopendridae; genus Rhysida; species Rhysida immarginata. The sequence goes on from JAHWFO010004583.1 coordinate 936,088, forward strand.
GTTTCGAATTCTTCACGTGAACAGTATACAAGTATTTTGGAAGATCATGAGTTTTAAATTCACCATTCAATATTTTTTTTTTAGGGTAAACGAGACTAAGGAGCTGAAAATTTTTTTCTTAAACCTCTTCTGACTTAGGTCATCTCACGTTAAATTTTTTTAAAATTATTTTTGTTTTTTCCTAACATTCTCATTAATATCATTGTAGCCCAAAAAATAGCCCGATTATAAAATGTGTAGCCCAAGCCAAAATTTGTCCCCAATTTCTGAAAGTAGTCTAATTGGGCGACATGTAGCCCAATCTGGTCACCCTGCAAGTAGCCCAATCTGATACACGTGGCTAGGTATCTAGATGGCATTGCCTTGATCCCTTCCAAACAAGTTCTAAAATGCTGTGATTGGTTAAAGACCAAGATAACCTTAAAACCAAAACTTTTCGCTTGGATTGTGACGTCGTAGGATGCGAACTGCTTCTTGCATCGCATTTTGCTAGAACTGGTAAATCAGCTCTCTGGTTAGCAACGGCCTAGTAACTGCCAGCAGGAACTTTCCTGCATCGCGCCCTTAATGTTTTAAACTACTGCGCCTATGTTCTTTCCATTGCTAGAAACGTCCATCCCTTTTTAATTAAAGTTACCAATAAACATTAGGGAGATAAATCTTTCTTGCAAAGCGTTGTGGGGAAAATCTTGTAAACATTTCAAGGAGCTTTAGCTGCGAAGAAGATGTAATTTTAAATTTGAAAATTTCATTTTTACCTAAACTTAGTTTTAATAAATAGTGAAAATTCCTTTGATTCTATCCATATTCACGTCTCTTTTATTGCTTCACGTTCACGATAAAACACAAAGTAATACAATTCCTTGCAGATGTACTAGAGTTATTAGAATATTAACATGAATATTTGAGGCAGACATGAATATAACAATATTTGTAAGTGTCAATAGTGGACAGGGCAGTTACGTAAAAATTTCAAACTATATACAGTAAAACAGAATGAGACAGGTTAAGACAATCGAAGACAATTGAGAGCGATTTCGTGGAATTGCATCAGTTTTGACCAGGTGTTAGATGCAGGTGAGGTTGTTTACGATTGTTTTCGATTATTTTCTTATTTTCTTTTTCTATTACGTAAAAATAGCAATCCATGTGGTATCTATTATACAGGGTGTTTCAAAATGAATGTCGGGGTTTTGAGGCTTCGTAGTATTTATTACATTTAACTTGCAGTTAAAAATAATACATCAAATGAAAGAGCAACTCAAACAGTTTTTCCTACAAGTGTTCAATGTGAACACCGTTCATCACACGGGACACATCGAGTCGATAGGGGAGTTCTTCCCAAACCTTGATCAGTGTCTGGAATAATTGTTGCAACAACTGCTTCAATCTTGTTTCTTAAATTGGGTAGGTCAGCTGGTAGCGGAGGCACATACACCTTATCCTTTAAGAACCCCCAAAGGTAAAAATCGCACGGCGTCAGCTCTGTCATTCGACCCCTTGGGGCCAATCCAGCACTCGGATACAACGACGTTTAACCAATCGCGTACTTAGTTATGCCATAGGTATACCAACAAAACTGTTTGAGCTGCTCTTTCATTTGATGTACGAGGGCATATTGAAAAGTAATGCCTCCATGGCTGTAACTTTATTTTTTAACGGATTATCAAAATTCTTTTTGTATCTGATACTTACATTTGTCCTCTATGTAATGCACTATTCACTTTTCGACATAGTCCCCATCCCTTTCCACGCATTGCGCCAACGCGTGACTAGTCGGGTGAACCCGTCGGAGAGGAATTCCGAGGTTGTTGTCGACACCAGGACCGAACGGCAGCTCATGCCCCTTAAGGTGCTCTTTCCTCTTTGGGAAGTAGTGAAAGTCGCAAGGTGCAAAGTCTTTCATTTTTGAACTGCAGTTTTTTATCTTTGAAATGTAGGCGCTGCAACCCCCTCTGATGTGTGGCGATCGTGTGCAGACGAGCGTTATCGTGCTGCAGAAGAGGATCCAAAGCTGCCATTCAATCCTCTTGTCGAGGACAACCCCGGAATTCCTCTCCGACGGGTTCACCCAACTAGTCCACGCGTTGGTGTAATGCGTGGAAAGGCATAAGGACTATGTCGAAAAGTGAATAGTGCATTACATAGAAGACAAAAGTAAGTATCAGATACAAAAAGAATTTTGAAAATCGGTTAAAAAATAAAAAAGTTACAGCCATGGAGGCATTACTTTTCAATATGCCCTCGTATTATTTATAACTATAAGTGAAGATAACAAGAAATTAATCCTCCCGAGGAAGGTATAGGAAAGTAGCGGAAGCGCTGAGGTCATTTATTTTTACCCTTTAATCTGCACTTTTTA
>JAHWFO010004583.1:952088-980526 GCA_023313115.1 Rhysida immarginata
GGTGAAGTAAAGTACTGTATAGGAAGAAAGCCTTTTTAGCACTGAAAAAGCATTACCACTGCTACCATTCTATTGTTTTCTACTGGTTAGCCTACAAACAGGCTGCATATAAGATTATATATAAGATTAAATATAAGATTAAGTATTAAATAATGTTAACATATAAGATTGATATATTAATATATAAGATTAAGATTAATATATAAGAATAAATATAAGATTAAGTATTAAATAAGTTTAATATATAAGATTAAATATAAGATTATATAATATATAAGATTACATACATATGTAAATATGCAGCCTGTTTGTACGCTAACCAGTAGAAAAGAATAGAATAGTAGAAGTGGTAAGGCTTTTTCAATGCTACTTAAAAGTGCCCTCCTCCTTTACTGCGTTGAAACTTGGAAACTGTCGATTGAACAGGCTGTTATCTATATAGTAGGCTGCGGTAAGACCTATAGAGAAGAAATAAATAGAGCGCGTATTCGCCTTCTGCGCAGGGCACCAACATCGAAACGGCACAGTTATGTTATTTGGCGATCAATGGCCGCCGCAGCGCATACTATCGTGTGGATATATGTGTGTTTTGCGATATATTAGAGGAACAAATTTGTTACTTTGCCGCTGTATGGTGAATTATTGTTGTTGCTACGGTTACAAGGAAAAGTTTGTTTTAGGAGGAACTGTTGTCTTTCATTCGTATGTATGCTTTTTTTTTTTATCTATGCTTTGTAGAAATCACGGTCGAACGCTGACACTCTTACATAGTAATTTAGTTTTCCTCAGGATGAAGCAAGCAGGAAAATTTGGATGCAGAAGATAAGGCGAAAAAACAGTTCACTGAAGATAGTTTTTACAGGAAAAAATTTGGGGGAGTTTGACTGAAAGCTGACGCAGTTCCAACAATATTCGATTTTCCGCAATATCTTATGCCAAAAAAAGAAAATGCGGAACCTCTCCGTGATATGAGTGTAGTTGGTAATACGAGGGGTGATCAAAAAGGTAAAGTTACAAAGCTTGCAGTGAAACCTGTAGCCCAGAAGACCACTACGCTGTTGAAGCAGTTTCGCTGGGACATCATCGAACTTTCACCTAATCGTGAAGGAGCACCTAGGAGACCGACGGTTCGTTTCAAACGAAGAGGTGAAACACTTCGCGACAACGTGGCTGAACACACAAGGACAGGATTTTTATCACGAGGAAATATTCAAACTCACTCATCCCACGAACCGACAAGTCCCTAAACCGATATCGAGGCTGTCGAAAAATAACCAAATGTATGTACTATCAGTTGGCTATATTGGTTGTATGAAATAAAATGTACACGTTTCACTGCAGGCTTTCTAACCTTACTTTTTGATCACCCCTCGTACATTTCTCATTTTCAGTGAGATTTCAGTAATCATTATCATAAGTAAACTTTAGTCTGCTTACTGACTGTATCTTTACACAGCTGGAACCATACCATCCCACAGCTGGACAAAAATTGAAATTGCAACTTCCTTGAGACAAGTCAAAACTTGCGCAAACAGATTGTAAAATGATCAGTTTTATTTGTTTCACGACTATTTTTTTTTCCTGACCTTCACTGTCGGAGGGAATTAACTGTAACGTGACAAGTTTCTCATCATGGATTTTCTTCAGCCTCATTGCTGATTCATGAATTTTGATGAATAATGCCTAATGTGTCTCCAGGTATATAAATTAATATTTTTATATCATATTAAGTTTATTTTTGTGCGATATTTAAAACGGATGTAAGGAAATGCATGACAAAATATTTTAAAAAATGTTTTACATAAATCCCTCATACATTGTGAGATACAAAAATTTCTCGATCACGAATCATGTGTTTGTGAGATATGAATTTGCTTAATTTATAAGGGGGAAAATTAGCTTCGCCTACTTACATCTATTTTTTTTATTTATAAATCCGCTAAATACACAACCTCATATCATTCATATACATATACATGCCAAAAGTCATGCTATAGCACCTAATAACGTGTGGGTCCTCCTCTAACCCGGTGAAGTGCCACAGTGCGACGTGGCATTGATTCCACAACTCGGTGGAAGACATCTGAAGATATTGCCAACCATTCCGACTGGAGAGCTTCCCACAACTGCCGATTACGGAGCCACCACCGGCTTGCACAGTGCATGCTTGACAACTTGGGTCCATGACCTTCATGGAGTCTGCGGCACACACGAGCTCTACCATCAGCTCGTATCAGCTGGAATCGAGATTCATCAGACCAGGTCACACGTTTCCAGTTGTCAAGTGTCCAGTCGATGTGTTCATGGGCCCAGGAGAGACGTTGTTGACGATGTCTCGTTGTTAGCAAGGGCACCCTCGTGGATCTTCTGCTTCCATATCCCATGGACAACAGATTTCGTTGCACAGTTCGCATCGATACAGCTCTAGTATCACCCTGGTTAAAATCTGATGTCATCTGGCATAGTGTCAGTTGCCTGTTAGCGTTACCATCCTACTCAGGCGTTGCCGCTGGTCCCGTTCATTGAAAAGGTGTGGTCGACCACTGCGTTATCCATGGTGGGAGATAATGCCGTTAAGTTGGTACTCTCGGTAAACTGTACACCGTGGGATATTGAATGACCCATACTTTGTTTTCCACATACCAGGCTATTTCGAACTGTGATAGCTCTCGTCGTGTAGCCATTGTCACACTAAACACCTGACCCCTTACTCATGACAGTGTAACTAAGCCTACTGATACTGATTTGCATATTTATACTGTTTGCACATGATCCTACTGCCACTTGAAAAACAGTCCACTGCAATCCCATGACTTTTGGCATGTGGGTGTATTGCAATGTAATGAACTTTTATATTAATTAGCATTTACTTATTTTGAACAAGACAATAACAATGTAATATAATTTCATTAACTTAATACTAACAAACCAATTCCAATTACATAAAGACTTATAATTTTGAACAAATGCACAGTTTTATTTGTGTTAATGACTTTCAATGTTATGTCTTAATCTGTACCTCACAAGAAGTGGCAATAATAAATAAATAAATAAATATATTTAAAAGTAAGTTAACAATGTATAAAGTACTGATAATAATCTATATACAGGGTGTTTTTGAATTGAGTACAGATTTTTTGGGAGATGACAGAAGAGGTCCTTAGAAGTATTTTTTGTCATATGAACATGGGGTCCCCGCAGCTCCGTTTACTTACAATACTGCATTGAACAATCAAATGACACTGGGACGCAGAGTGCGTTGGTAGGCCTAGATTATTTTATTTTTAACAATTAACACAAGCAATCTACTGTAATAACTTTTAAAGAAATTGTTTGCAAAGAAATTTCAAGGTGCACGTGCTTGTTTGTTGAAAAGTCTTGGGACAAACTTCGTCAAGGAGATTCCATGGTCTTATTGAAGATGTTCCACTAACGACCAGACATTTGATGTGGTTTCAACAGGACGGCGCACCTTCGCTTTTCACAAGAGCAGTTAGAGATTACCTAAATGAGACATATCCTGGTCGTTGGATTGGTCGTGGCAGACCAGTTGCTTGGCCACCGAGATCGCCAGATCTCACACCGATGGATTTTTTTAATGGGGAAGCATAAAATCAATGGTGTACTCCGAACCCGTAGATACCTAAGAAGAATTGGCGGCTCGTGTTGTCGCGGCAGCAGGTGACATCAGCGACCGTGCAAATCAACTGTTTCCACGCGTACATCAATCCATCATAAGGCGTTGCGAATTGTGCTATGAAGCAAATGGCGGTCATTTCGAACAATTACTGTAAAAGTCATACACACAGTAGATTGCTTGGGTTAATTGTTAAAAGTAAAATAATCTAGGCCTACCAACGCACACTGCGTCCCGGTGTCATTTGATTGTTCAATGCAGTATTGTAAGTAAACGGAGCTGCGGGGACCCCATGTTCATACGACAAAAAATACTTCTAAGGACCTCTTCTATCATTTCCCAAAAAATCTGTACTCAATTCAAAAACACCCTGTATATAATAAAATGGTAGCAAGGCGAAACTAGTACATTAAATTTTTCTGAAAAAGTGATTGCTACGTGTGTTATAAATGGTAACGAAGCTCAAACAACAGTTTTTAGAATTTTTATATGGTTACAAAAGATACAGAAACCCAAACAAGAGTTTTTAGGATTTTTGTCTGTTTGTCTGTATCTCTGTTTTCATGTTAGAGGTTGGCACCAACACTACTGAAGGAATTTACCTAAGTCAACATTTAGTACATTTCTGTCTGCGCGAAAAAGTCTCATTCTCATAGGAAAAAACAAACTGGTACCAGCAAAAAAATAATGTCAACAGATGTTGCTACAGTAAATCGCACTATGGCTTCGTTTCTTACGAATCTTTATATAAGGAGAATAATTGCCAACAGATGTCGCCAAGATAAGAAGTGTCTTAATATAAAAGGGAAATGCCTCTCACTGACTAATCACGAAATTTCGGGAAATAAGGAATCTTACAGACGATTTTATCTATTCCGATTTTAACGCGGACGAAGTCGCGGGCAACAACTAGTCATAATATATTATTGTATATACAGGGCGTTTTTGAAAAGGATATCGTGAGATACCTAGCGATGTTCTGCACCTTAAAATAAACGCAAGTTTCTTCATACGTTTTGTCGAAATTGCGTTCCTTAAAGGAGTAAACAGCTCATAAAGTTAGGTTAAACTCCGCCCATAACGTAAACAAAAGCGCATGAAAAAAGTAAACACCACCACGTGTTCCATTAATAGGTTTCTGTAAACTACCTGGGCCCTAAACTCAACCACTATCACAGGAAAGCCAAATTAGGCTAATGGAAACTTCATGATCGAAAACATACTTAATTAAGCATGCTTTTTAAGGTTTTAGCATCATCTAAAACCTTATTAACGACGGTACAGATGTATGTAACATGTATGTCACACGCCAAAACTTTTGAAAGGATTGACCTAGAGGCTTGAAATTTTCTACACACGTAGGCCCTATACAGAGGACGGTGCGAAAAATATAGCGGCGACTCTTGGATGGCCCGGGGCCCCTCAGGGGCCACTTGTATGAATTTCATGGTTCCTTTTTTATCTTTTGAACAAAGAGGGCAAAAATTCTGAAATTTCGTAAAATTGTAGTGCGGTTTTAAAAAAATAAAACCAATATACAAGAAAAGTGATATAAGCCTCTAGGGCCCCGCTGGAGGTCCCGAGGCCCCAAATATAATAGAAGCGATAACATCTGAACGGAACGACCTAGGAACCTGAAATTTTGTATATTTATAGTGTTGTGTTAAAAAAATACAGCAAATATACAAGACATGTGATGTAGGCCTATGCGGCCCGCCAGAAGACCCCTAGGCCTCAAATACAAATCAAGTTATAGCTTTTGAACGGAAAAGTCTAGAAACATGAAATTTTGTATATTTTTAGTTTGGTACTAAAAAATATAGCCAATGTAGAAGGGAGCTGATCCTGAAATTTTGTATATTCATAGTGTGGTCAGGGAATAAGGAGAACTATTCTCCCTATTCCCTGGGGTGGTATTAAAAAATATTGCAAATATACAAAAAAAGTAATATAAGCCCCAGCAAAGCCCGACAGGCCCCAAACACAAGTAACTAGACGAAAAGGTCTAGAAATCTGAAATTTTGTTTACTTATAGAAAATTATGACCAACTGAAAACAATCTGTTGTCCACAAAAGAATTTTATTAAGTATATAAGTATTTCGAACTCCTTGCGTTCATTATTCAATGCCAATACCTTGAGGTTCTTTATTTAATGCCAATGCGAACTCCTTGAGGTATTAGCATTGAATAATGAACTCAAGAGTTCGAAATACGTATATGCTTAATAAAATTCTTTTGTGGACAACAGGCTGTTTTCAGTTGGTCATGTCGTTACCCACAGTCCTTTCCAGTTTCTCGTATAGAAAATTACTTAAAAAGTTAGCTAATATACATTAAAAACTGGTATAAGGCTCTTGGGTCTCCACAGGGGCCCTGAAGCCCAAATCACTAATAACCTCTAACATTTGAATAATAAAAAGGCCTAAGAACTTGAAGTTTTATATTTTTACAGTGCGTTACTTAAAAATTATAGACAATACACAAGGAGACTGGTACAGGCCTCGGGGCCCCTGGCGTCCGCAAATACAATTGAAGATATAAAATTTGAACGGAAAGAGAAATATTTTTGTTCAGCTAGATTTTTAATTCGGACCACTGTCCATCCCCTTCTCTTTCAAAAACATGTCAAATAACAACCTCCTGAAGCATCTGAGTCATGTGTTCAGACTTCTCAGACAAGAAAGTCACCAACTGTATCCTTGAATAATTCTCACAATATGAAAGAAGCCACTGTTATGCGGTGATACAGGTATTTATTCTTTTGTAAATATGAAAGGAACAAGATTTTTTTGTAGTTATGTCCATTATTATGATATAGAAAGTTTATTGAAAATTAATTGTCAGTTAGCCTTTTGGTAGTCAAGGAAGATAAAATTTCATGGTTTTTCTTAAATTCCAAATATACAGGGTATTGTTAAGTTTCATGTGAAAATGATAGGGGTGATGGCATATGCGATTCTAAGCAAAACGTTCATATATAATTTGAACTTATGTGAACGATAACTGAGATATGAACAGAAATAAAAATGCCACCACTAAGATCAACAAGTTAATAACTCACTTTATACAACGTTAAAATTTGAACGAATTCAAACGAGTAGTTTTCGAGTTACGCACTCGACATCGTAGCACATGCTCACGTGTTGCAATGCTGACTAGGTAACTCGGAAACTACTCGTTGGAATACGATCAAACTTTAACGGTATACACAATTTTATGTACCCTATTATTCACCCACATTTTATCATTCTAGATGTTGTAGAAAATGAGTTATTAACTTGTTGATCTTAGTGGCGGCATTTTTATTTCTGTTCATATCTCAGTTATCATTCAAATTCGGACCCATGTTCATATGAACTGTTTTGCTTAGAATCGCATATTCCATCACCTCTATTATTTTTGAAATGAAATTTAACAGCAACTCTATCCTTGTACAGGGCGAGTCTGAAACTCTGTCACAAACTTCGCATGCGCACTCCCCAAGCCCAAATAAGAAACAAATGTCCTATCAACATATGTCTGCAACTCAACCGTTAATGAGAAAAATAGCGTCCAAATGTGGGTGCCCTAGTGAGGTTTGTTTTAAAGATATTGTTCCAAATGGCGTCCATGTGCTTCAACACCTGGTACGAACGTTCCTTGCTCTCGCAGTCGTTGGTCAATGCGAGAAAAGGTTCTGCTGCATGGTAGTTGCCTTGAGGGAATGAGTCGTGATACAAACGCCGGGTTTCGTGAGCATTTCCATTCACACGCCCGTAACACAAATGCATATCCGCCAGTTCAATAAAGGTGTAATCACCCTCCATTTTCAGGCTCACGTTTTACAGTACAAAACAACGTGTCTGTACAGTAATGAATGATCGTGTATCTGAATATGTGGTACACACGTGGAGAAATGTAACGTTCCTCCAGGGTGTCAGTGTTGATTAATATAGCTTCCCTCTAAACCGCGCTTGCAGTGAACTCGACCCTATATGCGTTCTGCACGGAAGCACTGGGGACTAATATCGACAATTTCCGTGACCCCGGTGATCAGGCAATCTCACACGGGCACCTACATTTGGACGCCATTTTTCTCGTTAACAGTTGAGTTTCAAACCCATGTTGATAAAACATTTGTTTCTTATTTGGCCATGGGGAATACGCATGCGAAGTTTATGACAGGGTTCCAGACTCACCCTGTATAAATATAAAGGGTAGGGGTATGGTGAAGGTATTTTTTACGGTGAGCATGCTCTTGGAAAATCGCAGTGCTTTGAGTGGTTTAGATTCAAAAAGTGGCGATTTTGACGTGAGAAACGAAGAATGTGGAAGACCACCGAAAAAGGGTGTGATCTATTATGAGCTGCTGAAACTTGGCGAAACCGTTAAAGCTGAACGCTATCGACAACAAATGATCGATTTGAATCAAGCTTTGCGTGAAAAATGACCAGAATTTCAAATAAATTGGAATGGCGGAATGGCACATTCGCACAGGCCTAACACGAGTTGATGATACGTATTCACAAGAGAAAATCGTATTTTTCAATAAGAGGAAGCTGTTCATAACGTTTCTATGAGGTTGAACACAATTTACCATAAACGAGAAATTATATTTTTAGTGAATATTAAGAGTTTGACTCGGGTTATGAGACTGTTCCCGAGGGGTGGTGGTGGGCCCAAACAGTTTTATTTCAATCTATTCATGCTAGTTAAATTGTTCTGACTGGCGGCTTTTGTTTTGTTTGGGGGCTGAAATGAATGCTTTTGCCATTTCTTCATTTTTTGAAAAAAATTAATTTCTCTAAAATGGCTTAGCACATTTCCACAAAAAATACGTCAATGCATAGTTAAAGAACCCCACCAAGTTTGAATCAGTTTTTATAAAGAAAAAAACTTATCGGGGAAAACGGGATAGTAAATAGCTCCAAAACGGCTCATCACAGCCAAACAAGTCATTTACAAAAAAACCAAAACAAAAAAAAAAAAAAACGCCTTAATGAGAGGAGCCAGTACATGTCGTGTTTATTCAGTTCGGTTCGCTGATTTGAACTACAGCCATTTTCTTTATTTTTAGAAAAAAATTAATATCTCTAAAAAAGCTTATCCAATTGACATAAAATATACGCTAAGGCATATTTTAAGGTACCCTCTAAGTATGTATAATTTTTATTTGATTCTGCTATTTGTCGTTTCAGAGGAGTTAGCTGCACAAAATTGGTCACATAAGTACATACACTCACATGCCAAAAGTCATGGGATAATACCTAATAACGTCTGGGACTTCCTCTAACTCGGCGAACAGATACAGTGCGACGTGGCATTGATTCCATAAGTCGGTAGAACACATTTCCAAACATCCCAACTGGAGAGCTTCCCACAATTGCCCGTTACGGAGCCACCACCGGCTTGCACATTGAATTCCTGAAACGAACACACAAGGCAGAGAGTGGTAGGCCAAAATGGCAACACAAAAGTGATTTTGCTTCATGATAATGCACCATCACACTCAGCAAAACTGGTCAAGAAAATACTTTCGCATGCGGCTTACTCACCAGAGGTGCGATTACTACTTACGAGGTGCTACGCAAAATTTCCCGAAATGTACCTCTATAAAATACGGAGCTTACCCGATCTTTTGCGTCACCTTCAAAGTAGTCTCCTTGGCATCATCTATACACCACTTCTGGAAGTTCCCAGGTTGCAGCATGTTTATCACCTGCTGCGATTTGACTGGCGATAACATGCTGCGATTCGGGTTGGTTCACTTCAATGGAGTCAAATCGTCCCCATTTTAACTGCAATTTTAATTTTCGGAAGCGGCAGAAATCGCAGGGTGCCAGGGGACAGCGGTCATGTTGTTTTTGTTGAGGAAGTTCCTCACAGCGACTTCCGATGTGTGCGCCAGAGCATTGTCATGATGGAGCAGCCAGTCTTTCTTTTTCCACATCTCTGGGCTTTTGCGCCTCACGTTTTCCCTTAATCGTTTCAAAACATCCCGTATGACAGTTCAAGGCGATCACAAACATCGTGGATGGTCTGACTTCGGTCTTCTCGGATCACGTCACTCACTTTCGTGATCATTTCCAGAGTTGTGCATGTTGACGGCGACCAGAATGCTTGTCGCGTTCCAGACTCACGACCATCTTTGAAACGCTTAAACCATCCAAATGTTTGGGTTTGGCCTAAAGCCTCCTTCAACAGTCTGTGGGCTTCAGCCGCAGTTTTCTTCAGCTTGAATATCAAGAATCGAAACACGACCAACACAAAGAGTGATAAAAACAGCTCAAACTCAAAATCATGTGGACATAGGATGACATCGCTTGGCACAATTACACAATTAAGAAACCATGATTACAGCTGAGACGCCATCTATTGGCAAAACTTCGTACCTCTTACGGTTCGTTCAGAATAAAACAATTTCGGGAAATTTTGGATAGCACCTCATATTTGCATCGATGGGACACGCACTTGCTGAGCAGCGCTTCACTTCTTACGAAAATGGCTCGATGACTGGTTTGCCTTAAAAGAGCAACTTTTTTTTGGCGTGGCATCCACAAATAGTCAGACAAGTGGAAAATATGTATAGCCAGCGATGGGCAATACTTCGAATAAAATATTTTTTATCATTTTCTTAAAATAAGCGTGTATTTTCTATTCAAAAATTCCGGTTTCATATTTACATACCGGCCAGGAATAAGGAGCTTATTATTTAGGATCCGCAATACGCTTTTTTTTACGAGTCAGCTAGCATAGACGATCATGGATCACGTCCTATCCTGCCTATGCTTATCATCTAAACAAAAAGCAGTTCCGCTTGCTAAAAATTGATGAATGCACGAGCATTATGTGGAAAAGCAAGAATAACGAGATGGTTTTGATCCACGAGAAAACAGACGATAAAAGAACACCAACAAAATGACCACAGAAATAATCAGATCACCTTCGAAAGAGACAAATTGTAGAATTTTTCAACAAGTTCAAAAAAAAATCACGGTTCTGTTTTGTATAATTCTCACATGTTATGAAATGATCAGAGATGGTTAGGTCAATAAAAATATGGGTGTGTCTAAAAAGTCCGACCGGTCGCGACCGGTCGAAGCCCGTCACGAAAGCCTGTCCGTAAAATAACTACCGGTCGCGATGAGTGTTTTCATATCGCGACTGGAGTGCAACGCCGGTCGGCTGCCTCGGTGAATAGAATCAAAATGGCGGCCGAAAGTAGAAAATTCAAGTGTTCCAGTGCCCGATACGTAATAAATATATTTTGGTGAAAGGAGATGGCGAAATACATATTGGCATCAAGAAACAAAGAATGAATACGAAACAGACGGGTGAAGAAAATTTATGTATGTACACACTTTTAAATCGTACTAACTAAAATGATGAGGAAACTTGCTGCGACGCCATTTTGAAGCAGAATGCTCACGACCGCGCTGTCTATGAACGAACAAACGGAAGCAAACGGCCGCCGACCAATCGCCGATTTTACCACGTGACCTGTTCGCGACCGGTCGGATTTTTAGACACGCCCTAAAAAGGCTTTATTCTGGTAGAAATAATTCTTACAACTACTATCTTCATTTTTCACAAAAATTATTTCTTTTGGTGAATAACATTTCAATTCTTTGAAACGATTCAAAGGATGAGCGAACCCTCCTTTACAAAGGAACACTATGAAACAGAAATTAAGAGCTATTACCCGCCTGGGTAAACTGCTCATCTGTGTCGAAGCAGAAAACTGAACGTCTCTTCCTTGGAAAATTTCTTGAGTCTGTAACAAAATTAGTTTTGCATTAGCGAAGAAGGACGGGACAGTACTCTTCGAAGAAAGCCCCAAGATCGTCTTGTAAATACGAAACAAGACCGAAAGGAAAACACACCAACACACTAGGCTGAATTCCAAGGCATGCATAATCTCTCCGAAGGTTTGCCGAATCTGACAACTGGTTTGCATCGCAGCACAGTAAGACGGTTTATTGCAGAGGCATTGAGCTTGAAGAACGTGGACGCCTACCTATGTAAATGAACTGCTAACCTTCCGGGTTCCGAAGTTAAGCCATGCACTTGCGACGAAATACTGCCATGAAGCTTCGTGCCGTTCAACTGCCTTATAGCGAGGCTCGGTCAGGACGAGAATGAGTCTTGTGGAGAGCAGTTGCTGATGCCTACTTTCTGTAGTGAAACATTTGTGTCACCAGTCGATTCAGCTTTTAATCCTTGCTGCTCTTCCGTATGCGAAACTTTCTCATAAAATTTTACGTATCGCTTGAGTTGGGAAACCTCGCGACTTGCAGGTTTCTCGCTGCTGTTGACGCCGTTCGTGTCTTGCAGGCACCGCTCACATCGAGAACCGCACGGGAATCGTTGGTTTCGAATTAAGAAAGTCCAATCCCTAACCATTTTTGTCCCGCGAAGTTAAAATAGCAGAACTCAGAGCTTGATGACCTTTTTCGTCGGAAACTAAGCACCTGCTTTGCTTCGCCTTTTCAGCCTTCCATCTCGCCTCCGGTCTTGTTTCCTCTGGTCTCTTCCACGGCTTCCTCTTTACCAAGTCGTGTGGTAGAAAATTATACTATCATACAATTTTCCTTGTGAGCTGTTTTGCCTCCAATAATGGTTTTATAACAAAACTTGTAAGGCTTGATAAAATAATTTACCATATTACTCCTTTAGAATAGTTCTTTCTTCTTTAAGGGTTATCTCTTTTATGAGTCTTCCGTGGCGTCTCTTCTCTGGCAAAAAGAGTAATACAACTTCTCAGAGTAACTACATTTGCTTTGCCTCTTACATTTACAGATTTCCTTCTGGCAATCTTAAAACTTAACTGCAACTTCTATACCATCTCACCTGTGCAATTCTCTCACGGCATTCATTATAGTTTGTCCTAATGATCGACAATTCACAATTATTTCTACGATTGCTCCACCTTTATGCAATTCCTCATGATATTTATACTTCTACGATTTCTCTCCTGCATGTAATCTTTCGTAAGATTTCTTGCAGCTTGAAACAATTAAAATTTCTCCCACTAACTAAATTCATACGATCGCTAAACTTTATGCACTCTCTCGTGGCTTTTTTTATTGCTTAAATCGGGTTTCAGTTTTAAATACTCGTAGGGTTTCTCTCTTGTATGCAGTCTTTCTTGAACTTTCTTATAGGTTAATTCAGTGAACGCTTTATCGCAATAACCAAATTTTTTAGGGTCGCTCACCCGTATGCAATTTCTCGTGAGTAACCTTATTGCATGACTGGGTGAAAACTTTATCGCAGTAACTACATTTATATGGTCGCTCACCTGGATGTAATCTCTCGTGATTAGTTTTAGTGCTTAAAAGGGTGAAAGCTTGATCGCAGTAACTACATTTAAATGGCTTTTCACCACTGTGGATTAGCTCATGTTTTTTTTTCTGTGAAAAGCAATGGAAAGACTTCTGGCAATAAGAGCATTTATATCGCTTATCGACGACATTAACGATTTTCACATAGTTTTGTTTTACGTCCTTCGATGATGCTTTAGAATTACACATAAATGAATGTGCTTTTTCACCATGTTCTTTTATCTCATGGCATTCTAATCTTTTCAGCTTAGAGAATGTTTCTTTACAATATTTACATGAGTAAGGCCTTTCATTCATATGGATTTTTAAGTGGATTTCTAAATCTTCACGCTTAATGAATGTTTCTTCACAATGACTGCACGAATGTATTACTTTCTCGGCAGTATCGTTATGGCTGTTCTTTTTATTTTTTAATTTTCTGGGCTTTTGATATATCTTCGGTGATGTACCAAATGTCTTAAGGCTTTTTTTCTTGGGCACATGGCCTTGAACCTTACCATCTGGATGTACATCAAATAAAGAGTTCAATATTCCTATAGTCGAAGAAGAATTCTGATTCACCATCTCGGATTCTGTTTCCACGGCAACTTGGTCTTTAGAAATTGAAGTCCCTTCGATTCTTACATCTTTTATTTTACCAGTTGGTTTTTTATTTATTACGGAAGAATGTGGAAATTCTGTAGTGGAGTTTATATATGTCTGTTTTTGCATTGTTTCGAATTCCCTGTTGGTATTATTTATTGCGGTTTGAACATCTTCCTTATCAACGTTTGTAAGTGAATGAGATTTAATTGCTGGTGATCCTAGAGAATCCAACTCTTTGTTTGTTGGTGTTTTGCTGCAATCATTATTTTTAAAAATCTGGTAACATATCACGTGTGAAAGTTCATTAACAGAGACACGGATGAAGCTTGTGACTGCGTTTCTCTCTTCAAACGTGGAAATAAGGGCTCTTCCTTTAGTAATGCTGCTTGCTATCATACGTAATCCTTCGATAATTTGTACGAAATTTCTCTCTGTCAAAGTAGATTCCATTTTCAAGATGCGTAGTTGTTCTTTTCTGTAATATTTTCTGCAAGATGGAAATAAGAACAATTATTATTATTATTATTAATATTTAGTTGGTTAATTAATTAAATCTAGTTTTTTATATTGGAAGAACACAAAAACAATCTGAATGCAATGTAAGCTCAAATTTGGAAGTAAGAACCTTCATGAAAAGAGTTTCCTTTACGCTTATTTATCAAATGTTATAACTTTGTTTTAAAAATAATATATATATGTAGACCCGGATTTATATCCATACAAGCCCAGACAGGGTTTTTAGATTTTTTGGGGGTTCGAATTTGGCCTTTGAAAATTTTATCTTTGTGAACTTAATAATGGTATTTTATTGTAAAGTAATGAGTAATGACTTTGAAAGGGGTGGTTGTCTTAGAACCAAGCACTGCGACCTCAGGTCTATTGTACTATCCCCTAATGACGATGAAAGAACGATTATGGAAACACACACAAACATCCATGCCCTGGGCGGGATTCGAACCCGCGACTCGCTGGTGTCGAGAGCGGAAAGACCTGTGCCTTAACCCTCTCGGCCACCGAGCCGGCTATTGTAAAGTAAATTTAAATTTTGTAAATTTTCTGATATAAATGATTCTTGTAAATTTTGTAAAAATTATCTTGATTCGAATTGAAATAAATTGAAAAATTGAAATTGAAAAAAAAAAAAAAATTAATCATCTTGAACCATTTTAATTAATTTGCTTGATCTGTTCAATTATTTTACGAACATTTCAACTTACAGTATTTAATGAATTTAATTACTATTCTACATCTTATATTTTTCATCAATAATTTAACATCTGAGGTAAGACGTATGATTAAAACCTCACGGATCCATCTTGAGCTATTCTTTATATTTCAGTCTATCTATTTTATATTTTTTAATTAATGGTCTGTTGGGAGACAAGAAGGGGCGTTTCCCTCTGGCTAATCTGGTGGGTTCTTCTCTGTTGTTGTTATTATACAATATTATATTAAAACATATAGATTATTAAAAAATTGTATTTTAATTTGGAAAAATTATTTCTGATATGACTTAACATTAATTAAAACCGTTCGGTTTTTTTTTGTTGTTATTTTTGTATGAAATTTATTTCGATAATGCTAATGAAATTTTTGTAAAACTTATACTTGGAATATAAAATTTGGAAGTTATTTATATTTTATTTTTATTTGTATATAATGTTATATTTTTATTTTTGAAAATGCAAAAATATCTCTTTTGTCTTTTTTTTTGTATAGACTGCTTTGCAATGAAATTGCCCCACCCACAAGGAGTTATAAGAACGAGCCAAAAGTAAATATACAGCAAGAGATGCATCTGGAGTCAAGACATGCACTGGAGATGCATCTGGAGATACACACCTTTATCACGTTATGTAGCCAAGACATGCACTCGTTTGTACAGGGTGTCCCAACGGAAAGCGGCATCAGTAGATTGTGGCACCACCTCTAGCGGCGATGCATTGTTCCAGCCACAGGTGTAGGTGATCATACAGGTAGCGAATGTCATCTTGGGGTACGTCTGGCCAGACCTGGCGAACCTGCTGTGTCAGGTCATGGAGATTGCGGGGTGATCGTAAACGACGTCCCACCATGTCCCACACGTGATCAATTGGCGATAGGTCTGGGGACCTCGCGGGCCATGGCAAGCAGTTGACATCATGCAGACATGTCATGCTCATGTTTGCCGTGTGCGATCTGGCGTTATCCTGCTGAAAGACTGTGCCGGATATGGTATGCAGAAAGGACAGTAATAGGGGCTGTAGAATCTCTGTGACTTACCGTGTTGTTCTCAGGGTGCCTTGGACGGTGACTAAAGGCGTTCTGGTATCGTAGCTGATGGCACCCCAGACCAAAATCCCGGGTGTTGGTCCACGATGGAGATACCGGATGCATTCATTATTCATTGGCACATTCCAATAGTCTGCGCCATCCCGCGTCTGTCGTCGGTGTCCAAACAAAAGCGGGATTCGTCGCTGAAGACCGCCAGGCGCCATTCCATTCACCAGCCCACTCGTTCACGACACCACTGCAGTCGTATCGCGCGGTGCTCAGGTGTCAAAGGAAGACACAACAATGGACGCCTGCAGGGTTGCCAGGTTGGGCGATTTATCGCAAATTGGGCTACTTTTTTGTTCAAATTGCGACTAAAATTTCAAATTTGCGATTTTTGGGCGATTTTTTGTGTGCGAATTTTGTGACGAAAATCATGGGAAAAAGAAAAGGACTATGCTAGAAGAATGTTCAGGTAATTTGAATAAAAGCTTTCTTTTCCTGTTATCTTATGCACTATGCCACTATGCTGAAGACCAAACTTGTTTTTAATGATTCAGATGATCCTTCGTATGCGTACTGTAAAGTATGCAAAAAACGTCTAAGGGCCCACCAAGACAAACGCTTCGAATTTTGAGTCAATTTTTTTGCCATTAAACAAAATAGGATATTTGAATTTTTGCAAGAGCTGCATAAGTGTGGAAAAGGTGAGATGTTTCAACTTTTTACGATCATTGTGTGCAGAAATTCTACGACGATTTCCTAGTAATTTTGTGATGTATGAAAAGATAAAAAAATCTTTCTCCTGCACTCATTCTCAGTCAATGCAGAAAACCATTTTGTGAATTGCCACTAAAACTGATCAACATGGAAGGTTTAGAAATTAGCATGATTGAATCTCAGTGGCGATCAATAATTACTAAAGAGTGAACCTTATATTTTAGTGAAAATGTGCCAAGTGACTGTCAGCAGTTTTGTACTGAATTGTATCATTACAAAAATGATGAAAATGAGTATGCATTTCGAGAAACTGCAACATTTGCACTAAGAGTTTTCACTCTTCCTATCAGCAAATGCATCCGTCGAAAGAGTCTTTTCCATCATGAATAATGTCAAAACTTCTCTCCGAAATAGAATGGAGTTACCTTTGTTAGATGCAATCATTAGAATAAGAACACAACTTCAAAGTGAAAACAAATGTTTCAATTCTTTCATCGCAACTAATGAAATGTTAACAAGATTTAACAATTCAATTTATTTATAGCGATGTCTTTTAATCTTTGATTTTGATTTGTATTTTTTTGTAGAATTTTTGAAGAATAAAACTTTGTAATCTACAAATATTTTTA
The DNA here is from genome assembly GCA_023313115.1 of Rhysida immarginata. Taxonomy (NCBI): domain Eukaryota; kingdom Metazoa; phylum Arthropoda; class Chilopoda; order Scolopendromorpha; family Scolopendridae; genus Rhysida; species Rhysida immarginata. The sequence goes on from JAHWFO010004583.1 coordinate 969,237, forward strand.
TTGTATGGTTTATTTGTATTTTGATAATGTTCAGTAATGGTTGGAAGCTTACATCACGGACATAATGTAGATTTGCGGAGTTCCCACATTCTGGAAAGTCAGGGAAATGAAAAATGGTCAGGGAAAATCAGGGAGAAAGGGCTATTTTCATGCATTGGGCGAGTTTGGGCTACTAAAGTTCCCCAGTTGGGCGACCGAATAGCGCTTGAACCTGGCAACCCTGGACGCCTGGCAGACATTGTCGCGGCGTGTAACCGCCGTGTTTTTGTCGCTATTGGCACTGGAGCAGTACGAGCAGTACGGGAATAGTGATGTTGTCGCGCACTTGCCGCAGGGTGATGGTTCTGTCCGCTAGCGCTGTTCGCAGTATCCGCCTATCGGTACGAGATGACGTGCTTCTCTGGGCCCCAGAGCTTGGTCTTCTGGCATGTTGCCTCCAACATCGGCCTACCGTCCGTGCGTCCCGCGACACATGGACAGGAATCCGTCTGGTTGACCATCCAGCCTCGGAGAGACCAATAATCCGACCTCGTTCAAAGTCCGTTGATTGCGTGAACGGTTGTCGTTGTCGTCGTCGCGGTATTGAGCGTTGTGCGGATTACAGTACTGTACGTTCACGAGGCAGTTGCTTCCTCCCTACTGCATGGACCGTCTCGCACAGGTGTCAACTGATGAGCCTATACAGGCACCCGGACATCCTGTATCAACCCAAATGGTCCTGTCCGGTAAGTATGCATCTAATCGTTTACTAGTCGGAGGTAGACGACCGCCCCCCCCCCGCCACTAAATATGGATAAGGTCGGATAACTCCTTTTTGGTGGGGCAATTTCATTGCAAAGCAGTGTATTTGGTTTAGATATACACTCTGTCACAAAATTATAAGACCAAATGGAAATTGAATATTTTGAACAAATGCTGAAAAGATTGTTTGGTTGTTTGACTAGATAGTAATGAATACATAGCTTGTTTGTTCATAAACAACATTTATATACTTAGACTTGGGCTTAATGAATTACAACAAAATCAAGAATCACAATGGTGAACGTTATTTGCCTCTGAATTGGTCTTAGGACAGCGTATTACCTCAACATCACCAACACACAGTTACGGTTTTAAGATTGCGAATTTTACAGAAATGTTCAACGACCTCTCGTCAACTGACTGGTCAATTTTAGTCTAAAACTTTTAGCTAATCTGCAGTCCATAGACCAACCACTAAATGCCACTCTGCTTATTCCCTCCCATCCATACATCGATTTTTCTGGTAATTTCTGATACAAAATTTGATCTTTAAAATTTTTGCACTAATGGATAAAAAAAAAAAATGGTTTGGCGGAATGGTACATTCGCACAGCCTACCACGACATAATGATACGGAATCAAAAAAAATTACGGGGCTGTGTTGGGACACGGCCGCTAGTTAAATCGTAGAGTACGTCTTGAGGCCACATGGTGAATATGAAAGAACTTTGTGCAACACAATTTAAAAAATTTAATTTTTGATATAAAATATTCACAGAAAAATGTACTTGCAATTCATCATAAATTGTTAACCAAACCTTTATGGCATTCCCAACTTACAAATCACTGGTCAATGATAAGAGAATATGGCAACAGACAAGAACCAATATTTCGCGCAAATACCAAGTTTATAGTATTGGCATCCAATGTAATAGGTGATTCGATGGGTTTGTAATCTAAATTAAAATGTTTCTGGATAAAGCTAAGAAAGTATAAATTTAATGTAGCATCTACATTGATAATGCTAACTGTCATAATTGCAATATCAGTATCCACCTCCATGTTAGTTGGTCTAGTTGTTGGTGAATATTTCATTATCGCACTGAACAACAATATTTCCATATCAAATATCGACACTTTAGGTTGAATATACACTGAGTGGCCAGATTATTATGACCACCCCATCATTACTTCGTTGGGCCACCTTCTGCCTTCAATACTGCGGCGATTCGCATTTACTCCACGAGATGTTGAAAGGTGATGCGAGGAATCTGACACCATGAATGCTGTTGTCTTGTGCTTTCTGGCCACAATCCGCTTGAAACCCCTTCAATCTCTATCAGTGAGCTTCGACTTTCGGCCAATGTTGTGCTTGGCATATAATGCCTTTCCCTGCTTCTTATAGGCTGTCATAACAGTCTTTGCCTGACGAATAACACTGTCCTGCTTTGGAACCAACTGTCTGATGGCTCTTTCAACTTTCTCCCACAAATGCTCAATTGGATTGAGATTTGGTCATTATGGGGGCCACCTAAGCCGGATTCTTTGCAACAATCTCGCCTTACTATCATTTTCAATTCTCGAATCAACATAGGGGTTAAAGCATACATTCAGTAGCAAAAAATTTTTTTTTGCAGCAAACAACGCACAGGAATTGTTTGTTCTTGAAACTATTCCTGCAAAATGCGAGTAGAGTGGCATGCCGTATTGTCATGTTGGAAGAAGCCATCTCCATTGCGATACACCATCAATATGATTGCATGAACTTGATCAGCAAAGATACTTAGATATGTTCTGATATTCAGACGGTTTCCTACACAAATTAAAGGACCCATATTATGCCATATTATTCTTGGTGTTTTTTCAATTGATCCAACCGTTTAGGAGATAGAGGCCCTGAAAGTGTCGAACTTTTAAAGTTTTGAACCCAATTTTATCGATGAAGACAAAGAGATAGAGAATGGGTCTTACAGATATTCCTATTCTACTTTTTAATGGTCTTTAATAATCCGAAGTCAGAATTTCAAAAATCTAATATTTCTCAATACACACGCATTGACTCTGTCTCCATAGGACTGCTGCCCCGAAAGTTTACTTGTGCACTGAAAAATTTTGTATTTTTGAAATTCTGAATTCAGATTCTTAAAGACCATTAAAAAGTAGAATAGGAATGTCTGTAAGACCCACTCTCAATCTCTTTGTCTTCATCGCTAAAATTGGGTTCAAAAGTTTAAAGTCCCACATTTTCAGGGCCTCTATCTCCTAAACGGCTGGATCACTGATAATAAAACATTTCTCAAAGTTTGTGTACAATCTGAATATACCATTAATAATAGGGGTTCTATTTAAGATTTCAAAGTTACCCCCTCCCCCTGCCCCCCTCACAAGGGGGTAATTTCTATTCATTTTAGATTTTGAACATTTTTTCGTACAATGCTTAGTTTTCGAGATATTCAGTTGTCTCAAGATAAATGCCTCACCCTGTATATCTCTCCGTACATAAATCGCATTTGAGGAAGATGCTGCTAATGCTGACGGTTGTTGCTCATTATAGAGCTCCATGGGTTGGATTTTATCACTCGGTGTTGAAACGCTTATATCCTCAGATAGGTTATTTGCGTCGAACTGAGCAGTGGAAGTTATTGGCGCATTCGTATCGGGTTATAGTTCACTTTGGCGGCGCCACGACTCAACTTTCAGTCGTTCCTGCTGAGCCCGTAGACGTTCAACATCGGACACCTGGGTCTTCATGGATTCCCCATCTCTAAATCTGTTTACTTGTGACGTTTTCTATAATTTTTCTGGCGTTTATTATGCATAAACTTGGAAATTCTGTAATTTTTGCAAATTTTCCACAATTCGAAGGCCGATATCTTACATACTGTTAAATACTGAGGTTTAATTTTTAAGCTGTTTTATATAGCCCAAAAAGATAAAACAAATGACAAACAAAATATCTTGCTATCACAAAGGAAGCCGGAGCTAGACTAAATTAATCTCCGCCAAAGAGCAGATTTTCTGACTCAACTTTGTACTTCGATTGCATCAGCCGATGACGTCAACATGAAGTCGGTCAAAGTCTAAAGCATGCTTTGTTTTATATACTATGGAATGCAATATCATTCATTTTTCTATCTTTAATAGTTTTGACGTTATTAAGGTTTTCGTGATCAACACTTTTCGTGACATTCACGATTTAAGTGTGGCATCCCAGTATCGAAACATAAGACGTTTTCTACGTCAAAAAGAAAATTATATTTTTCATTAAGAGGAAGCCCTTCATGCCGTTTTATTGTGTTTGGAGCTTTGAAATGAACGTTTCTGCCATTTCTTCATTTTTTCAAAAAAAAATTAATTTTTCTAAAAAGGCTTAGCCCATTTCCATGAAAAATGGTCAGTGTATAATTTAAAAACCCCACTGTCTGAATTTCTGAAAAAAAATAAAAAAATAAAAAAAAATTGACGGGAAGGGGTCTTGGGGAGGGGATAGTCAATAACTCCTAAACGGCTCATCACAGCCAAACAAGTCATTTACAAAAAAAATTCGCCTTAATGAGAGGAGTACGTACATGTCGAGTTTATTGAGTTTGGTTCGTTCGTTTGAACGCTACAGCCATTTTTTAATTTTTAGAAAATAATTAATATCTCAAAAAAGGCTTACCCAATTGACATAAAATATACGCTAAGGCACAATTTAAGGAACCAACTAAGTATGTATAATTTTTATTTGGTTCGGCTATTTGCCGTTTCAGAAGAGTTAGCTGCACAAAATTGGTCACATACGTACAGACGGAAAATTTTTTATTCAAAATTTCAACATATCTTTACGAATCATGAGTTTTTAAGTCGATTTCAGCAAAAAAAAAATTGAGTTTCTGAAACGAAAACAAAGGCCTTCACTCTTAGAGAGTGGTAGGCCAAAAAAAAAATATATGGATTTTATTAGTAGATCGCATTTCAGCAGCAATTATAAATAACGTTCCCGTTGTTATATCTCACAGTAATAGAATCAAAAAGCCAAGTTTCCGACTTGGATCACCAGGGACACTGTCCAATAGGGATCTACAGAAAACGGCGGTGGTAGATTGCGCACTTGTGCTAGTGACCACAGTCAAGCACTGAAGTGCATTTTTCTTTTGCAGTTTTGCATTTAAAACTTTCAATTGCAAATTTTCTCTAATTAAATCTCTATAATTACAAATAATATACATGAACACCAATGTTTTAATTATACAATTAAAAATTAAAAATAATATGACAATAGTTGGGCTTTGGATTGCGGTCATTTAAACTACACACAATAATAAATGTAATTTTTTTTTAATTGAGGAAACCTAACCATCTGTCTAAGACATTTGTTGAAAAATAAATAATGTTTTTTTAATAACTTATTTTTACTTTTGATAAGTTTGCTTAATATGAGTGGTTAGCAAGAATATTTTACTTTTTATAATGTCTATATTTTCACTTTTAAAAATATTTTTCAATTGCAAATATCTCAAAGTTAAATCATATCGAATAGAATTAATAAGCGTGATTACCTGCGTAGTTTTCTGACACAAGATGTCACCGCGTGCGTTATCGACCAGAGAATCGCAGTTTTTTAGCACTCGCTTACAAGAAAAAAGATGAAACGTGAAACTGTAATTTAAAAAAATTAATTTTCAAACACGATTTCTTTTTTCTTCTTACTGTTTCTGAAAAGTATAACTTCACGAAAAAATTCGACTTTTTTTTGTATCCAGGGTAATAAAATACATATCATTCAAAATTTTTCGATTTAACCTAATATTTTGTTAAGAAAGATGCCTCGGAAGATTGAGAACTGACCCTCTCGTCCCCTCAGGAGAAAAAGCGGAAGAAGAAATCATTTCCTGCCGCAAGAACCGCTTTCGATTCTACGTAACGCAAGAGTTTGCTTACATTTTTTCAATCACAATGCCTTCACGTTTCATAGATTTCTACAATCAGAATCAATTAAGAAACGGTGGATTAGCTTTTCCGAGCAAAGAACCGGTGTCCAAATGCAAACAGTATAGTGTGCTCAGTTCATTTTGAAGCGTCCTGCTTTTTCTACGATCCTGCCGTTTTAAATTCAATGTCAATTAAAACGAAATTCTTTGAAATTCGATTCTCTTTCAGCTCTAAACGGGCCTAATTCTGGTGATCTTCAAGAATAACGACCGCCACAGTAAGATCGGGTCTAATAGCCGAAGAAGTGAAGTCTGCTGTCATAAGGTACGTGCACGAGTAAATGCAACAAGTAAATTTTTTAAAATACGAGTAAAAATGTTTTAAACCTAACAAACAATAAACAAATTAAACTAATAACACATTATAACACGCTCATCAGTTATAAATATTGAAAAAATAAAATATACGACAGAAACTAAACGTGAAATTGCCATTTGCTGTAAGCCAATAACGGATGAAGATTGGCAGAATTCCGTTCTTGGTAAGCAGAATTCGCTACGAAGTTAGTCAATAGCGACAGCAGTGCTATTATTTTGCACATGCGCCATCCCACCTGATTTTAGCACTGGTTACTACGAGAGTAATCACACTTATGAATTCTATTCGTTATGGTTAAATTTATAATTACAAATAGGCATGAACATCAATACAGCCATTAATATAATTAAAATACACGTAATACTTCCGTGTTTGGTCTTTATTCAGCATTGACGTATTTGATAAGTTTGTTAAATATTCGTTGTTAATAAAATGTGTTACTTTTTATAATATGTATTTTTTCCTGCAAATATTTACAAGAAGAAAATGTTAAACACGAGATACAGTGTATTTTGTTCATCTTAATCGTTGATAAAATAAATTATATGAATGTTAATTAGTGATAAATTAAACATTTTTATAAGATATTTGTAAAAAATAAATTAATAAAGCGTTATTTTTATCTCTTATAAATTTGTTGAAGATTAGTGGTTAGCAAAAACATTTCACTTTTTATAATGTGCATTTTTTGTATAAACATTAAAAATTCAAAAACAACATGATCACATTTGTTCTTTGGGCAATGAAACTTAAACAGTTATGATATACAAGCTCTTTAAGATTCATTATTTTACGCACGTTGTATTGTATAGTGTATACAGTTATAATTCCATAATGTCCATTTTACAATACAAGGGTTTATTAAGATATTTAAATATAATATATTTTCATCCTTTCAACTGGATATAATAATGATGTCCGAAAGGATGAAAATAAAATCGATTATAGAGGGTGATTCAGAAAGGTAGGTCAAGAATGAAGTACCATGTACAGTTTGTAGCGGGGAACAAAATTTTTCCTATGAACATGGGTCCGAATTTGAACGATAACTGAGATACGAACAGAAATAAAAATGCCGCCACCAAGATCAACAAGATAATAACTCAGGTTCTCTAACGCCTAGGATAATGAAATTTGGAGGAATAACAGGGTACATAGAGCTGTGTATACCGTTAAAATTTGATCGAATTCCAACAAGATGTTTCCGAGTTACTCATTGGAATTCGATCAAATTTTAACGGTATACACAGTCTTAAGTACCCTGTTATTCCTACAAATTTCATTAATCTAGGCTTTACAGAAACTGAGTTATTAACTTGTTGATCTTGGTGGCGGCATTTTTATTTCTGTTCATACGGTATCTCAGTTATCGTTCAAATTCGGACCCATGTTCACAGGAAAAATTTTGTTCCCCGCTGCAAACTGTACATGGTATTTCATTCTTCACCTACCTTTCTGAATCACCCTGTATTTAAAAATCTTAATAAACCCTTGTATTGTAAAAATGGACATTATGGAATTATAACTACACAAGCTCTTTAATTAAGGATAATCTATAAAATTTTATAATAAAAAAAATATTTAACTTTGAATATTTGTTTGACCCAATTTGACAATTCTGTATTTGAAAGAATAAAAATGTTTACTATCACTTAAGAAATAAATTTCCTTCAGTTAAAAACGTATTTATTTTAAAATAATAAATAAATATAAATCACCGATGTCATACGATAATAAGGTGCTGCTGCACATAAAATAATGATTGCTCAAGAGAACTTACAAGGGAATCCCTCGAACATGTATGTCACAGATTCCACCATATTGAAATATGTTACTCATCTGAAGCTACTATAGATGCTTGTAAAATAAGAGAGTGCAACATTTTGTTTCTTTCAAAATAAACCGCGAAAAAGAAAAATTTTGAGCATACATAACCATACAAAGACTCCATTGTTAAAGCGAACAGGCTATGTGGGATTCCCTTGTTAGTACAAATGCTCCATCTGAAAGAACCTATCGGAACTGCCTCATGAAGGTCCCCTATTAAGAATAACAAAACAAGAAATAAAAGACAATCTTCTTTTTACAGATTAATTTTACATTTTCCTCTTCTTTCTGTTTTTTAAATTTATCTTTCTCTTTTATGTTAACTGAACCTTCCGTCTTTCTTACCTCCATTAACCCCGTTTTGGGCTCTGACTATTGGGGGACAACATCAGGCCTCTTCCCCCAATTTGTCCGACGAGAAGCCTCGTGGTTGCTGTTACATATTATTATTATTATTATTATTATTATTATACTCAAGCATTTCACCATATTCAAGTAAATAATTTTAAATCTTTTATTTCTCATTTAAGTTCTTTTTCTTTTTTCTTTTTTTTTTTTTTAATTGATTGCTCTTATTCGTTCCATTGTTGCCCGTTGGGGGACAACACTCGGCCTGACCTTGGGGCTTCCCCCACAGGTTATTCCCTGTTGTTGTTACATTATTATTAATTATATATGGGATAACTACACATAAATCGGTGAAATTTTAACATAAACAGGGTCTTCGGAAAAATTATAACTCCAGGGAAAATTTAGTTTACGTTTTTAAATTAAATCAAGCAATATTACAAATAATATAAATATCAACTGCCAATAATCCTAGGTCAGGCACTTAATGCACTGCTCAAAAGAATTAGGGGAACACAATATAGAACGCCTATGTTATTTAAATGAATGAAAATTTATTTATTTATTTATTTATTTATTTATTTATTTATTATTTCGAAAAAACAAATGACAGACGTAACCCCTGGTAAAATTAAAGCGAGAAAACTGTTCTCAAGAAGGGGTCTCAAGACATCTCTGGATATACAGGTATTGGACATTGAAACTGAAACACCTTCGCAAATAGCACTGGATACCCCCAGGGCTGAATAGAACATTCTGCTACGTAATTAATCGTATGCATATCAATGAATCACGTGTCAGAGTTCTTGGTAGTCACTCCAGTAGAAAAGTTCGATAGTAAGCTTCAAATTGTCTGTGCAGAGCGCTATAATGGGAGACATATCCGACTTCAAAAGAGGGCAGATTGTTGGGGCGCGTCTAGCAGGTGCATCTGTGTCCAAAACTGCCACACTTTGTGATGTCTCACGTGCTACAGTATCCAGGGTGGTGTGTGCATATGAACAGGAAGAACGAACCACTTGCAGGAGGAGCAACTGCAGGGGAAAACGGAAGTTGTCGGAAAGAGACGTCAGGACATTGACCAGGATTGTTGCACGAAAGCGGAAAAACCACCGCAGCAGAAATCACCGCAGAAATGAATACACACCTCCAGGAACCTGTGTGCACGAAGACAATCCGTCGTTACCTGCATAAATCCAACATCCATGGCAGGGTTGTTATACCGAAGCCTTTCATCAGTAGTACAAATGCCTCCAAGCGGGTTCAATGGTGCCGGACGCATAAAACCTGGACGTTGGATGACCTCAAACGCGTCATATTCTCGGATGAGTCCAGCTACACTGTCTTCCAAACAACAGGGAGGGTATTCGTCTGGAGGAGCCCCTCTGATGCCTACAACCCAGACTGCTTGGCACCCAGAGTCAAACACGGAGGTGGATCAGTAATGGTTTGGGGTGCAATATCATGGTACACATTGGGTCCACTAATTGTTCTCGGGGGACGTATCACTGCCAAGGACTATAAGACCATTTTGGAGGACCATTTTACACCCTATGGTTCAAACACTCTTCCCAGAAGGTGGTGCAGTGTTCCAGGATGATAACTGCCCCATTCATACTGCAAAAATTGTCGCAGAGTGGTTTGATGAGCATGACAATGAGCTTCAGCATCTGCCGTGGGCCGCTCAATCGCCGGATCTCAACATTATCGAGCCTGTGTGGGGTATCTTAGAGGATCGAGTGAGGAAGCATTTCCCCCCACCGCGTACACGTGCTGAACTTGCAACTGTGCTTCAAGAGGAATGGCTGCAAATTCCTCTGCAAACTGTGCAGGACCTCTACCGATCCTTCCCAAGACGTGTTGCTGCTGTGCTGGCTGCCCACGGTGCCCCAACACCTTATTAAATAAAGATTTTAGATTTCTACCAGGTGTTTCAGTTTCAATGTCCAATACCTGTACGTCTCCCTAGAAGTGTTCTCTGTTAACGTGTATTCCCTCCACGAGCTCGAATGTCCTTTGCGCATCTGCACGCTCTGCACAAGTCGACGAATGTGCGCTTGAGGAATTTTCTCCCATTCTTCAATGAAGACCTGCGAAAGACCTTCCTAGTTGGACGTTGCCTTGTGCGTTTTTCAAGCATGTCCCACACATGCTCGATCGGATTAATGTCCGGACTCATTGCTGGCCACTCCAATGTTACAATGTTCCGTTCTTGGAGAAATTCCTGAGTGACATATGCCGTATGTGGACGAGCATTATCTTGCATAAGAACAAAATCAGGGCTCACGACACAAGTAGCAGGCACTACGTGATCTTCCAGAACGTCCCTGATGTAGACTTCAGCATTGAGACGTCCTGGGACAACAACGAGATCAGTGCGGCTGTCGAAAGAGACCCCCCCCCCTCCAAACCATGACTGAACCACATCCCATTCTGTCTTTGTTGCATTGTTGCTTCTGCAAAGCGCTCTCCAGAGCGCCTCCACACACGCTAACGTCCATCACAACGAGTTAGACGAAATTTGGACTCAGCTGCCAGTGCATGTGTTGTTGGGCAAACCGACGTCGCCCAGTGGTCCAAAATCCCGAAAAGCTGGCCAAAAGTCAAAATATCAATTTCGAATTTTCTATAATATTATTAGTGTTTCGGAAAGAGAACTAAATTCCTCATCGAATGTTACCAATGTCAGATTTATATTTTTTATACTTCAATTTCCAATTCAGTTCAAAGTTGAACTTTGTACGAAACAACCGTGACAATTCAAAGTAACGAAGATTTTACTAGTCCGGTTTAGTGAGTTTATTTTAAAAACGAAGCTTGCAAATCAAATTTTGCACAGTGCATTCTATTCCTGGAAGTATGTGCAATAGAAAAATATACTAAAAATATTTTATTATGTGTTACGTATATACTTTTTTTTTTTTTTAGTTAAATTTAAGCTTTTAAGATATGACATATTTCGAAAGAATTAAATTTTCAAGCAGCCAAATAGTTATGCATTCCAGCTCATTCCGAGTTCTAATTAATATCATATTTTAGATTACACTTTTCTCTTTCGAATCGTTAAAACTTTTGCTGCCTT